>CM035837.1:67243861-67704717 GCA_020510985.1 Pholidichthys leucotaenia | reverse complement strand
ATCATCTGGCTTCATTGACAGGTATAATTGTGTATCATCTTCATAACAATGAAAATGTATAAAGTGCTTTCTAATAATGTTGCCTAACGGAAGCATATACAAACTAAAAAGAGTAGGGCCCTAGCACCAGATCCCTGTGGAACTCCATGACTAAGCTTTGAGTTGAAAGAAAACTCATTATTGACATGAACAAACTGGAACCTATTAGATAAATAAGATCTACCACTGCAATGAAGTTCCATTAAGTCCAACATAGTGTTCTAATCTATCAAGTAGAATGTTATGATCAATAGTATCAAAAGCTGCACTAAGGTCTAAAAGGACAAGTACAGAAACCAGTCCATTATCAGATGCGATGAGGAGGTCGCTAGTGACCTTCGCTAAGGCTGTTTCAGTACTATGATGGATTCTAAACCCAGATTGAAACTCTTCAAGTAAACCATTTCTCTGCAGGTGGTCAAATAATTGCGTAGCAACAACTCTTTCTAAGATTTTTGAAATGAAAGGGAGATTAGAGATTGGTCTATAGTTAGCTAAAACTCCTGGATCTAGCGTTTGGCTTTTTGAGTAAGGGTTTAATTACAGCCGTTTTAAAAGCCTGCGGTACATGGCCTAAAGTTAATGAAGAATTGATTATATGAAGAATAAAGCTACCAATAAGCGGGAAGACTTCTTTAAATAACCTGGTAGGAATAGGGTCTAAAAGACAAGTTGAAGGCTTGGATGAGGAAATTATTTTTTCTAACTCTAAAAGGTCAATAGGGGTAAACTCATCCAAACAAATATCAGTTGAAGGAGTTGTAGTAGTTACTGTATTTAAGTTAACTGTGGGAAGAATCTGATTGATTTTATCTTTGATGGATAAAATTTTATTATTAAAAAAGTTCATAAAGTCCTGACTAGTAAGCTCTAAGGGAATGCTAGGATTGACAGAGTCCCGACTCTTTGTCAACCTGGCTACAGTACTGAAAAGAAACCTGGGATTATTCTTGTTCTCTTCTATTAATGCAGAATAATAACTCGTTCTAGCTTTTCTAAGAGATTTTTTATAAATTAAAAGATGATTTCTCCAAGCTAAATAGATTTCATCTAAATTAGTGGAGCACCATTTTCTTTCTAACTGACAAGTCTTCTGTTTTAAGCTACAAGTTTCTGTGTTGAACCAAGGAGTTAGAAATCTCTGATTAGACTTTTTCTTTTTTAAGGGGGCCACTAAGTCTAGAATCTGATGCTGAGAAGCTTTAACACTATCCACCATGCTATCAATTACAGAAGGAGCAAGCTGTCTATATAAGCTGTTGGCTTGATGGCAGGGGCCTTACAAAATTTCTAGGAAGTTGAGCTCTGTGACATATGAACTGTATATGCCGGATAGGAAGACAAAACACCAGTGCTTCCATATCAACTTGTTGAAGGAGTTTCAGCAGATGGTCATCAGCAGCAGCAGCCTGGTCATCAGCAGATGTGTCATCAGCTCCTGATTTGTGCAACAGAAGTGGATGAGGAGAGGGAACAATCTTTTCCCACGAATGTGTCAGAGCTTTGTTCTTTTCATATGTCTCATTTGCAGGATGATCAGCAGAGACAATTAGAGGCCCTGATAGATCCAGATTTGTTTCAGGAGAGACTTGGTTTCACCACTTTAGTACTGAAAGTTAGGGCCAGAGGTTGCCCTACTCTACCATAGAGGATCTTGTCTCTCAGTCCAACAATTTACGGCTCAAAAATAGTACTGGGTGTCTCTCTCCCCTCACCTCCTGGAGAAGTACTGCTCCGATGTCAACTCCTGAAGCATCTGTTTGCAGAATAAATGGATGGGTGAAATCCGGACTGTAGAGAACCTTCTCCCCAGAAATCGCACCCTTCAAATCCTCAAAGGCTCTCCCACACTCCTCTGTCCATTTCACCCTATTTGGCGCTGAAGCCTTCGTGAGGTCAGTCAGGATTACTGCTCTCTCAGCAAAATGGGGGATGAATTTACTGTACCACCCTACCAGACCCCAAAACGACTGTACCTTCTTTTTGGTGGTAGGGACAGGATAGGCCTGAATAGCGTCTACTTTCCCCACTCGTGGTCTAATGACCCCCTGACCAACCACATGTCCCAGGTACTCCACCTGCTGCCGTCCAAATGTGCACCTGCGTGGATAAATAGTCAGACCTGCCTCCTTAATTAAATGCAGGACCTGCCGAAGATGTAACACGTGATCCTTCCAGGTCTGACTATAGATGACTATGTCATCCAGATAGGCAGCTGCAAAGTCTGACACTCCTCCTAATACCTGGTCCATGAGTCGCTGGAAAGTTGCAGGTGCCCCCTGGAGACCAAATGGCATGACCTTGAACTGGAAAGTGCCATAAGGTGTTTTAAAGGCTGTCAATTCCTTTGTCTCCGGTGCCAAGGCCACCTGCCAATACCCCTTGCTTAGGTCTAATGTGGAAATAAACCTAGCCCTGCCCGCTTTCTCTAACAACTCGTCTATTCAGGGCATGAGGTATGACTCGAATTTGGAGACTGCATTCAAGTATCTAAAGTCAATGCAGAACCTCAAAGAACCATCCTTCTTGGGGACCAACACAATTGGACTGCACCATTCACTGACCGACTCCTCGATCACTCCCAGCTGCAACATCAAATTAATCTCCTGCCTCAGTTTTGGGACCAACCGTTCAGGAATCCTATAGGACTTCCTACGGGGAACAGCCTCTTTTCTTTATGTAAATGTAAATGTAAATCTTTATGTTTCATTGTTATGCAGATGACACACAATTATACCTGTCAATGAAGCCAGATGATAGTAATCAATTAGCCAAGTTAGAAGCCTGTCTTAAGGAAATCAAAGCTTGGATGACTTGTAATTTCCTGCTATTAAATTCAGATAAGACTGAAGTCATTCTTGTTGGTCCAAAAAAACCTTAGAAATTCCTTTCCAAATCAAACTTTCAGTTTGGATGCGGTTACTCTTTCTCTTAATAGCTCTGTGAGGAACCTTGGAATTATTTTTGATCAAGATCTGTCCTTCAGTTCACATATTAAATTTGTTTCTAAGACTGCCTTCTATCATTTGCGTAATATTGCCAAGATTAGGAGCATCTTGTCTCAGAGTGATGCTGAGAAACTGATCCACGCTTTTGTTAGCTCAAGATTAGATTATTGTAATTCTTTATTATCAGGCTGTCCTAAAACATCTTTAAAAAGTCTTCAGCTGATCCAAAATGCTGCAGCAAGAGTTTTAACAGGTACTAGAAAGAGAGATCATACCTCTCCGGTTCTGGCCTCCCTTCATTGGCTTCCCATAGAGTTTAGAATTAAGTTTAAAATCCTTCTTCTTACTTACAAAGCTCTAAGCAATCAGGCTCCTTTTTGTTTAAAAGATCTGATACTACTGTATTATCCTAACAGAGCACTACGCTCCCAAAATGCAGGATTACTTGTAATACCTAGAATCTCCAAAAGTACAATGGGAGGCAGAGCCTTCAGTTATCAAGCTCCTCTCCTGTGGAACCAGCTGCCAATCTGGATTCGGGAGTCAGACTCGATCTCCGTTTTTAAGAATAGGGCTAAAACCTACCTTTTTGATATAGCCTACAATTAGGGAGGGATCATGTGTTTCTGAACCCTCCCTTAGTTATGCTGCTAATAGGTTTAGTCAGCCGGGGGACCTCCAGTAATGCACTGGGCCTCACTCCTTTCCTCACTCTCAATGAAATAATTTTTTTTTTTTGCTGGTCATTAAAATTTGTTTGTTCTCTCCCATAGATTGAGCCCCCATCATGCTGTTTGCTCTCTACATGTCTGTTCTTTTCATTTTCTCTATCCCCTCACCCCCCAGCCAGTCGCAGCAGATGACTGCCCCTCCCTGAGCCTGGTTCTGCTGGAGGTTTCTTCCTGTTAAAAGGGAGTTTTTCCTCTCCACCGTCGCCAAGTGCTTGCTCACAGGGGATCGCCTGATTGCTGGGGTCTTTCTGCAACTGTGGGGGTTCCCCCTACAGTTGATAGTGTTATGAGATGACTGTTGTTGTGAAATGGCGCTATAAAAATAAAGTGGAATTGAATTGAATGTATATATATATATATATATATATATATATATATATATATACAGTGATCCCTCGCTACTTCGCGCTTCACCTTTCGCGCCCTCAGTGCATCATGGATTTTTCAGAAATATTCATCAAAAATTCAAAATTGAGAAAAAATGGGCGGGCGCTAGCAGAAGGCAGGGAGACTACATTAGAACATCAGGTATCAACAGGAGAGCCCGCAAAACTCAAAATCCACCTCTCTGACCACCGCTACACTCCTCTCCGCCCACCTCTTCACTGCTCGGGAATCTCGCAAGCTGATTGGCCGAGACGTTTTACCCAGCTTTGCTCCCTGCCGAGCGGCCATACCCAGCGAAGGAAGACCGCATTCATTGTTCTTTATCGCTAGTCTCGCCGCGTGGAACTTTTCACTGTTCTCTTGTGCCTTTTTGTGCGAAATAGTCTTCCCGTCGAGCCACTACGCCGCCTCCAGCAGCTTCTCCAGCTCTATCGGAAGCTGCCCTCGACGATGCTGCGCCTCTAGCACCCGAGGATGAGGCGTCACCTGAGGAGCAGTAAAGCTCTCATTAACCTGTGCAGTAAATCATCTTCATCTTGAGTTATGTATCTTGTTATAAAAATAAGAGTTCTAAAAACATATTTATGTACACTGTATTTACATCTACGTATGTATGTACACTTACACACACACACACACACACACACACACACACACACACACACACACACACACACGTATCATATGAGAGAGAAAGTGAGAGAATGAACGTACGTGTTATTTATGGGTGACGTCATTAGGGGTGACGCTACTTCGCGGTTTTTCACTTTTCGCGGTCGGTTCTGGAACCCATTAACTGCGATAAGTGAGGGATCACTGTATATATATATATATATATATATATATATATATATATATATACAGTATATACAGTATATATATATATTGTGGGACACATGTGTATCACTTTAAGCTTCACATCTCAGAGAGAACAAAGAAATGGGTCTCCTTTGAGATAACAGGAGGATGTGAAAATTTAGTCTTTGGCATGCAAGAGAAGGCCTTGGGGGATTTCCTGGTCTGCCAGAGACTATGAGGAGGATGTTATAGGATTTAACTTGTGATTAAATGCAATGTGACTGTGAGCTTTGAAGGTCCTGGATATATAAAGGACGAATGTCTGTGTTTTTCCTCTTTCTGCTTTGCTGATGTTGGAAGATGTGAATAAACCTGACTCGTGAGATAAACTCTGCCTCGTCATTTTCACATTTCCACACTGGTGACCCTAAGACGTATCATGGATGAAAGAAATTACCCCGGGCCAGCCGAGTCAGGAGCTCCCAGCCAAGCATATGCCGCTACCGTCCAGCTACTGGACTTTTGGCAAGACAACCCGTGCTCCTGGTTCCACTTGGTCGAAGCACAGTTCGCCCTCCGGGGGATAACGGTAGATGACACAAAGTTCTACCATGTGATTGCAAAGCTCGACAACCGCACGGCTCGGCATGTGCAGAGCCTATTGGAGCGGCCACCAGCCAACGACAAATATGGCGGGTTGAAGGCTGCGCTTATCCAGTGTTTCACTCTCTCAGTCGAGGAGAGAGCGGAGAGGCTCCTGGCTCTGAACGACTTGGGAGATGGCATGCCCACTGACCTGATGGAGAACATGCTGAGGTTGAGGGGCTCAGACAACGACGACTTCATCTTCACCCACATTTTCCTCAGGACCCTACCGTCGGCCACGAGAGCGACCCTGGCCAGTTCGCCGTTGTTGGCCCAGCGGGACTTCCGCGCGCTGGCCCAGGAGGCGCACCGGATTCTCAACACCAGCAAACAGCGCGCGGCCACCGCAGCAGCGACGGAGTTCGGCGCGACGGCCGGAGACGGCGGGGGGCCAGAGACGGCGGTAGCAGAACCACCGACGACGGTGGCGGCGGGGGCCAAGGATCGCGGAGGAGACATCCTCTGTTTCTACCATCGCCGCTTTGCAGAGAAGGCACGCAAATGTATAACACCGTGCCAGTTCAAGCGCTCGGGAAACGCCAAGACCGGGGGTCGGTAGCAGCTGCGGCCCTCGGGGAGGAGAACAAGCTGCTCTACTTGAAGGATGCGCGCTCGGGGAGGCATTTCCTCGTGGACACAGGCTCCCAGTTGAGTTTCATCACACCTTCCTCCGCTGACCGGCTGGCGGTTTCCAGAGGTCCCGGGGTGTCAGCAGCGAACGGCTCGGAGATTAAGACCTTTGGTGAGAGGACTCTGCTTCTGTCCCTACACGGCCGTACATTTGAGTGGACTTTTGTCATAGCTGCAGTGAATTTCAATATGTTGGGAGCTGATTTTCTGTGCTCACATGGTTTGTTGGTTGATCTTGCTAACAGGCGCCTGGTTAATGCACTTTCTTTTTATTCTATTCCCTGTACAGCCCGAGTGGCCCCGCCAACAGCACAAGCCAACGTCACAGCTGCAAGCGGTAAGTTCCACACACTGCTCACTCAGTTCCCAGCACTCACGGTTCCCACATTTTCAGCAGCCGTCGCTAAACACGGGGTGGAACATTTTATTACTACCACCGGACCGTCCGTTTTTGCAAAAGCTCGGCGCTTGGATTCCGCTAAACTGACCATAGCGCACGAGGAGTTCGCCAACCTGGAAAGGTTGGGCATCATCAGGCGTTCGAACAGCCCCTGGGCTTCCCCGCTTCACATGGTCCCGAAAGCTGACGGCTCGTGGCGACCTTGCGGAGATTTCCGCAGGTTGAACAACGCCACAGCGCACGAACGCTACCCAATCCCGCATATCCAAGATTTTTCCGTTCATTTGGCGGGGGCGCGCGTTTTTTCTAAGATAGACTTGGTCCGCGGCTACCACCAAGTTCCAGTGCGTGCTGAGGACATACCCAAAACAGCAGTAATAACTCCGTTTGGTCTATTCGAGTTTTTGTGCATGCCATTTGGGCTTAAAGGCGCTGCGCAGACGTTCCAACGCATGATGGACACGGTGTTGCGCGATCTCCCCTTCGTATTCGTCTACCTGGACGACATCTTAGTAGCCAGCGTGTCCGAAGACGAACACGAAATCCACCTCACGGCAGTTTTTCGGAGGTTGGGAGAGCATGGTTTAATAATCAACCCAGCGAAGTGTCAGTTCGGGGTGACGCAGATTGATTTTTTGGGGCATCGCGTCTCTCCAGAAGGAGCGGTTCCACTGCCTGACAAAGTACGCGCGGTAGCAAATTTTCCCCAGCCACAAACGGTCAAGGCGTTACAGGAGTTTTTGGGAATGGTGAATTTTTATAACCGTTTCCTCCCCCGCGCAGCGCAGCTCATGCAACCATTGTATGCCGCACTCAAAAAACAAAAACCCACAAATAAGATCGAATGGTCTCCAGAGCGAGAGCGAGCATTCTCGGAGGTCAAAACAGCCCTGGCAGACGCTGCGTTGTTAGCACATCCAGACCCAACGGCCCGCATAGCGCTCACTACTGACGCATCAGATGTGGCCATAGGGGCGGTCGTGGAGCAGCATGTAGCCAGGGCTTGGCAGCCGCTTGCCTTTTTCAGCAGGACTTTGCGCGATAGTGAACGAAAATACAGCGCATTTGACAGGGAGTTGTTAGCTCTCCACTTGGCCATTCGCCACTTCCAGTTCTGGCTGGAGGGACGCCGTTTCACCGTGTTCATTGACCACAAGCCGCTGACATTCGCGATGGCCAAGGTTTCAGAACCGTGGTCAGGCCGGCAGCAAAGACAGCTGGCCGCTATCTCAGAGTTTACTACCGATATTCAGCATGTGGCGGGTAAACTGAATGTAGTGGCAGACTGTCTCTCGCGTGCCATGGCGGCCCCAGTCCGCGTAGGGATAGATTATGCAGCCATGGCCGCGGATCAGGTTAGCGACGCGGACGTGCGCGCGCTCCAGTCTGGACCAACAGGGTTAAGGCTGGAGAACAGGGTGCTGCAAGACAGTTTGCCCCCCCAATCTGCGATGTCTCCACTGGGCGACCGCATCCTGTGGTACCGGCCGCATGGCGCCGCCGCGTTTTTGACTCGATTCATTCTCTGGCGCACCCGGGAGTGCGCGCGTCGGTCAAAATGGTAGGAGAGAAATTTGTATGGCCGAGCCTGTGCAAACAAGTTAAGGAGTGGGCAGCAGCCTGCATGGCTTGTCAACGAGCCAAGGTACACAAACACACAAGAGCTCCCTTGGAGCCGTTTCACATCCCGGCTAAGAGGTTCGATCATGTTCACGTGGACCTCGTAGGCCCCCTCCCGCCGTCACAGGGGTGCACACACCTTCTGACAATGGTGGACCGCACCATGCGCTGGCCGGAAGTGGTCCCACTGGTGTCAACCACAGCCGAGGAGGTGGCGCGCGCGTTTTTAACAGCATGGGTAGCGCGCTTTGGAGTCCCGTCGGACACTACGTCCGAGAGAGGCCCTCAATTTGTTTCCGAACTTTGGTCAGCAATGGCCCGCAGCCTGGGGGTAACGATCCACCGCACAACCGAGTACAATCCGCTAGGCTAATGGGTTATGCTGTGGAGCCCATAGTTATAACCTATGTGACTCACATGTGGCTGGCTGAATTCAGCCAAGAGAGACTTTGAGCTAGCCATGTGTATTGACTTCACACCTCAAGAGGAAGATGTGTCTGCACCCCCTGGGGACTCAGGAGAGAGGAGAAGATTACCCGGCCTGACCTTTGGGGGTCAGAGAGGAGAACAGAAGGACTCTGGGTGTTCTATTACAGATGAAAGGATGTAGCTGGGTATTGAGACTTTTGTGTGATGTATTGTTAGAGATGAGTGTATAAATGTATGTGTGTGACTGCGTCCTGTGTCTTTTCACTCCGATCGAGAGAGGATGTAGGATGAATGAGAATTAAAGCAGATACTGGAAAAATCATCCAGTCTCCTCAATTCTTGACTCCTACAATTTGTGACCTACACATGAATCTGAGCACGCCGAGGCTGGAGGACAGCCTCGTGATCGATATGGAAGAGCTGGGAGACAGCCGCTCAGACCCGGATTCTCCGGGGAATGCCAGCAGGGGCAAAAGACTAATTAAGCTCCCCGAGTTCTGGCAAAACGACCCGCACTCGTGGTTCCAGCATGTGGAGTCGCGGTTCCTGCTCGGGGGAGTTTCAGTGGATGACATTAAATTCCATAATGTCATCGCAACGCTCGACAGCCGCACAGCTCGGTGTGTGCGGAGCCTGGTGCAGCAACCACCCGCTGTCGGCAAACACGACGCGCTGAAAGCCACCCTCATCAGGAGCTTTGTGCCGTCGTCTGAGGCAAGAGCCAGGCAGCTACTGGACCTGCGCGACAGAGGTGGACGCAGGCCGACTGTCCTCATGGAGGACATGCTACAAATGATCGGGACGGACAACGACGCGTTCCTTTTCAAGCATATTTTCCTGAGAACCCTCCCAGCGCACACGAGTGGTTCCCTGTCCAGCAGGAGATGTGTGACCCAGCAGGACTTCCGCGACCTGGCCCAAGAGGCGGAGCGGCTCCTCAATGCCTACGAGGAACAAGAGGCTTCCGGGGCAGCGGCAGACCTCGGCGCGGCGGCCGGGGGCAGTGTGGAGCCAGAGACAGCAGTGACCACCTCAGCGGCGACAGCAGCGGCGAGATTCCGTGGCAGGGGAGATGACGGCCTCTGTTTTTACCATCGACGTTTCACTGGGAAGGCGCACAAATGCATCCCGCCTTGCAAGTTCAAAAAGCAGGGAAACGACCGGGCCGGGAGCCGTTAGCAGCTTCCACTCTCGGCGAACAGAACAAGCTGCTTTATCTTACAGACGCGGGCTCCGGGCGGCAATTCCTAGTGGACACCGGAGCCCAGAGGAGCTTCATCACTGCCACCTATGCTGATCGGGTCGCGGGACCCCGCGGAGACGGAGCGACAGCGGCCAACGGCTCCAGCATCAAGACGTACGGAGACAGAACCTTGTCTCTGTCCTTCCACGGCCGCGCCTATGAGTGGAATTTCATCGTGGCGGCAGTGAGCTTCAATATGTTAGGTGCTGATTATCTGTGTTCACATGGTTTGTTAGTTGATCTGGTCAACAAACAACTAGTAAATGCACTCTCTTTCTGTTCTATCCCTTGTGCAGCTCGGGTGTGCCCGCCGCCAGTTCAAACCAACGTCGCCACAGCAGGTGGTAAGTTTCACAGCCTTCTACACCAGTTCCCAGCACTCACAGTTCCTACTTTTTCAGCTAAGGTGGCGAAGCACGGGGTGGAGCACTTTATTACCACGAGTGACCCACCCGTTTTTGCGAAGGCTCGGCGCTTGGATGCAGCTAAACTCTCCATTGCGCGCGAGGAGTTCGCCAACCTGGAAAGGTTGGGCATAATTCACCGCTCGAAGAGCGCCTGGACTTCCCCCCTCCACATGGTACCTAAAGCTGACGGCTCGTGGAGACCTTGTGGCGATTACCGCAGGTTGAACAATGCCACAGCGCAGGACCGGTACCCGATTCCGCATATCCAGGACTTTTCAGTGCACTTGGCGAAGGCACGCATTTTTTCTAAAATAGACCTGGTCCGCGGTTATCACCAAGTCCCGGTCCGACCAGAGGACATCCCCAAAACAGCCGTAATAACCCCGTTCGGGCTTTTTGAGTTTTTACGAATGCCTTTTGGCCTCAAAGGCGCCGCACAAACCTTCCAACGGATGATGGATGCAGTGTTGCGCGACCTTTCTTTCGTTTTTGTCTATTTAGATGACATTTTGGTAGCCAGCACCTCCGAGGAGGAGCACGCAAAACACCTCACGACAGTTTTTCAGAGGTTAGGAGAGCATGGGTTGATAATCAACCCGGCCAAGTGCCATTTTGGCGTGGCACAAATCGATTTTTTAGGGCACCACGTTTCCTCGGAGGGAGCAGTTCCTCTGCCTGCCGAAGTACGCGCAGTGGCAGATTTTCCCCAGCCTCGAACGGTAAAAGCATTGCAAGAATTTTTGGGGATGGTAAATTTTTATAACCGTTTCATACCCCACGCAGCGCAGCTTATGCAGCCCTTGTACACCGCGCTCAAAAAGCAGAAGCCCTCCCATGTGATTGAATGGTCCCCGGAGCGGGAGCGCGCATTCACAGAGGTTAAACGAGCACTGGCAAACGCAGCACTGTTGGCCCACCCAGACCCGGCAGCCCGCATAGCGCTAACCACAGACGCGTCAGATGTGGCCATAGGGGCCGTAGTGGAACAGCAGGTTGCCGGGGTTTGGCAACCACTCGCATTCTTCAGCAGATCCCTACGCGAGGCTGAGCGAAAATACAGCGCGTTTGACAGGGAGCTGCTGGCGCTCCACTTGGCTATTCGCCATTTCCAGTTTTGGCTGGAAGGGCGGCGTTTCACCGTGTTTGTCGACCACAAACCGCTCACTTTTGCGATGTCCAAAACTTCAGAACCGTGGTCAGGGCGGCAACAGAGACAGCTGGCCGCAATTTCTGAATTTACCACCGATATTCAGCACGTAGCCGGTAAAATCAATGTGGTGGCAGACTGTCTGTCACGCGCAGTAACAGCACCCGTCCGTGCGGAAACGGATTGCGCGGCCGCTTACCCAGAGCACGGTAACAGTGCGGACACGCGCGCGGCTCCGGTCCACGTGGGAATAGATTATGCAGCCATGGCGGCGGAGCAGAGCGAGGACGCGGACGTGCGCGCGCTCCTGTCCCGACCAACAGGGTTAAGGCTGGAATGCAGAAATCTACAAACCGGTTTCCCCCCGCTTATCTGCAATGTATCCACAGGGCGACCGCGCCCGGTGGTGCCAGCCGCGTGGCGCCGTCGCGTTTTTGATGCTGTGCACTCCCTAGCGCACCCAGGGGTGCGCGCTTCGGTGAAAATGGTGGCGGAGAAGTTTGTTTGGCTGAGCCTGCGCAAGCACGTGAAGGAGTGGGCTAAAACCTGCATGGCTTGCCAGCGGGCTAAAATTCACAGGCACACTAAGGCGCCCTTAGAACCGCTCCACATTCCGGCTAAAAGGTTCGATCATGTGCACGTGGACCTTAGAACCGCTCCACATTCCGGCTAAAAGGTTCGATCATGTGCACGTGGACCTCGTGGGCCCCCTGCCCACTTCACAAGGGTTCACGCATCTCTTGACAATGGTGGACCGAACCACTCGTTGGCCAGAAGTGGTCCCGTTAACATCGACCACAGCGGCAGAGGTGGCACGCGCTTTTCTAACAGCCTGGGTAGCGCGGTTCGGGGTCCTGTCAGATATTACGTCTGATAGGGGACCTCAATTTGCGTCGGAACTGTGGTCAGCGGTGGCCAGCGGCTTAGGAGCGGCGGTACATCGCACGACCGCTTACCATCCCCAGGCCAACGGTTTATGCGAGCGTTTTCACAGGTCTTTGAAGGCAGCCCTCAGAGCATCATTGACGGACACAGATTGGGTAAACAAACTACCATGGGTTTTATTGGGGTTGCGTTCGGCACCCAAAGAGGATCTAGATGCCTCACCAGCAGAATTGGTCTTCGCACAACCGCTCAGGCTGCCAGGCGAGTTTTTACCCGACCACACGGCACCAGGGCCCCCCCCCCCCGATCCGGGGGTCTCTGAGAAACACGGGAGCAGAAATGCTCCCGGGCCCCACTCATCACTCTTTCCCGCGTGTGTTCGTGCCCCAGGCTTTACGAGACGCAGAGTTTGTTTTTGTCAGGCACGATGCTCAGCGGCATAGCCTCCGCCCACCTTACGACGGTCCATTTCGAGTGCTGGAAACCGGGGAGAAATATTTTGTGCTAGATTTGGGGGGGTAGGAGGGAGACGATCAGTATCGATAGATTAAAACCTGCTTTTGTGTTGCATAACGAGTCTGTACGGCCGGCTGGCGCGCCTCGACGCGGCAGGCCTCCGAAGGGGCGGCCCCGGGACCCCCCACGGGGGGGCAAATAACCCTTCTCCCCCTCACTCCACAGATGCACAGCAGGACGGCCCAACACAGAGCAGGAGACCTGCATACAGCAGATTCGGGAGAAGATTGAAACCTAAGCTGCATGCAGAATGATGTGTTTTTTGGTCAGGTTGTTTAGGTTGCTGTGAGATTCTGTTGGGGGGGTGACGTGCTGTATGACTGTTGTATGACTGTATGTGGGTGCCCAGTCTTTCGTGTGGAAGGGGGGAGTGATGTGGAGCCCATAGTTACAACCTATGTGACTCACATGTGGCTGGCTGAATTCAGCCAAGAGAGACTTTGAGCTAGCCATGTGTATTGACTTCACACCTCAAGAGGAAGATGTGTCTCCACCCCCTGGGGACTCAGGAGAGAGGAGAAGATTACCCGGCCTGACCTTTGGGGGTCAGAGAGGAGAACAGAAGGACTCTGGGTGTTCTATTACAGATGAAAGGATGTAGCTGGGTATTGAGACTTTTGTGTGATGTATTGTTAGAGATGAGTGTATAAATGTATGTGTGTGACTGCGTCCTTTGTCTTTTCACTCCGATCGAGAGAGGACGTAGGATGAATGAGAATTAAAGCAGATACTGGAAAAATCATCCAGTCTCCTCAATTCTTGACTCCTACAATGCAAACGTTTTCATAGGTCATTGAAAGCGGCTCTCAGAGCGTTGCTGACGGATGCAAATTGGGTGGACAGGCTACCGTGGGTTTTATTGGGGTTGCGTTCTGCACCTAAAGAGGATTTAGAAGCCTCCCCGGCTGAGCTAGTTTTTGCGCAACCACTTCGGCTGCCCGGGGAGTTTCTCCCAGATAATTCTGCGCCAGATAGCTCCCCGTCTCAGCAGTTGCAGCGTGGCACAGAATCGGGCACGCTGCCCGGCCCTGTTCACCACAGTTTTCCGCGGGTTTTTGTGCCTAAGGCTTTGAAAAACGCGGAATTTGTTTTTGTCAGACACGATGCCCATCGCCCACCGCTGCGACCACCTTATGATGGACCATTTAGAGTGCTGGAAACAGGGGACAAACATTTTTTGCTAGATTTGGGGGGCAGGAAGGAAAAGATTGGCATAAACAGGCTCAAACCCACCTTTGTGGTGGCGGACGAGGATGTGCTGTTGGCCAGGGCTCCTCGGCGCGGCAGACCCCGGGGACATTCCCCAGAACACCCACAGGGAGTGACAAAATGTGTAATGATTTTATCATGACATGCAGACTGTTATTCTGTTGTTCCATCTTAGAGGTTTTGGGGGGGGGTCATGTGGGACACATGTGTATCACTTTAAGCTTCACATCTCAGAGAGAACAAAGAACTGGGTCTCCTTGGAGATAACAGGAGGATGTGAAAATTTAGTCTTTGGTATGCAAGAGACGGCCTTGGGAGATTTCCTGGTCTGCCAGAGACTATGAGGAGGATGTTATAAGATTTAAGATAAGAGGCATTGTTACTTGTGATTAAATGCAATGTGACTGTGAGCTTTGAAGGTCCTGGATATATAAAGGACAAATGTCTGTTTTTTTCCTCTTTCTGCTTTGCTGATGTTGGAAGATGTGAATAAACCTGACTCGTGAGATAAACTCTGCCTCGTCATTTTCACATTTCCACAATATACATATATATATATATATATATATATATATATATATATATATATATATATATATATATATATATATATATATATATATATATATACTGTATATATATACTGTGTATATATATATATATATATATATATATATATATATATATATATATATATATACTGTATATATATACTGTATATATATATATATATATATATATATATATATACACACACACACACACACACACACACACACACACACACATATATATATATATATATATATATATATATATATATGTGTGTGTGTGTGTGTGTGTGTGTGTGTATATATATATATATATATATATATATATTATCTCCAACTAGTCACAAACTGTCGCAACCCAGTGAGGTACTGCTGCCCCCACTTACTTAAGCCCATAGTTTGCCATGGAGCATAGGCCATCAACGACCCCTCGCCATCGCACTCGGTTCTGGGCTGCTGTCTCTACTCCCCTCCAGTTGGTTCCCTGCTGTTTCAGCTCTGCCTCAGTGTCTTGTCTGCGGCTGTTTCGAGGCCGGTTTCTCTTTCTCTTCCACTGTGGGTTCCTGGTGAGGACTTGGCGTGTGATACTGGATGGTGGTTTTCTGAGGGTGTGTTCTATTACCTGTTTTTTTTTTTTTTTTGTGAAATTACCTTAATTTTTTTTTAATTGCCATTCATTTTATTACAAGAAAATTATTTTCTTCATTTAACTGGTGCAACAATGTATTTTGTGTCTTGTAAGCTCAAGTACATAAGCATTTAAGTGTATGTCACAATTTTAAAAAAAAATCAAATAAATCCAGTTGTGTGCCTGTTTTGGTCCCTGTGAGCTGGATGTGTGAAAAGAAAACAATCTTTAATTTAAAATTATACAATGTATAGTGTGGGTTATTGTGTGCATATTGTATATTGATGGATTACGAACAAGGAAAATGTTTAAACTGACACTTCAGTCATGTTTTGCTTACTGGACTGATGCATTTTCATTTCATTGTGAGTAACAATACTAAACACAGTGGTAAAGGTAATTGGCTGTGTTCTGGTTTGATAAGGTGCAGAAATGTTGTGTTATAGGAAGTATTTTTGACATTATAATTAAAAATCAAATGTATATTTTGTAAAATTTATCGTATGTCTTTCAATAAATTGTCATCAGGAAGCTCTGTGTAATTTTTATATCTTCTCCTTGGGAAGAAACATGTTTTCTTTGCTCTGTTTTCTTTTAATATACATGTGACACAAGTTACTTTAAACCCACATACAGTGAGCTTTTTTTCTTTGTTTTTTGTAAAGTATATTTTCAATAAAGTGTCAAGAGACAGGAAGTGGGGTATTTACTCATTGTACAGCACAGCAGAGAGTTGGAGCCACTATAAACATGTCTGAAGCGACAACTTCAAATGGATTTAATATGTCAGCCCTGTTTTTACAGCCTGTTTTCAGTAAGTGACGAAAGCATCACTCCAAAGTCAAGCAGTTTAATTATTGTAAGAGTGGACAACCATCCAACACTCCATATAGTCACATTAAAAGTGCTTTTTCCCTTAATGCAAATTATGACAAGTCATTAAATGTGTCTACAAGGTTCTTCTGTATTCCAGCTACAAGCTAGAAGCGTGAGGAATTACATTAATCATGACTATTCCAGAAAATGACGTTTCTGAGCCTGCAAAAACAAAGCCTCCCCATCCTTTGGCTTTTTTTCCACCCTCAGCAAGTGATACAGAGCCAGAGAAAGATTGTTGTCTTACTGTCATCACGAATTTTCAGCGGAGAGGGTCATATTAGAAAAACAGAAAAGCCACACATAGCTTTTGGCTTTTTATTTTAAGCCCTATTTGGAGTTTAGTTTTAATCACCATGTAGATCTCTTGTCCGATTGTAATCGTCATCCCATCTATTTTGCAGCACTCCAAGTTTGTAATTTAGTTGGTCATATTGATGCTGACAGATGTGGAGAGATAAGCAGAGGGATCAGGTGAGTGAGAGAAGACATTGTGTCCAGGCAAAAGCCCAGAATCTCCCCCGTCTCTCTCTAATTTCATACCTGCAGACAGGTGGTTGGCAGGGCAGAGCGTACATGTGAAAGGTAAAAAGGGGTGTGCAGAGGGAAAGTGGATATAAGGAAGACCTTCAGAGGGGATCAAAGAAGGTCACACTATTCCCCTGACTCTCCCTCCACACACACAAGTACCCACTGATGTGGAAACGATAGATTTCAGTTCTACTTTCACTCCTAAAAGAGAGGAAATGGTGTCACATTATCAGGGTGGGGCCCAAGGACGTGATGTGGAACTAAGACCAGAATGCAGGACTTGTGTGGATTGTCACAACACTCCCATCAAGAGTGAGCAATGTAATGTCCTCAAATCCAGCGACCTCTCTGCCAGTTCCAATCCTGGTAAATAGACCAAAAAGGAGTCTCCACTTTGCATGACGTTCAAGAAAGAGGAAGGAAGGGAAAATATTCTAATGGTTTTTGTTAAAATTTGACTGCATTAATTGCCATTAATTTAATGGCAAGAAAAATAAGTTATGCTGTCAATGAATACACTTCTGCCAATGAGAAAAACTTTGAAAAACAGAACAAACTGTCACGATCTGAGCGTGGAGGGATTCCGCCGGGCTCAGCCTTTTTTTTTTTTTTTAACCTTTTTCATATTTGTATGGTGTTGTATTTTTGAGTTCTTATTCCTGTTATTTTATTTTTGGTTAATTTTCACTTATCCTGTATCCACCTTATTCCTGGGGGTGCTGCTGGAGGAACAATTGTGGACAGAACTTCCGGTTTCGTTTGACCCAGTGTACAATCAGTCAGTTTCAGTGGAGTAGCAGGGGCATTTAAAATAGCATTTTTAAAAGTTTTTTAAATTCATTTTAATGTATAGTCCTAGTGTTTTCCACTCAAGTGGCAGCTAATTTCAGCACTTGTAGTTTTTGTATTTTTGAATGTTTAGTTGTGTGACGCTCCTCAGAGATAAGCACAGCTCAATCTGTGGCTTCTACAGCAATGAGTAGATCATGCACTGAAAACTAAAGGATTGTTCATGAGATTGGTGGTACAGACACAGGACAGACACCAAGACAAGAGCCAGGTATGTTTTCACTTGTATGAATGTCACAGATCTGACGTTTTAACCCAAATTTAAAACAGCCAAGCACAGTGTTGAATGTGCGCTGTGCCATTACGAACTGCAGGCAATGAGGAGTCATAAATATCATGACACTTTGGTTGCTAGCGGCAAAGTCCCAGGAAACCCCAGAGTGTCTGGTATCATTTTAAAGCTTAGAAATTGTACTTTCTAAAAATACCTATATTTTTGTAGAAGACATAACTCCTGACCGATCGAACGCAAGTTTTCAACCTAGCTAAAATATTGTTTACAATGTTAGCATCTTAGCAGTGGCACTAATTAACAGAGCTACTGTGTATGAGGCCACTTTTTAAGATCATCTTTCCATCCCTTGATAGTCGTGGGAAGTGGTATGATTATGTTACTGTTTTGAGGTGCAAGAGGCTGTGTTCCCACATTTCTGATGCCGAAGTCATTGTTTTTTAACAAGGAAAAGTGTCCCGTTTCAGTGACAACCATATGTTCTAAACTAGTACCGGAAGTTGCTACCACAATTCATGCAGGGCATCATGGGGCCTAGAAATAAGGTTGATTTGAAAGGGTTATGAAAAGTTAGATTGCCAAAATAATAATTCTGTAGGTAATTTCCCATTATGCTTTACACATACTCTATACATATTCTGTTTGCATTCTTATGAACAAATATGTTTTGTTGAATTCTGATAAACAGGAAGTACACAGAGCTATAGAGCTCTCTTTCTTCTCACTCTCTCTCACTTCTTTCAGTCAGGTCTATTACATTAGTTATACACCCAAACCAACACACACACCCTTTTGATAGTATATTTTAGGGGACAGTTAACGTGACTAATGGATGGCCTGTTCATGTCAGAGTTAAACTGGCCAATCAGACGGTTGCATACAAGCCCATCCTATTGTACGGGGTTGGTCTAACCAACCCGAGAAGATGAATGTGAGTTGCACCCGGAAGTCGCGGTCAGTCTGGCGACGCTCCAGAGAGGGCTGCATCACGCTGCACCCAGTGCTGCTTACTTTACATGTGACCTCTAAATAAATGTTACATCTGTGAATTGAAGAATTCTCCAGCTTATTCTTGGATCTTTCAATCAAAGAATCGGGATTTTAACAATTTGGTGCCGGTGACCCGGATTGAACTATTCTGAGACGAGTCTGAACAGATCGGAAGGACCCTTTTCAGACAACCGTGGCACCTGAACAAAAAGGTAAACAACCTTTTTTACACAAATTTCTGCACTTTGGCCATACTAAATTTACAGTTGTCTGAATAAGGGGTATATCCGATCTTCAAATTTTATAATTTAGTCGGGAGTCACATGTAAAGTCTAACCAAATAGTCAAATAGTTTCAAAGGAAAGTGCACGTGTTTTATTTTCAGTCTGAGGTAGGACAGTCGCGATCATGGACGTACAATTCACGGGTGTATGGTCCATCAAATGATAAAACATTTTGGAGTCAGTCTGAACCAAAATAACAAGACTTAGGGACCTAGGGTGACCAATAATCACCCAAGTCATCTCCTCAAATGAAAATAGCCAGGGTTAATGACCTGATGCCGGGGGAGCCATTTAAAGTGTTTGACCTGATGCCGCTGGGGAGCAAAGCCACGATCGTCTAAATCAGTACAGCACTGAATTTTAAGACACGGTACCGCTTGTACTAGGGGACCTGCCGAGGCCTCAGTGAAAGTGCCCTCTGTGTAAAGTTGGACGGATAGGTGAGGTTCTGGGATGCAGTCTGTACCCAGACTTAATAAGATTTAGGGGCAATGGCTGTGCCCGTCTTCCAAATTAAAAATAGTCAGGATTAGCCTGATGCCACATGGGTGAAGTATTTCGTATGCAGACTGTTCCAAAATAATGAGACTTAGGGAACAGCGAAATCAACCGTGTTCGTCTCCTCAAATAAGGGAACCAAGGCTAGCCTGGTGCCGAAATATTTTGGATGCAGTTTGTTCTGAAATAACGAGACTTAGGGAACAGCGTAATCAACCATGTTCGTCTCCTCAAATAAGGGAACCAGGGCTAGCCTGGTGCCGAAGTATTTCGGATGCAGTCTGTTCCAAAATAACGAGACTTAGGGAACAGCAGAATCAACTGTGTTCGTCTCCTCAAATAAGGGAACCAGGGCTAGCCTGATGCTGAAGTATTTCGGATGCAGTCTGTTCCGAAATAACGAGACTTAGGGAGCCAGGGTGACCAATAATCACCCAGGTTCGTCTCCTCAAATAAGGGAACCAGGGCTAGCCTGGTGCCGGTACTGTAAAAAAAAAAAAACAAAAACAAAAAAAAACCTTTTATTAATAATTTAAGGAACAGCACAAGAATCTCTTAACCATTCCTTAGTGAGCAACTGTCCATATTAATAAAAATAGTTACTGCTTGCATTGTCTACAGTATGCATACTGATGTCTGTCAATTCTGTGTCTTTAGGGGTTAAATGTGTGGTTTGACAAATAATGGGGCTGGGAATATCTATTAACCTTTTCCCATAGTATGATTAATTAACAGTGCTCTTTGGGCCGTGTGGGGGACAAAGGCGGGTGTGTGTTTTTCCACAAAGGAGGGAGGTAATTCTCCCCCACTCCTGAGTTGAGGTGAGACTGTTAAAACAGGTTACTGAGAGGAGATTATTTGAGGTAACAGTATTAAAATGGAGTGCTAAATTGAAATTGTAAAGTTATTCTGGCATGTTTACAGCTGAAGTTAAGGAGGCAGCACTCCAGTTTCTTTGAAGAACAAGTTGTGGTTTATGGACGACAGGCTCCGGGGCCATCTTGCGTGTTCACAATTGCACGTAGCAGAGGCAGCCACGTGGCATTCAGTGTGTATGTGCAGGTAAACACCATCTTGAATCGCCTTCAAGCTGGGGCACAGTGCCTCCATCGTGTGGCCAGATGTAGGAAGTGCACTCTTTCATAAATCTACTGCCAATAGGGCTTCAAATCTTCCTAATAAATTTGGAACCTTCTCTCTCTGGCTGAAAGAAAAGCTTTAAGTCCATGCACGCCAAAATAAAGTCCTCCCATGCCCACCTATGCGGGTTTGATGAAGTGAGGCAAAGCATGCCCATTCAGCTGGAAAGAAAAGGCTCAACTTTAATTTGGGCAGAGGGGAGAATAAGGAGATTTATTCCTCAATAAAAGTGTAGAAAAATCCTAGGTGGACAATATATAAAGGTGAGGTAATTTAAATGAAGCAATAAGGAAAACTGCAAGTTGGAGTAAATAAACAAATGAATACGGTACATAAATAAATGAATAAATAAAATAAACTAAAAATGAATGAATAAAAATAAATAAATAGATTGGAGTTTTTTGTTGTGGAGATGAACATTGTGGAAGTGAGAGTGGACAGAAAATGGAAAGGGAAATTTGGTTTTAGAGAAAAATTGAAAGCTGATGAATTGTTAAAGTTTTGTGCAGGACACAAGAGAAAATATGGAGAAACGACTGGAAGAAGGAAAGCAAAAATGTAAGAATAAGAGACTTATGCTGCAACAGTGAGAACAAAACCAAAATAATAAAAGTGATAAAACAGAAAAGGACAAAAACATGCTGTTTAACAGCTTGTCTGTTTCTCTATTAATCCGAGACAACGGTGGTGGCTGTGGACCATCCCTCCCCCAGCGACCGTGTGAGACCCTCTTCAGGCCCCCTGGAACTGGCTGTGTCCACCCTCCCCCTCAACGCCATCACCTAGTAACCCCCTCCTCCCTCTGCAACAACAGCAAAAGAATACAAAACAAAGGGACATCGAAAGATGGGTCAAAGAGGATCAACTGAGCACACGTAAGTACAATAAATTGTATTGTTGCTTTCCATTTAATTCAATTCAATTCAACTTTATTTATATAGCGCCATTTCACAACAACGGTCATTTCATAGCACTTTCAACTGTAGGGGAAACCCCCACCATTGCAGAAAGACCCCAGCAATCAGGCAATCCCCTGTGAGCAAGCGCTTGGCGCTTAACTTCAGACAGCGTCTCAAATATTGAATCTCATTCATGAACATTTAAGTGTTAGTCTGCCTAAGCCATACATATTTTGCCAGGAAGCTGTGTTGGTGCTAACAAGCTATTCCAGATTCAGCAAACTACTCATATGTTCTCTAAGTGTGCATAAACAGTATTCGTGAATCAGCTGTAGTCAGCACGTGTTCACGAGAATTGAGGATTGCATAACTGGTGCCTAAAACAACCGCGAAAATCACATCTCAATATAACTGAGGTGTGATTTCACTAAAAGCCCTATCAGAGAGGTGCCAAAGTCACATTCATCAACCTACTGTCTCCGCACAGGTGCTGATTGAATCTACCCAATCAACACCCATGATAATGCCCCCCCTGGTGGTGATTAAAAATGGACTGTTACAAACAGCAATGGCCCAGGGGGAGCCAGGAGATAATGAGAAAACTGAAATATTTTTAGAAAAAGCTGTACCCATGCCCCACCAAACTCCATCTATGCACCCCAGGACCCCACATCACAACAATATGGACCTTACCCAGACACCCCACCTAATCTGCCCTATCAGTGTCAGCCGCAGGGCCACAGGGGATACAAGGGGTTTAATAATAGAGACAGAGGCCGTGTTAACAATAAACCCCCGGGGGGACCCATGGGACCGATGCTTCCTATGTCTGCAAATTGGCCACTGGGCTCAACGCTGCCCACAACAACACTCACAAAGCCACCCAGGGCGGTCCCCCAATTAGCAACACAATGGGTATCCTCCCCCGCATGGTCCCCATTTGGATGTTGAAAAACAATGGCTTAGTGATGGGACATTCTGTTTCAAAAGGGGAGAGTGGAGAGTTATAAAATAAATAAATAAATAAATTAGTTAATTAAATTCTGCTGAACCCTGAAGAGTGTCAGGAAGAAGGCACAAACACATGCAGCCATCTTAAATGTTTCCAAGCACTTAAAGCAGAAATGAGGCATTAGTTATCCATTCTATTAGTGCATTTCTTTTAATTGCGAATATTAACATTATGTAGTGAGCAAACAACCACAGGGAAGATTATAGCTTTACTGTATACTCAGTTATTTAAAGTCAATCTAACACACATTCTTTTGTTCCTCCCCAATAAAGGGTATGCATAGGATGTCACTGAACAGAACTCTTGGCAGATAAACACTGAGTGGCAAAAATGAGTAGCAGCATGAAGGTGTATGCAGTACAACACAAAACAATCCACACAGCATTCAATTACAGCAGTACAAAGAATATCTGTTTGCACTGTGGAGAGTCAATCTTATCATTCCATATTGTATTAATTAGCAAAAATTAAATAACGGCTTTGAATCAGTTCCTTTCTTGACTCAAGGTTGGAAATCTAGATAAGAAGGGAAAATAAAATTTAAAGGAAAAACCCACACTTATTTATGGAATGGCTGACATGAATCTGTTTCTTTTATAAAAGGAAGCCAAAAGGAGGAGGGTGAGGACAGCAAGGAAGAAGAGGGAGCACACCCCACAATGGCAACTGAGTGATGGCAAAACCAGCTGCTGGCAGGGAGGAGGCACCCATAGTTCCCACCCACCATGGAAAAACTGGACTGCATGCTTAAGACT
This sequence comes from Pholidichthys leucotaenia, assembly GCA_020510985.1. NCBI lineage: Eukaryota > Metazoa > Chordata > Actinopteri > Cichliformes > Pholidichthyidae > Pholidichthys > Pholidichthys leucotaenia. The sequence goes on along the minus strand of CM035837.1, from coordinate 67,681,438 downwards.
AGAACAGATACAGTAAGTGGACTCACTTCTACACATATACAGAAAATTAGCAAAAATTAAATTATTAAAAAATGACAGATATCTTCCATTTACCTGACTCTGAGGTTCAAGGTACTTCGATTAAATTTGTATGGTGCAGGTGCATGTAAAGTAGGAAATCCGGGTAATGACATACAGGACTTTTCAAGTCAGAAAAAGTAACAGTTAAATTCTGCAAATGGCAAGCTATCAGTAGAATGCTTATCAACATCTGTAAAAGTAGCATTGTACCCCATGTACTATAGGCAATTGAAGGGATCTGATCCAAATTAGGAACAACCATTATTTGCAAACCCATCCTCCAGATTGGTCAAAAAACTTGGACTGGTAAACAAAGAAATGTGTGGAAGCATCCATTGTCCTAATTAAAGAGGATAAGAGACATTTCAACCTATGGGGGGTTCCACACATCCCACTGGTTAGACCTGAACACATGGATTGGAAAATGTTGGACATTTTGTCACCTCTACTGGGGAATATAGCCATCCATGGAAAGCCAATACCTGACCTTAAGATAGAATATTCTCCTAAATTAGAAACATACGCATTGTCTCTTAACTGGGTAACCACAGCACAAAAGGCTGTGCACATTGACGCCCGGAAGTCTCCTACATGACCAAGCTTAACATTAACAAATGAGGGGATGAGAAAATTTGAAGCAAATTCTAAATTGGTTATGGTAAAAGGTTAAACAGATGTAGATCTAATGAAAGGAACAGAGTACGACACTATAGACCATATATTCAGAAGCCCAGAAAGGTGTTAATCAGGTCATAAAACCAAAAGCAGCAGATGTCATAGCGTCATCAGTCCTGTAGGAAACACCCTGATGACGCAGGGCCTGCAGGAATTAACGAAGCTCTAACTCTTTGTGCTCGTTGTATGCCAGGATCACATATATTGATAAATGAGCTAGACCTCCAAATGCAATTTTCCACAGTGGTAGTCATCAGCAAATCTTGCATATCTCACATACCTCCCCATAGAAAACAATTGCTGAGGCCGGAGGAGGAGCTGAAGACCCCAAGATGGAGGATGATGACAAGGAAGACCATTGTGCTATCACAGATTATTTGTAAACACAATGTGCTACCGATAATACATAAATCATACATAGCTCACCACACACGTTGGGGTGTGAGACTTATAATATTCTTGCGTACTTATTTCCATCATGCTAATTACGGTTAGGTAGTCAGGATAATTGCGGAGGTTAGACGCTCTAGAAGCCTGAATACAGCAAGCATGGACAAGGATGTCTCCTAACTTTGAACAATTTAGTTTACTATCAACATTGGGGCAAAAAAGTATAGTCAGCCACCAATTGTGCAAGTTCTCCCACTTAAAAGATGAGAGAGGTCTCCAATTTTCATCATAGGTATACCTCAACTATGAGAGACAAAATGAGCAAAAAAATTCCAGAAAATCACATTGTCTGATTTTTAAAGAATTTATTTGCAAATTATGGTGGAAAATAAGTATTTGATCACCTACAAACAAGCAAGATTTCTGGCTCTCACAGACCTGTAACTTCTTCTTTAAGAGGCTCCTCTGTCCTCCACTCGTTACCTGTATTAATGGCACCTGTTTGAACTCGTTATCAGTATAAAAGACACCTGTCCACAACCTCAAACAGTCAGACTCCAAACTCCACTATGGCCAAGACCAAAGAGCTGTCAAAGGACACCAGAAACAAAATTGTAGACCTGCACCAGGCTGGGAAGACTGAATCTCCAATAGGTAAGCAGCTTGGTGTGAAGAAATCAACTGTGGGAGCAATTATTAGAAAATGGAAGACATACAAGACCACTGATAATCTCCCTCGATCTGGGGCTCCACGCAAGATCTCACCCCGTGGGGTCAAAATGATCATGAGAACAGTGAGCAAAAATCCCAGAACCACACGGGGGGACCTAGTGAATGACCTGCAGAGAGCTGGGACCAAAGTAACAAAGGCTACCATTAGTAACACACTACGCCGCCAGGGACTCAAATCCTGCAGTGCCAGACGTGTCCCCCTGTTTAAGCCAGTACATGTGCAGGCCCGTCTGAAGTTTGCTAGAGAGCATTTGGATGATCCAGAAGAGGACTGGGAGAATGTCATATGGTCAGATGAAACCAAAATAGAACTTTTTGGTAAAAACTCAACTTGTTGTGTTTGGAGGAGGAAGAATGCTGAGTTGCATCCAAAGAACACCATACCTACTGTGAAGCATGGGGGTGGAAACATCATGCTTTGGGGCTGTTTTTCTGCAAAGGGACCAGGACGACTGATCCATGTAAAGGAAAGAATGAATGGGGCCATGTATCGTGAGATTTTGAGTGAAAACCTCCTTCCATCAGCAAGGGCATTGAAGATGAAACGTGGCTGGGTCTTTCAGCATGACAATGATCCCAAACACACCGCCCGGGCAACGAAGGAGTGGCTTTGTAAGAAACATTTCAAGGTCCTGGAGTGGCCTAGCCAGTCTCCAGATCTCAACCCCATAGAAAATCTTTGGAGGTAGTTGAAAGTCCGTGTTGCCCAGCGACAGCCCCAAAACATCACTCTCTAGAGGAGATCTGCATGGAGGAATGGGCCAAAATACCAGCAACAGTGAGTGAAAACCTTGTGAAGACTTACAGAAAACGTTTGACCTCTGTCATTGCCAGCAAAGGGTATATAACAAAGTATTGAGATGAACTTTTGTTTTTGACCAAATACTTATTTTCCACCATAATTTGCAAATAAATTCTTTAAAAATCAGACAATGTGATTTTCTGGATTTTTTTTTTCTCATTTTGTCTCTCATAGTTGAGTTATATCTATGATGAAAATTGGAGACCTCTCTCATCTTTTAAGTGGGAGAACGTGCACAACTGGTGGCACCGAGACAAATTCCTAGTTTGTGTACTACATGAACAATGGCAATAAATCTGATTCTGATTCTGACTAAATACTTTTTTGCCCCACTGTACTTACACTGCAACACATTAGTCTCATCACCCAGCTCACTCACCATAACAAACCTACTGCTGAACACATAGGTCCCATTACCCAGCTCACTTATCACAACACAGCCACTGCTTGTAGATTTCATATAGCCGACAATCACACACTCAAGACTAATGGGAGATAACTTACAACAGCACATAGTCAACTACAGATGTAGTGAATAAGGATAAAACGGTACAGGCTCCAGCCATTGTGGTGACAATCCCTCACGCCATTATTGATCCTGTCCCGGCCGAGCCCTTTGTATTGGCAACCAAGCAAAGGTGTAGGATGTGGGAGGGGGGGGCACCAGACCATCACGACGTGGGCCTGCAACATAGAAAGAGGTCGTAGGGCTAGTGACTGTACGACTTCAGTCCCTAGAAGAAGGAAGGACTGGTACCCATGCACACCCACCACACCTCCAGCATCCGGGGTGGAGCCAGATCAGCCACACGGAGGAGACGGTATTTTCCAATGCTACCCCTCACAGTGGAAGCTACAGTAGGCACAGGGGCTCGAGCTTCATCAACACCAGCATCTCTACCTCTGTCCAACTACCGGTGGGTGGCACCCCTGGGACAGCACCACTGAACTGTTCACTGGCTGGACTGGATGTTGTCATCTCTCTGCTGCATCCACCAGGCTGTCCTATAGACCTCATGGGACGAGATGTGCCTCTGAGAGCGGGGGCACACAGTTGTTTTGCTTCTAATGGTACTGGTGTGTGTTTACAAGATGGGACTGTGCTCCACAGCTGCAGATACAGGAAGCAGACACAGAGGAAGGTCAAACCCCTGTTGCAACCCTGTGATGACTACAGCTGAACGATGCGAGCCCTGGCAAAGGTTAACCGGTGGACAAAAGATTTTGTGAGCTTCTTGGATTGACCCTGTTTGACCTCATGACCCCCACATGATTCACTGCACCGGACAAAGAACTATTCACATGATCAGGAGGAGACCTTGGTGGGGGTGCAGGACTTGGTGAACAAGGACAATTATGTGACTGCAGCTCATCTGGAAAAGGACGTGTTGCCTCAGTATGCCATCTTAGACATCGCTGCACCGCGCTGGGATGTCTACAAGGGGGGAGGCAAGGGTATCAGAACCAGTGGTGTAAGCCTATCTTGGGTTGACTGACTGGGTTGACACACAATGTAGGGGCCTATCTTATTCACCATCTGCTAACCACTAGCGTCTCTCGCACCATGTATGGTTGACATGATAAAATTATGTCAAAGGGGGGAGTGAAAGGGTTATGAAAAGTTAGAGTGCCAAAATAATAATTCTGTAGGTAATCTCCCATTATGCGCTACATATACTCTATACATAATCTGTTTGCATTCTTATGAACAAATATGTTTTGTTAAACTCTGATAAACAGGAAGTACACAGAGCTATAGAGCTCTCTTCTCTCTCTCTCTCTCACTTCTTTCAGTCAGGTTTATTACATTAGTTACACACCCAAACCAACACACACACACACACACACACACACTTTTGACAGTACATTTTGGGGGACAGTTAACGTGAATAGTGGATGGCCTGTTCACGTCAGAGTTAAACTGGCCAATCAGACGGTTGCGTACAAGCCCATCCTATTGTACGGGGTTGGTCAAACCAACCCGAGAAGATGAATGTGAGTTGCACCCGGAAGTCGCGGTCAGTCTGGCGACGCTCCATAGGGGGCTGCGTCATGCTGCACCCAGCGCTGCTTGCTTTACATGTGACTTCAAAATAAATGTTACATCTTTGAATTGAAGAATTCTCCAGCTTATTCTTGGATCTTTCAATGAAAGAATCGGGATTTTAACAGATTGTTTCTTAGTATGAACTACTTTTCCGTTGCGTTAATTGTAGTGTTGTTTATATATTTGGGTTTATTTGTCTTTGTTATCTCATTGTATTTATATTCTGTTGTATCTTCTCTCTTCCTGGGGCTGCAGCTGTCAGTAGCACTTCTGGGTTTTTTGCTCAGTGTGGGCGGTGCTCCTATCAACTGTCAGTCCCGGCTCTCCCTCTCATTGCTCCCAGCTGATCCCAGTTGCAATCACTGTTACCTTCTGCCCGCTCATGTGGCCCACACCTGTTATCACTTGTATCATTTGGTTCTGACCCTATTTAAGGGCTGTTATTTTCATTTCCGTTTGCCGGGGTCTTAAGTACACTTTCCTTGTCTCCACTGGAACCCTGCCCTTATTCTGGTGTGTAGAATCCGTGAGTTAACATTGTATGTCATTTTGGTTTTTGTGTTTGAGCACTGTCTGGACTTTGTGTTTTCTTTTTCAATAAATTTCACAAACTATCAGTCCAGCGCGTGGGTCTCTCCTCTTTGCCCTGAGGGGCATTTTACGACAGAAGACTCCGGCCCGTAAGAGACCCAGCTGCTGTAGTTTGTGGGTTTTTTGTTTTTTTTGTTTTACTCACCTGTTTTGTGGAGCTCATCATGTTCCCAGCACGCCGACCTTGAGCAATCAAAGGGAGATCAGCAGCGGGATTCCCAAGCGTAGAGGAGCAATGGGCCGCTGATTTCATCCAGAGCTTCGTGGATGAAGCTCTTGCCTCCCACAGCCCTAAGAAGATCTAGGAGAGCGTGAAATTGGTTGAGGCGCTCCCTGGGTTGTGGAGGTTCCCTCAGTTCACGGAGTTGCTGGCTATGCTCTCCGTCCTGCAGCAGTCTTTTCCTGGGTTGACGTGGGGGCCACCTCCAGCAAGCCCGAAGATGACGCGGAAGCGCGTTCCACGGCAGACACCCTGCTCCACCTCTTGTTCGCCTATTCCTGCTCCTGCTCCATCTGCTCCACGCTGCTGCCATCCAGCTCCGGGAGGAATACCCCATTCTTCAGGCAGCAGTTTCCCCTTTGCTGAGGCAGAAGACTCCCGCACCGCACCAGTGTCCTCCTTGTGTTTTTCATCAGCTTCCTCCTTCTCCGCAGCTGCTGTTTCACGCTTCTCTTCAACCTTCCCTCCCACTGCTGAGGGGTCGGCTGTTTCCTCCCCACCTCCACCCGTCACTGTGGCTGCAGGGGCGGCTCCTCAAGAGTTCCCTGGAAGGCCCTCTTCTACTGAAGTCACGGAGAGGGCTGATTCCCAACCTGCTGCAGCAGAAGACATCACAGCCCAGGAGTTCAGGCAAGTGGTTTTTCCCTCTCATTCAATTAAGCATAAATTATCTTGCCTGACTCCTTGATGGTGAGGCTCAGATTAGGCAGTCCTCTGAGTCCTCACCATCTGCTGCAGCTTTAGACTGTTCACCTGCTCTCTCCGTGTCTCCTCCTTTCTCCCCTGAGGGTCCGCCGGCCCCAGGATTGAGCTGCCGGACGATGGAAGAGCCTGTGGCCCTGGAGGACCTGGTCCCTGCCCCGCAGCTACAGTCTGGACGGAGGGAGAGTGCTGCGACCGAGCTGGAGCCTGTGCCAATGATGGAGTGTCCCCTGGCCTCAGCAGAACAGGATCCAGTGTCAGTAGAAAGCTGACGTCCTGTGTCCACGCTGGGTGAGCCACCTGCGTGGGCCACTTCGTTGCGGGCTCTCGAGACTGCATCGGCCACAATGCCTGCTGCTGGGGCCTCCACAGCAGAGCCTGAGCTGGACCTCCAGAGGGCTGGGCCCGAGTCTTGGACGGTGGTGGAGCTTGAGCTCAGGCAAGTGCTCTCCTTTGTTTTCATTGTTTCTGTGTTGGAGAGGTCTTGTCTGGCTCTTGGTGGGGAGAGCCAAATACAGCCGTCAGCTGCACCTGAGCTCACCTCGCTGGGCTCCACTGCCGCCGGTGACCCTGACCCTGTTCCTCTTCCTCTTCTGTCTGAGCTTTCCCCCAGGGTCACCGAGGCTCGTCCATCTTCACCAGAGGTCTCCGTGTGTTCAGCCTCACCGTCCGAGATCACCATGGGTCCAGCTCCTCCTGCCAAGGTCTTCATGGGTCTCTGTCCCAGCCCGGGACCTCCGTAGGTGATGCTTCCCCTCCAGACGAGGTCTTCATGGGTGCTCCCTCCCAGCCCAGGACTTCCGTGGGTGCTGCTTCCCCTCCTGCTAAGGTCATTGCAGGCACTGCATTGCAGGCACTCCATCCAAGCCCTGGACCTCCGAGGGTGCAGCTCCTCCTCAATCCGGGTCTCCATGTGTGCTATGTTCCAGTCAGGGACTGTAGTGGGTGCTGCGTCCCAGCCTGAATCCAACATGGGTGCTGCGCCCCAGTGTGGGCCCGCCATGGGCATTACACTCCAGCCCGGGGTCCACCGTGGGTGCAGCTCTGGCCCAGTCCAGGCCCATCGTGAGTGCAGCTTTGCTCCAGCCTGGAGCTACTGCGAGTGCCGCTTTGCTCCAGCCCGGAGCCACTGTGGATACTGTTTTGCTCCCGGCTGGAGCCACCGTGTGTCCTGAGATGTCCCAGTCCGGGACCACCGAGGGTGCTACTGGCCAGCTCAAGGGCGTCATGGTTCCCCCTCCTCTGCCAGATGCTATTGTGGTTCCCTCTCCTCTTCCAGATGCAGTCGTGGTTTCCCCAACTCCACTGTCCTCTTCCTCATTGATCATTCCTGTGGGGCGACCACCTCCTGGGCCACCCCTGCTGTTTAGGTGGCTAAAAAACTCTGGCTGTCTGCCTGACAGACTGTGCCACTGGGTTGGGTGGCCCATGTTCTCCGGCAGGCCACCTGACTCTTACTACCATGCCATCTGTCAGGTCTGAGACTTTATCCGGCCACCTGAACTGTCTAATTCTTTGGTCCAGGGGGCCTAGGTGCCCGGTTCTGTGTGGGTCCTGAGCGGAGCCTTTGTTTTTTTTGTTGTTGTTGTTGTTTCCTCTTAGTCTGGGTTTTGCTGGGATGTTAGTTCTGAGAGTTTTTCTTTTTTTCTCTGGTTTGTTTTGGCCCCTCCGTGCCTGGGTCCCCCTTCTCCCACCCGGGGTGGGGTTGTCCTGTATGGTTTCTTAGTGTGAATTATTTTCCTGTTGCGTTAACTGTAGTGTTGTTTATATGTTTAGGTTTATTTGTCTTTGTTATCTCATTGTATTTATATTCTGTTGTATCTTCTCTCTTCCTGGAGCTGCTGCTGTCAGTAGCACGTCTGGGTTTTTTGCTCTGTGTGGGCGGTGCTCCTGTCAGCTGTCAGTCCCGGCTCTCCCTCTCATTTCTCCCAGCTGATCCCAGTTGCAATCATTGTTACCTTCTGCCCGCTCATGTGACTCACACCTGTTATCACTTGTATCATTTGTTTCTGACCCTATTTAAGGGCTGTTATTTTCATTTCTGTTCGCCGGAGTCTTAAGTACACTTTCCTCGTCTCCACCGGAACCTTGCCCTTATTCTGGTGTGTAGAATCCGTGAGTTAACTTTGTATGTCAGTTTGGTTTTTACGTTTGAGCACTGTCTGGACTTTGTATTTGCTTTTTCAATAAATGTCACAAACTAGCAGTCCAGCGTGTGGGTCTCTCCTCTTTGCCCCGAGGGGCGTTTCATGACACAAACTAGAACTGCCACAGATGTATAGGCATGCCTGCCCTCTGCATTTTTTAGCAATAGTTCTGAGTACCCCACCCTCCCATCTCTTTATGATCTTTTAAAAGATCATCTTCCTCCTCTTCCTCTTCTTGTTGCTCCTATCATCTTCCTATGATTAGCAGTGATTCTAGAGACTCTTGGGGTCCTAGGCAAAAGTTCATAGGGAGCCCCTCCAACCTACCTAATTAAGTACTGTTACCTAAATTAAGTACTGTTATTTGCACTCTTACCACTGTCTTGTTTTCTATTCTCTTCTTCCTCTTTTTCCTTTTGTCACTTGCCAGATGGATACTTTGAAACAGCCACTCTTACTTGTTTGTTTACACCTGAAATGCACACCAGTACTTGTGAGAGTGAGAGGTGGGGCAACTTATGGGAGTTCTGTGCCGGCCTACCACTGTCATTGCAAACTCTCCACATTGTCACTGCTGTAGTGTGTTATGTCCACAAACCTAGCAATAAAGACGGACGAGGATGCTGTGCTCGAACTCGAACTTCATTACAAGCCGTTAATATTACACCGCACACATGACCACTCGGTTGTCACTCTCTGTAGCCCTCACGCCAACTCCTCCATGAGATGGCGATTTCCCCATATATATGGTGGCGTGATGTTGTCATCCGTAGGCTGCATCATCACCCTGTACCCTGCACTAAATCCCAATACTAACTAACTAACTAACTACTAACTAACTAACTAACCTGCACTTATATAGCGCTTTTCTAGTCACAAAGACCACTCAAAGCGCTTTCATTAATACTAACCCTCTATTCTAAGGGCCTATAGGAAACAGATATCTAGGGACAATTTAGAACAGCCAATTAACCTAACATGCATGTCTTTGGCATGTGGGAGGAAACCGGAGAAATCCCGGAGTAAACCCACGCAACACGGGGAGAACATGCAAACTCCACACAGATCACTGTTGGTCGGGGGCTGGGATCGAACCCACGATCCCATGATCCCCACAATCCCCCGGCCAAGGGTAAACTGTGCTGCCGCAGTGCTAACCACTGCGCCACCGTGCAGCCCAATACTACATAGTGATTCAAAGTTGGTCAGCCTTTGGTGGTGATGGTGGTGGTGGTGGGGGGGGATTCTGGCCTGGGGCCCCAAGTATTTGCCAGCCTAGCCTGATTTTTGTCCTATCTGGGTATTTATGATTTCACAAAAATGTTACTCCTAGGCAATTGCTACATTTTTTGGTAAACTCATACGCAATGATTCTCAAGTGGGTCTGCATCTAGGCTGTGGCCAAAATTAAGTGTCAGGAGAGCTGAACACTCTCGGGGTGATTTTATCAGGCCAGAATGAGTTACTCTGTTTGGTCTGTTTTCATCTTATTGCTTATTTGATTAATTTAAAGGTTTATTTTATGCTGAAATAAATTTAATCTACCTTTAAAAATTTGAAAACTACAATCTACAGTCTTGTGATTTTTAGTCTTCTTGGTGCAGTAAAAGCTATTTCTTTGTCCGCTAACCTTTTTGCTTCAAAAATCTGTAATTTCAGGTCATATTTTATCCCAGCCATTCTAGTCTATTTCATCAAATGTCACTATAACAATAGGCATCCTATTTCAAGACTTTTAAAAAAAATATATACAGACGGTACTGCACAGCTATGATTCTCATCTGTGGCATCTTTATAGAGCTGCTGGGTGATCTGTATTTATGACTCAGGTCCTTTATGATTTCTCTTCTGTACGGCCTGGCAAGTTGATGTGGAGCCCCTCGGCCGTTATTTACTGTGGTGTTTTGCCTTGGAGACACACAGCCGTGATACAGGACAGGAGGCATGCGGGAATTGAATTACACCAGAAATTTAGTGGTCCTTCAAAAGAATGGGCTCCCTTGTTGGATAGGCTTACCTACATTTCGGCAATGGAGTTCCCCCCTATCCCCCCCTGTTGGAAACATCTGCAGGAGCAAATTGCAAAAACAGGTTGGAGGGAGCAAGTGAAAAAATCCAAATTAAGTGTCAAAATAGTTTGTGGGTGCAGCGTGTGGTTGACATGTTGGCTCCTGCATGTTGGGCTTGGACCCCCCTCCCCCCCACTATAGGTTCAGTTAAAGAGGGAACGGGTGCTGTCTAATTACCTGTTGAGATGTGGTTTGGATTCAAGCTGCTCTTATGACAGCACGTCTTACTTCTTGATGATGAAATTATAGTCTACAGCTGAGCTCATATTCCTTTGATTTGCATCTCAGGGTCTTCACCTGCTCCCGTGCTTCTGAATTATCCGCCGGGAGAACCCCCCATCCCCCAACACACCCCTCATCAAAAGTGAAGTGGGGTTTATTTTCACTGCTGCCTGCCTAGAGGAGATGAAGGTTTTTAACTTGAACTTCAAACTCAACACATGAGAAATATTTTGATTTTGCGTTTTGGTAATTACACCCTGCGATGTAAGAGGATCTCGAATACCTCCGTGTTACTCTGATCATCACATTTATGCTCCGCAGCGTGTTTCCACATCACAGTAAACCAGTGATGTGAGATCAAACGGCATGTCCAACCCTGTGTGCGTTTGGTGTGTGTGTGTGGTGTGTGTGTGTGTGCATGCGTGTGTGTTGAAGCGACGGGGGCATATACAGGGCAAGGCGGATTATCGGGCCGCCCTTGATAACACACAGGTGGCTGATCTTGGGGCTTAGTGTCTGACGCTGTCCCTCAATCTACCACTTCCTACACAAACAGAATCCCTGACTCACGAGGGGGGGAGATGGGGTTGCAATATCATGGTAAAGCTCGGGTTACCCTCCGGATGTGCAGCTTTAGGGCTGTGTAGGGTTAAGAATGGGATGAAATAGATAGTGCATGTAATATTCTGCCAGTTCGTGCAGAGGTGAGGGGCTGTTGATGGAGGATTTGTTGGTTTGAAGGAAGACGCCCGACAGCCCAAGGGTTCCAGTTTGATTTAGAGTTTAACAGCCTGTTGCTGGAGTAATGAATAGTGCCATTACAGAAGAAGTGAAGAAGGGAGAATTTTAAAGCACACGTAACAAGCGATCACTCTCCCTGCTGCACATTCCTAAGTGACGATGATTCATCTTCAGTTTCACACCATAGACCCCCATAAAGTGGTGCTCGAGTGAACTAAAACTCTCCACGGCTGCTGTTGGTGTTAGTGGTGGGAGCGAGACAGCGAAGGAGTTGACATTTATGGATGAGGTTTTCCACCGATTCTACTATCAGGTTTTAAGGGTTGCTCCTAGCAGGGAGCTCCTCTGCGTGCATCGTTAAGGGCCGAGTGGTGGGGATTCAGCCGACAGGGTCTAGGGTGGCTGTGTTGTATTTGCAGACGCTTTGTAAACTGCGGCTGTGATGTTGCACATCCATCACTGCCTGGCAGCATGCTGGGTTTCAGGATGGCGGCACATTTGTTATAGTGACATGGTTGAGAGGAGGTGGGAAGAGGGAAGGAGGTCGGGATTAGGGGAGAGGGGCAGAGCAGACCTGGGTCAAGATTTGGGTGCTGGGGTTGAGTGAAACTTGCTGGAGGAGACAGAGAGGGGGATGGTTTAAGATAAAGATTTTTTATGGCGTTTCAGAGGATGGGAGACTCCACGGTAGCAGTCTAGGTGGTGAAAAAATCTCGTGTTCTTTTATAGGTCCTTTTTTTTATTAGGAGAGGATTTCGAGGAACTGGTCTTTGTTTGTATGAATGTTAAAAAACAACAATACAGCTGCAGCTTATAAACCCAAAGTTACTTTCTCTCTTGTCAACAGGTTCAAGGACACTATCAAGGAAACTGTTTTTGTCAACTATTTTGACTCAGCAAATCAGGAACTACAGTATCATATAACAAATGCTATGGGAATAGTATTGTGCTCATCCACTTTTCCAGCATCCTCAGCATTTTTATGTTGCTCCTACAGAATGCATAAATTGTTAAATTGTGTCTATAAGCTCATTGTCTGTGTTTAACTTTTCAGTTTGTTTGTTAAGTGATTTTCTATAGGATCAGAACACATTTTTGAGTTTTGCCATTTTTTTTTTTTTTTTTTTCTTGCCTTCTGATTGTTGCTCTGAGTGTTGCTATCCCTGTGCTGTTGCAATCCTGGAATTTCCCCATTGTGGGACTAATAAAGGCTTATCTTATCTTGTCTTAATTTCACGAGACTGTTAACAGAAGAAATGAGAAGCTGTATTTTGGTGTGGGAGAAAAAGTGACATCTGGTGGTTGTGAAAATTACTACATGACGTGAGCTGATGAACATTTCAAGGTGTGTGTGTACTGTAAACTCTAACCTCAACCTTTCCCCTAAACTTAGCCACCTAAAAACATAGAAGTAAGACACGACCTAACAGCAAAGACAAGAAAAGTGTTGTTGACAAATGGACACAAACTCACTTGGCTTGTACACCCTCCATCCACCCAAACCCAAAGCATTATGATCATTTCAGTGCTCTTGAACATTGATTTGACATCACTGTGTTGCTCAGTTTTAAGTAGGGTAACTTTTGTGTGAAACTGCATGTGAAATGCTTACAATCATACTTGCCTTGATTGTATGCACCTAGTGGTGCCTGTGGTGAAAGTGCCACACGCAGTGGCATCCCTTCTCTCTTCGTGTTTTGTGCCATTTAGTGTTATTTAAATTACGCCTAAATGTATATTCATGTGTTTAATGTCCACATATGATGCCGCGCACAAGTTACAGTCACCACAGCCTTGTGGAGATAAGGAATATGACCAAACATTACGTCCTGGACCAGAGTGTTACAGAGGAACTCCGTGGCCTAGGACCTCTCTGCCAGACCTCCACACCCCCAGCCTCGACTGCTGTGTGTCATCCCAAATGGAGATGCTGCAGACGTTGTGAAAGAAGATGAAAGAGAGGTAAACGTGGAGGTATCCAAACAAAGCTAGCCGCTAGCCCACACAGACTCCCGATTCCTTCCCTCATTCTGGCCAACGTACACTCACTAGACAACAAAATAAACCACATACAGCTCCTCAGATCTACGCAACGTGATGTGCAGAACTGCTGTGTTTTTATCTTTATGGAAACATGGCTAAATGACAATATCCCGGACTCTGCTATTCAGTTAGCGGGGCTAACATGCTATCGTGCTGATCGGGTGTTCATGGCAGGAGGGAAGACCCACAGAGGAGGGGTGTATGTTTACATCAGTGACGCTTGGTGCTGAGATGCAACAATTGTACACAAACACTGTTCTCCGTTGGTGGAATTTATGATCATCAAGTGCAAACCCTTCTACTTACCAAGGGAAATTACATCTATCCTACTAATCGCTGCATATGTCCTGCCCACTGCCAACGGCGAGAGGAATAAAGCACTAAATGAACTCTATCAGGCCATCAGTGAGACACAAACAGCACATCTAGAGGGATTCCTCATCACAGCAGGAGATTTCAACCGTGCAGATTTAAAAGCCCTCCAACTAAAATTACACCAACATCTGGACTTTCCAACAAGAGGAGACAACTTGCTGGACCTGGTGTACACAACTCACAAGACCGCATACAGAGCCTCCCCCACCTGGGTCTCTCTGAGCACATCACCATCCTGCTAAGGCCTGCATACAGACCCAGAGTGAAAGCCATCAGACCAACAAAAAAGCACTTATGTGTGTGTGGCCAGAGGGAGCCTTGGATGCTCTGAAAGACTGCTTCAGCATTACAGACTGGGACACTTTCAAGCATGCAGCCACTCACAATGGACACACAAACATAGAGGAGTACATAGCTAAATGCACTGATGTCAGTCACTACACAACCGTCACTGTTCGCGCTAACCAGAAGCCATGGATAACAGCAGAGGTCCACAAGCTCCTGAGGGCTCGGGACGCAGCCTTCGGGGCCGGGGACACTGCAGGACTAACAAGCTAGGGCCAACCTGTCCTGTGGTATCAAAGAGGCAAAATGAAGTTGCCTTTATAACATCTGCAGCAGTGTTCAACTTGCTGTGGAAATCCCCAAAATAACATCATGCTTAGGTTTACATTATCTGACGGGGGGCTCACCTGAAAAAGTTGTCCCTGCCTCAAAAACTTGATGGGTGTTTACGTTGCTAGCTTGTTAGCCTTGTTAACACGTCTGTGGCAGGAATCCGTGGGTAAATAACTCTGACATCCCGATTCAGCTGAAGAGCTCCCTGTCCTTCTGTCTCCAGGTGAGTGTCAGTCTAATTTTCAAACTAGTTTACTCTCCAATATTGATATTTAGTTGAAAGGCTCCTGCAACAATTTGATTTGAGCAATAATCTGGTGGGTTGGATTCTGGATTTCTTAACCAACAGGACGCAGAGAGTAAGGGTCAATGGTACATTATCTGACCTAAAGTGCTCTTCTACTGGCTCTCCTCAGGGGTGTGTGTTGTCACCACTACTCTTCATCCTGTACACAAACATGTGTTGGAGCAGACATGACAACAGACACATTATAAAGTATGCTGATGATTCAGTTATTGTCAGTCTCCTCCAGGATGGTGAGTGTGGCCACGGCCCAGTAGTTGATGATTTTGTTCACTGGTGTGAGGATTCCTACCTGCAGCTGAATACGACAAAAACTAAAGACATGATTATTGACTTTAGGAGGAAAACTCCCAGGCACAAAGTCACCGTACTAAAAGGTCAAACCACTGAATGTGTACAATCCTACAAATATCTTGGGACGATTATTGATAGTAATTTAAACTTTGAAGAGAACTGTGAAAGGGTGTGCAAAAACAGTCAGCAACATTTGCATTGCTTGAGGAAACTTGCACGCTTCCAAACTGACCGAACCATAATGACAATGTTTTATCGGGCTTTTATTGAATCTGTTTTATCCTTTTCTTTAGTGTCATGATTTGGTCAGATAAAACTGAAACAGGAAATCCTTGGATCAGGTAGTTAGATGGTCCAGTTGTTTGCTTGGTGAGTCACAGCTGAGCCTAACATCCCTGTACACCAGACAAGTACAGAGGATGGCTACCTCCATTTTAAATGATGACTCCCACCCTTTGCACTGCAACTTTCAGCTTCTTCCCTCAAGACGGAGGTTTGCTGTCCCAAAAAGCAAAACCCAGCGCTACAAAAACAGCTTTGTTCCTGCTGCTGTCAAAGAGTTGAACAAGTTGTAACAATATATTGCACATAATTTAGGTACCTATTTATTAACTCCATTTTATATTTACTTATTTTTGTAGGATTTTATTTGGGTTCTAAATCTTTCATTGGATTTTAGACCTTTGTGTTTTTAACCTCTTTGACTAGTCTTTAACTTTTTAATATGACCCTTCTCTCTTATCTCTGGTTTTTCTCTCATCTCTTTGTCTTTATACCCTGACTGATGGAGCCTTGAGTATTTTTATCATGTTTATAGTTAGCTTCATGTGTGCCTGTGTTTGTGTTTATGTTGAATGTAATTGTGGCTTGTAAATATGGATGTCACCAGACTGCAAAACAAATCTACCTACGGGTACAAATAAAGTAACCTGAACCTGATTTTTACTCCGATGACAGGTGAATCTCAAAGCTAACGTTATCCCTCGGACATGAACACGCGAATGAGCAATTTTGCAAGTGCTCGCCTCTTTCCATTGACTTTGCATACATTTGCGCCGCCTGTTCGCGTTTGGTGTGAAGGTATCTTTATTCCTTCTTTTCTTATATATTGTGCACACCACTAAGATAGAGAGAAATGGCATTTCAATTCTCCTGCATGTCCTGTATATATAGAAGTATTGACAAATAAAAATCTTTGAATCTTGAATCTTTGAAAAAAAGTATATATTGTGGTGACCCAACACAATCTACATGGACATTCAATCTTCACACTCAGCTACGCGGCAGGAAGCAGAGGACAATTTGCATACAGACAGAGAGCCCCTAGGAGACAATCAGAACAATGGACTATTGTTATGCATCCCTGGATTAAGGAGAGGAAGTCCGGGCGCCACTTGGTCACGCGATTGATATGAATTGACTGATATGTATATCAATATGCAAATGTGCCATGCATTCCCTCTCTGTTGGTATAACATGTATAAAAGAGCTTGCTATACATGCCTCAATAGCACACACAGCACAACACAGCGCAAAGCGCTACAGTGTGTCTCATGATGTTGGAGGAAAATAAAACTGCAACCTCACAGCTCGTCGTACCTCGCCTGAACTTATTTGTTCCTCCACACTGGTGACCCTTGACAAAGAATGGAACACGAGGCGAACACCCCGGAGATGTCCCCGACCGGGAAAGCCCCAGCACGCGTCATGGTGCGACCCTCGCCTGATCTCTTCCCTCCACACTGGTGACATGACGAGAGAGAATGACCGTCTGCTCCCTCTCACCGCGCTGTGGACACAGAGGACTAGATAATGCCTGCAACCTCTTCATCCTCACTGGAGCGCGTGCTCCGGAGAGCAGCGCTGGGACCAAAATGCACCATGAATGACACGAGCGAACGAAGGGAGCAGCCTGAACGGGGACAATCATCGACACCGACTGCGTTGATTTCCACCGAGCTCCCCAACTCTGACTAAACTCCGGACAGCGGACCTCCCACACACAGAAGCCCCGCACGCACACTGCAGGATTACGAGGACAGCGCAACTGCCAGTTATGTGGTCATGGCGCCAAGCACGCACAGAGACAAACTGGCTCCATAGACTGATACATCGTCCTCCGCTGCTCCACATGCCCGAGAAAAACGGCCGATCGCCACCCTCGGAACCTTCAGGGCTGCTCACACAGCTGGAGCAGACGTGCAGCCCACACACAGGACTTTGTATGGGTTTCTCAGCCATGGCGCACAAGGGGAATTTAGCCGATTGCTTTCCCCAATGACTTTAGGGCTGCTTCCCGCACCTAAAAGCCAAACCGCCTCACACCCTCACACAGCTGCAGTTTTTTCACAGCCGCTATGTATCCTCAGGGAATTTGGCTGCTTGCCTTCCCCACATCCTCGCTGGATCGAGCCGCGAGAGGAGTCAGATAAAATGTTTTTTTCACAGCCGCTGTGGCTCTCCGCCAGGTTTACCAGGAAAGTCCCTCACCATCGCGGATTCACAAGCAATTTTTGCACGGCCCAGACACCTTTGACGTCCCGGGCTGGCACTCACTCACTCCCACCCCCATCCCCCTCCTCCTCCACAGCGCTTTTCCCACACCTCACTCCCTAAAGCCGGCTGATTGCCGTCTTGTTCCATTATGCACGAAACGCACTTGCCCATGCGCCAATCCTTGATAAGAACTTTGTCATGCAGTGATCCTCGCGGATCACCAAAAGACGCCAAGAGTCCACCAGTGAGTTTTGCGATGATGGTTTATTTAACACACAAGACGAGACAGGACAAGACTGTGAGCCGCTCTCGGCAAAAACACACAAATCAATACATGGGCTCGCAGGGCTGACCCCAGCCACTACGAGCTAAACTGTGACATGGCAAATCACGAACCTGACATGAAGGTCTAACGATGCTCTGACAAAGCTTGACGAGGTGTAGACCATAACTGACAAGATGTTGACAATGTCTGACAAGATGTAGACAATACTCCTGCAACATTACTGTCGCTAGTGCCGGCTTTATGAAGGCGAACATTAACGAGCAGTAATGACACACAGCTGACCAGCCTTGACAGGCGGAAGCCCCACCGAGCACCTTCACAATAAGAGCCCGGTGAGACCAGAATACAACCTACAGCTGTCAAGGCCGGCAGCGAATTGAACTCAGCCCGAGCGCGATCAGAACCCAGCGCTCGGGTCGTAACAGTACCCTCCCTCCACGGGCGGGCTCAGAACGCCCCAAGGACCACCCTGCCCCCCCCCACCCCCCAGGGTGGGTGGCCGGGGGTAGGAGCGGAGGGAGCGAGACCAAACCCCAAGACAAAACAGAGACGAGAAAAAACGACATACAGGACAATGACAAGAGTAACTACTCAAACAAAATCAAAAAATGCACATGGAGGAAGAACAAAAAAACAGAACTACCTGATCAGAAATACTAAACACGAGACTAAGACAACATACCAAATATTCAAAAAAAATCACACAAAAATACAGAGGAAAAACAAGGCCACATAACACATGCTAGGGCAACTGCAAGACATAACCCAAAACACAAAATACACAGAACAGCAAGGACAAGGAAAAAAAAAAGACAGAACAATCACTGACGGATTAACCCAGAAAACCACTACCCCCCCGACAGTTTATGCTGACCGGCGGAGACCAAGCGCCACAGGAACAGTTCAGGTGGTCTCCCCGCGTCCAACAGCCGGCGGGTGGTCTTAGGAGCCGGAGCGTGACCAGGCAGCTCACCAGAGTCCAATGCCCAGCCCGTCCGCTCCTCCGGTGGTCGAACCAGGTCACCTGAAGACACACACAACACGTCGGGTGGCCGACCCGAGACGCTGAACCGGCGAAACAGTTTCTCCGGCGGCCGACCCGTGTCCGTCAGCCACCAGCGAGCGAACAGGAGCCCCCACGGCCCCCGGCGATGATGCACAGGGGCGGTGACTCAGAGGGGACAGATGACCAGGATGAGCCTGTAATCCGTTCGACGGTGAAAGGTCTGCAGCTCCTCCCCTGTCCGCGGACCACGCTGGCGCTGCACCTCCGCTGGACCCCAATTGGGTCCCAGCTGCACCCATGTCGAGCCCCGATTGGGCCAGAACCGCACCCGCGGTGGACCCCGATCGAGCCTCCAGTGCACCCACGTTGGACCCCGATTGGGCCAGATCCGCACCCACAGTGGACCCTGATTGGGCCTCCAACGCACCCACGTCGGACCCCGATTGGGCCAGAACTGCACCTGCGGCAGACCCCGATTGGGCCTCCGGTGCACCCACGTTGGACCCCAATTGGGCCAGAACCGCCCCCGTGGTGGACCCCGATTGAGTCGGTGCAGCTCCGCTGACGATTTCCACCCCCGAACCTGGGACCTCCAACCCAGTGACTCCGACTCGTTCCACGCCGGCGACACTGCAACAAGGCTCAGAAACAAGAAAACTGGGATCAGAATCACCATTAGCAACAGAACCCAGCGAGACGAGCTCGGGCGCAGAAGGCGGCTGCTCCTCACTCGCCTCCCCGAGAGGCAGGCAAAAATGCTCCAACACAGGGGACAGAGACAAAAGAGGGAGCACTTGCCTGCACTCGGGTTCTGTTGCCACCCAGGGCTCCAACGATCCAGGTTCAAGGCGGCGACTCTTGTCAGCAGGCTCGAACTCAGCTGCGTCGGGCTCCGCAGCTGGCAGGATGTCATTTGCAGCCTGAGGTTCCTCCCACGCTGCTGTCCACGCCGATGACCTGTATGGCGTGGGGGCAGGGGACCCTCGACCCACTGGCTCGGACCGCTCCGGCGAGGAGACCCGGGGACGCTTCTTCGTCGGCTCAGGCTCTGGGCTGCAGTCTGCTCTTCTCCTCCATCCACGACGTGGCTGCAGGGCCACATCCAGGCTTTCCAGCACTGCAGGCCCCCTCTTAATCCGACGACGCTGGCCTGGCGTCGCGGACCGCTCGACGGGGGAACACAGAGGCAGCAGGTTTAATAATCTTTTCTACAGCAGGTGGAGGAAGCTCGGGGGGCTGCGAACCCCGAACTCCGCCCCCGGGAGTCAGACAAGGCAGATCATAATTAAGATGTAACACATTAACACGCACTTGCCTTTCTCCCAGGGCAGAGATGGTTCCTGCTGTAGGGGACGTTGTTCCTCCTTCTCCCTGCTGGATGGCGACAGAGGGCCCCCTGGAAAGACGAGGTGGAGCCGCTCTCAGAGGTTCGCTGACGGGCTTTGCCGGCAGCGAGTCCAGCCGGGGATTCTGCTGTGGGTTGCCTGCGCCATTGCGCCGACGTCGTCGTCGGCCCCCAGACGGCGCGCACTCCTGGACCAGCTCCGGGACGGGAATGGGACTCCAACGCGGGAAGCGAGGATGCCTCCTCCTCTGCTTCCTGCTCTCTTCCTCCTCCAGCCCACGAAGTATCTCGCGCTGCGTGGCGAGTTCTTCCCTCCTCGTTATCACCTCCGGGTGATCGTCATAATCGAGGGGAAGATTGTCCAGAAGATCCTCAGCGCAGTCCAGGTGCCAGCGTATGTCGCTGGGAGTGTCGAACAGCGTAGCGGTGAATAGAGTACCGGCCACATACTCCAGAGCCTCCGCTAGCTTCCTGCCCAGGTGCCGACCGCGGCCCCTGGATGATGGCATTCTCCCAGCAATAGACACCCAGACAGGGAAGAACAACAGTCTAATTAAGGCACAAACTCACGGTGAAAAGGCGTCTCGGTGTGGCGTCTCCGTTCAGACGTCCTGGCAGGAGTATACTGTCACGCGGTGATCCTCGCGGATCACCATAAGACGCCAAGAGTCCACCAGTGAGTTTTGCGATGATGGTTTATTTAACACACAAGACGAGACAGGACAAGACTGTGAGCTGCTCTTGGCAAAAACACACAAATACATGGGCTCGCAGGGCTGACCCCAGCCACTACGAGCTAAACTGTGACATGGCAAATCACAAACCTGACATGAAGGTCTAACGATGCTCTGACAAAGCTTGACGAGGTGTAGACCATAACTGACAAGATGTTGACAATGTCTGACAAGATGTAGACAATACTCCTGCAACATTACTGTCGCTAGTGCCGGCTTTATGAAGGCGAACACTAACGAGCAGTAATGACACACAGCTGACCAGCCTTGACAGGCGGAAGCCCCACCGAGCACCTTCACAATAAGAGGCCGGTGAGACCAGAATACAACCCACAGCTGTCAAGGCCGGCAGCGAGTTGAACTCAGCCAGAGCGCGATCAGAACCCAGCGCTCGGGTCGTAACAAACTTGTCGCCATCTGCCAAGATGCTGAAGATGAAACGAGGGTGAACATTTCAGCAAGACAATGATCCCAAACACGCAGCCAAGGAAACTCTCAACTGGCTCCAGAGAAGGAAAATAAAGCTGCTAGAATGGCCCAGTCAGTCACCTGACCTGAATCCAATTGAAAATCTATGGAGCCAACTGAAGGTCAGTGTTCATAGAAAACACCCACGGAACCTTCAAGATTTGACAGTTTGTGTGGAAGAATGGGCTAAAATCACACCTGAGCAATGCCTGTGCCTAGTTGTTCCATACAGGAGGTGTCTGGAAGCTGTTATTACCAACAAAGGCTTTTCTACTAAATATTAAATGAATTTCACCAAGTGTGTTCAATGCTTGGGTGTCATTCCACTTTATTAAATATAACTTGTTTTGTGAACACATTTGCCTTGATTTCTTTGTATGTATGGCTTACTTGGGTTACTACTGGTATCTGGTGAAAATTTCAGGCCAATGGCTCCATCAGAAATATGTTTAATGAGAAAAATGTTGCCGTTGTGGGGGCACAGTGTTGGACTTCTCCACCCAGGGAACAATGGACCGATAGAGGAAGTGTCACTGGGGGGTATCAGACAGGACAGTAAGGACTATGCACCCCCCAGGTAGAGGAATAAATGCCAGGCTGCTGGGAGGATGGTGTGAGAGCGGCATCGACATTATGTCATGTTAATGTACCACACAGACTTTGTTCTTGACATAAAGTGTTATGGTCGGAAGTTCTGGGTCTCGATGCATGGGAATAAAGGTATAAAAGAGGGTTGCACAGAGACCTGGAATGAGCTTTTGCTATACTGTTTTGCTTGTAGAAAGAATAAAGTTCCTGTGTCGTTCAGCTCATTGCCTCGCCTGCATCCTTTCTCCACACTGGTGACCCCAAGACATGCCACAGAGAGCGAGACGAGCACCGCCCTGGAGACTACCTGGAGGAAGAGCACCAATGCCACGTGCGCTGTTTCAGTCAAGCTAACGGCCATCTGGCTTCATGACCCAATGGCGTGGTTTTTGCACATAGAAGTCCAGTTCGCACTCCGCGGGATAACAACAGATGACACAAAGTACTACTACATGGTCGCTGCACTGGACGCGCACGCCATGCAACAGGTGACAAGCCTGCTCCAGGAGCTGCCGGCCCGGAAGAAATACAAGGTACTCAAGAGGCTGCTTCTCCAGCGCTATACCCTTTCGGATAGCGAAAGGGCGGAGAGACTCCTAACATGTTCCTGTTCGCCTACCTGTTCCTCCGGAATCTACCAGCTGCAGTGAGGGTGACCCTGGCCAACTCGCCGTTGCTGGTGATGAAGCACTTCCACGCACTGGCGCAGGAAGCGGATCATATGCAGCGGCACCGGCATCCAGAAGGGATTCCAGCGAGGTTGAGGAGCCTTTGGTGGTAGCTGGAGCAGACGCCAGGAGACGCAGGGGC
Source organism: Pholidichthys leucotaenia (assembly GCA_020510985.1). Lineage (NCBI taxonomy): Eukaryota > Metazoa > Chordata > Actinopteri > Cichliformes > Pholidichthyidae > Pholidichthys > Pholidichthys leucotaenia. The sequence goes on along the minus strand of CM035837.1, from coordinate 67,658,673 downwards.
CATCTGCTTCAACGGGGCCATCTGCTTCTATCATCGGCGTTTCGGCTCAAGCACCCAGCAATGTGTGCCGCCATGCCAATTCAAGAAGTCGGGAAATGGCACGGCCAGCAGTCAGTAGCAGTTGTGACCGCTGATGACAGAAACAAGCTGCTGTATGTCACAGACACACATTCGGGGAGACAGTTTCTGGTGGACTCTGGCTCCCAGAAGAGCCTCATCCTGCCGGTCAATGCAGGGTGGCAGGGGGCAGCGGTCCCGAGCTTACGGCTGCCAACGGAGCCACCATCAGGACATCTGGTGAGCGGACACTGACAATATGCTTACACAGACGCAACTTTCAGTGGAACTTTGTGGTGGCTGCATGTTCTGCCCCCATTTTAGGCGCAGATTTTTTATGTGCTTATGGGTTATGAGTTGATGTTGCTAATAGGAGACTAGTAGATGCTGTCTCTTTTGCCTCTCTGCCCTGTACAGCTCTGGGAGCGGGGTCGACAACACTGGCTAACGTTATTGCTCTGGGAGTAAGTGCCAACAGTTACTCGCACAGTTTCCAGCACTCACGGTCCCAACGTTTTCAGCTACGATAACCAAACATGGGGTCGAACATTTCATAACTACAAGAGGGCCGCCGGTATTTGCACGACCTCGGCGCCTGGACACAGCTAAACTGGCCAGCGCACGTGAGGAGTTTGCCAATTTAGAATGGTTGGGCATCGTCAAGCGCTCCAACAGCCCGTGGGCATCCCCGCTACACATGGTGCCTAAAGCTAACAGATTGTGGCGATCATGCAGCGATTTCCGGCGATTGAACAATGCTATGGAACACGATCGCTATCCTATTCCACACATCCAGGATTTTTCCATGCACCTGGCCAGGGCGTGTGTTTTTTCCAAAGTGGATCTGGTCTGCGATTACCACCAGGTCCCGGTGCACATGGAAAATGTTCCAAAAACAGCGGTACTAACTCCTTTCGGCCTTTTCGAGTTTTTATGCATGCCGTTCAGATTAAAAGGTGCGGCACAGACCTTCAAGAGGATGATGGATGCAGTGCTTCGTGACTTGCCCTTCGTGTTTGTCTACTTAGACAACATTCTGGCAGCCAGCGCATCCGAGGAGGAACACATCGCCCATCTCAAGACAGTTTTCCAGAGGTTGGAAGCGCACGGGTTCATAGTTAACCCGGCGAAGTGCCAGTTAGGTGTGCCAGTGATTGACTTTTTTGGCATGGCGGCACCGTATTTCGCTGGAGGGTGTGATCCCATTACTGGACAAAATGCACGTGGTGTCGGATTTTCTGCGTCCGCAGACTGTGAGGGCACTACAGGAGTTTTTGGGAATGGTTAATTTTTACAACCGTTTCCTTCCCCGAGCAGTCCAGCTGATGCAGCCGTTGTATCCGGCGTTTAAAAAAAAGAAATCCTGCGGAAAACATCAACTGGACTCCTGAATAAGACCAGGCTTTTACAAAGCCAAAGCAGTGCTGGCGGATGCCGTGTTGCTAGCCCACCCAGATCTGTCTGCACGGATAGCGTTCACTACGGATGCGTTTGATGTTGCCATAGGGACAGTGGTGGAGTAGTGTGTCTCAGGTTCGTGGCAGCCGCTCGCATTTTTCAGCAGAACTTTGCGCGACAATAAACGCAAATACAGCACATTCGATAGAGAATTGCTGACTCTTCACCTGGCGACACGCTATTTCCAGTTCTGGCAGGAGGGGCGCTAGTTCACTGCATTCGTAGACCATAAGCCGCTGACGTACGCCATGTCCAAGGTTTCTGAACAGTAGTCGGCCCGGCAGCAATGGCAGTTGGCCGCAATTTTGGAGTTTACGACCAACATTCAACACGTTGCCTGTAAACTCAATGTCATGGCCAATTCCCTGTTGCACGCGTTAATTGCCCCGCTCTACATAGGAATAGATTTCCCCGCCATGGACGTGGAGCAAGCCGGGGACGCAGACATTTGCACGCTCCAGTCTGTGCCAACAGGGTTAAGGCTGGAGAGCAGGGTGGTGCAAGAAGGGTGCCCTCCCTTGTTCTGCAACGTCTCCACTGGCTGCCTGTGCCCGAGGGTTCTGAGCTCTTCGCGCCGTCGCGTTTTCGAGTCGGTCCACTCCCTTTCGCACCCGGGAGTGCGCACTTCAGTGAAGCTAGTGGGGGCGAAATTTGTCTGGCTGCACTTGCGCAAGGACATGAAAGAGTGGGCTGCAGCTTGCGTTGTGTGCCAGCGGGCCAAAGTGCACAAGCACACCAGAGCTCCCCTCGAGCCGTTCCAAATCCCGGCTAGGAGGTTTGACCACGTCCATGTGGATTTGGTGGGACCCCTCTCGCCGTCGCAAGGTTTCACACACCCTTTGACAGCTGTGGACCGCACCACGTGCTGGCCGGAAGTGGTCCCGCTGGCTTCTACCACGCCCATGGAAGTGGCACCCGCTTTTTTGTCGGCTTGGGTTGCACCTTTCGGATCTCCATCGGACATCATGTCCGACAGGGGTCCACAATTCATTTCAGAACTCTGGTCCGCGATGGCCCAGAGCCTGGGGGTTAAAATTCACCGCACTACCACGTACAACCCCCAGGCCAATGGGTTATGCGAGCGTTTTCATAGGTCACTTAAAGCAGCACTCAGAGCTTTGCTCACGGACACAAATTAGGTCGACCGCCTGCCTTGGGTTCTTTTCGGGTTGCACTCCGCACCGAAGGAGGATTTGGCAGCCTCCCTGGCAGAACTGTTTTTTTCTCAGCCGCTGCGGATCCCTGGAGAGTTTTTACCAGAAAACCCTGCACCCAAAGCTGATCCACCTGTGCAATTTTTACACAGTACAGAGGCTGTTGAGCATATCGGGCCCGGCCCACCATTGTTTTCCCCGCACATTTGTCCCAGAAAGCTTGTAGAATGCCAGTTTTGTTTTTGTCAGGCACGATGCACACCGGACCCCGCTGTGCCCACCGTACGACAGACCGTTGAGGGTGTTGGAACCAGGGGTGAAGCATTTTGTGTTAGACTTGGGGGGGGGGGCGTAGGGAGACCGTCTGCATCGACAGGCTGAAGCCCGCCTTCTGTGTTGGCAGACGAGCAGGTGGTGTTGGCCCAAGCTCCCTGGCACGGACGCCCACCGTTGGTGGCTCTGCAAGTTGGTGATCCCTCGGTAGGGATCTTTTTCCCTCCACACTGACGTGCCCTCCTGTACACCCTGCCAGCAGGGCAGTTCGACTGGATCGGCGACCCCCTGCTACAGCCGCTATGGGCGCCAGCTCAAGCCCAAAGGACGGGGGGTTAGTGCTCTTTCTGGGTGTTTGGGGGGGCTGTGTGGGGGCATGGTGTTGGACTTCTCCACCCAGGGAACAATGGACCGATAGAGGAGGTGTCACCGGGGGGTATCAGACAGGACAGTAAGGACTATGCTCCCCCTGGGGAGAGGAGTAAATGCTGGACTGCTGGGAGGATGGTGTGAGAGTGGCACCAGCGTTATGTCATGTTAATGTGCCACACAGGCTTTGTTCTAGACATAATGTGTTATTGTCGGAAGTTCTGGGTCTCAATGCATGGGAATAAAGATATAAAGCAGGGATGCACAGAGAACTGAGAAGAGATTTTGCTATACTGTTTTGTTGGAGAAAGAATAAAGTTCCTGTGTTGTTCAGCTCATTGCCTCGCCTGCATCCTTTTTCCACAACGTGTCCAATACTTATTTTCCCCGCTGTATATATACCGTGTGTGTGTATATATATATATATATATATATATATATATATATATATGTATATTTTAGTGATGTTGGACGAGTAAAATTTTTAATCGCGATTAATCTTTTGGAATGTTGAGTTAATCGCGATTAATAACGTGTTAATTATGTGTTTTTCCATACAGATACAGTGTACCTTAAGTCGGTAATTTTTCAAGTTTGTCATACTGTTATGAACATGGGAGTGGACAAATATGCTTACTGTCTTCTCCTGCAGGTTTATTAAAGCTCTCAACATATCCAAAATAAAAAAAAACCATCCAGAATATTCTCCAGAAAATTCTTAAAAGTATTACTGCATTTGCAAACAACAGAATGCCAAGGCTCAATAACATCACTGAACAACAACCAGCAGCCACCAAAGGAGCTTGCTCTTTCTCCCATAGCAAATCAATCAATCAATCAATCAATCAACTTTATTTATAAAGCACTTTAAAAAGCAACACTCGCTACACAAAGTGCTGTTCAACAAGGACACACATAAAACATCAAAGCAAGGAGCAGGACATTAGCACAAAAACAATATAAAACCAGCAAGACAATATAAAACTCAGCACGAGTAGAAACCACAGTCAATAAAATCAATAAAATAAAAGGTATGAGAAGCAAACATCCACCGCTTTTAAGGAGATCAACACAAAACCTCGTTTGTCACAACAGACTCAATTTCCCTTTTAGCAAAAAAATTGCAAACATAAACAAATAACTGCCTCACCCGTGATGACACCCCACCATGCTGCAAAAATGTCAGGGACTGAATGGACATTACAAACACAGTTTGAGAATTTTTTTTAGAGTGGTACTCACCAACAGTTGGACCCAAAACTATGAGGACGAAAACAGGCAAATTTATGTCCGTGTCAGCTGCTGGAGATCAGCTATAATCTAGCATGTAGCTAGTAGCTACTAGCTACTAGTTACATTACTAGCTAGCCAGCTTCCACAGAAGAAGAACAACACAACATCCAGGCGAAGTTTTGGAGGCGGCTGTAACAATTGTCCAGGTGAGAGCGCCGACAGATAACACTGTAAACTTAAACATGACAGGACTTTGGGGATATCCATAGCTGTAATCCAGCTTGTTTGACTTAGCAATGTCTGCATGGCACACACAGTGTCTGTGGCCAGAACAGCTTTGGTATGGAGAGCCACAGGGCCAAAAAGTACTGTTTGCGCTTTCTGCGGTTAACTGCCGTTAACCGCGATCACAAATTTTGTCTCTGTTAAGGGGGGCAAAGTGTTAACGGGCGATTAGCGCGATAACACCAACACCACAACTATATATAAGATAAGCCTTTATTAGTCCCACAATGGGGAAATTCCAGGATTGCAGCAGCAAAGGGATAGCAGCAGAACTGGTTAGCCAAAGCAGTAGATGAATATACATATGTACACAGTAATATACACAGTGCAGGAGCATTAGATGGTATAAACAGCATTACGGTTTATTAAATTACCATGCAGAATATGAATACATACCCGTCAAGTGATACGGTTTCGCCGTATTTTAATACGGTGAAAATGCAATTTTAGCAAATACGGGCGTATTGCCATTTCTGTACACCAAAAACAAAAATATACAGCGAAAAAAAAAATTATTGAGAGAACCTAAAATCAACTGAACAGTAATTCGATGCCTGGCGAAATTGAGCGCACCTAAGCAATCTTTTTGTGATTTTCAAAATGGCTTCATGCAGCGCGCCACCGGCGAAGAAAACAAAGCTTGAAGTAAAGGGAAATCGAGGGACTGGACGTCACCAAAAAGAATGGGAGAGTCCGAGCTTCGAGCTTAGAGGTAGCCCAAATCCCCTATAGTGTACTGTTATTTTGTATCTTGGAACTTTGCTTTACATCTGAATGTATAGCATTATATTGGAAGAGCTGAATAAGATTGATATTTTCATTGTTATTATTTTTAACACAATTTCAAAGAGAATTATTTCTGATACTTAACTTATGAAACAAAAATCCATTCTGCTTTTGTTTCAGCATTGGCTGCATATGTCATCTGGCTAACTTGTGCGTGAAAGCTGGGGTGAAAGCGCTGCCCATGAAGCTGGATGATTTCGTAGTCGATATCTTCTATTTCTTCCACAACAGCTCCAAGAGACTGACAGACTTGCAACAATCAGAAGGCAAGAAAAAAAACAAGCAAGCAAGAGCAGCTAATATACATATGTACATATTACTATAAAATATACTGTATATATACACACACACACACACAGACACACAGTGCAGAGCATTGTAGCTGGATGGAATAAATATATGAATATATGAACACACAGTGCAGAGTATTGTAGCTAGATGGAATAAATATGTAAATATAAAAACACCCACAGTACGGAGCATTGCAGCTAGGTGGAATAAATATGCAAGTATATAAACACACACAGTGCAGAGCAATGTAGCTAGATGGAATAATATGTAGATATATAAAAACACAGTGCGGAGCATTGTAGCTAGATGGAATAAATATATAGATATATAAATATAAACACACCCAGTGCTGAGCATTGTAGCTAGATGGAATAAATATATAGATATATAAATATAAACACACCCAGTGCAGAGCATTGTAGCTAGATGGAATAAATATATAGATATATAAATATAAACACACCCAGTGCAGAGCATTGTAGCTAGATGGAATAAATATGTAAATATATAAACACACACAGTGCAGAGCATTGTTGCTAGGTGGGATGAAACAGCATAACCGTCTATTTAGTTATCCTACATGGTATGATTATGTGCCCATACATATTCTCACCCTCCATAGCGACCGGTATGTTCCTAGTTGTATGCCGGAGAGGACTATTGTGTAAGTCTATTGCATCTTTTTCATTCAAAAAAAAAAAACAAACAAAAAAAAAACTATTAGTTTGTTACGTTTGTTTACTGAGGTAAGTCAGATGTTAAAGCCAAGGTATTTGTTCCATAAAGTAAAACTGAGTTTAATGAGAAACCTGCATTTCATGATAACAGGCAACATAATAACAGTGCCGTTAATATGCTTTCATTATTTGTCAAACACTACATGTAGTGCTAAGGTAGACTTACAATATTTCTTTATAATATGTTTCAGGTAGAAGAAGAGAAATATTAATATTATCATTTATTTTTTTAAAATTTATTTATTTTTAATTTTTAAAAATTTTTTTGTGCTACTTGGCTTATTATTTTCACATTACCAAAAAGTTATGGCTCAAGATTGTGTCCATATAAGTGTACATTTGAATAAATATGTTTGAAATAGTTCATGTTGCAATTGTTGTTGTTTGTTTGTTTTTTGTTTGTTTGTTTGTTTGTTTTTGCTTCAGTTTTCTTTCATCTGCCGATAAATACAGTTTCTAAGTACTCAGTACAGGTGTGAAAGCCCCCCCAATAAGGGAGGCATGAGGTATGCCTTGACAGGTATGTGAATATATACCCAGACAGCATATTTTACATTTGAATCAACAGTGTTGTTGCCACCCTCAATAATAACTACGGAATCTGTCCGTCGTGCACCTAGGATAGCACAGCCCACCTCTAAATGAGCTTCTCAGTGTGTTCAGCGTGTCTCGCATGGATGGGGTGGGACTCAGACTCTAGCAGAGATGACAGCTTAGCCACCATCCTCCTCTCTCCTATCTCCTTCACTGGGTCGAGGTGTTGCCCCAGAACAGAGCTGGCTTTTTTGATCAGCCTGTTCAGTATCTTCATGTCGGCTGCCGTGATGCCGCTGCCCCAGCAGACCACTCCAAATGTGATGGCTGATGCCACCACTAAATCGTAGAAGGTCTTCAGGAGTTCTCCTTGCACTCCAAAAGACCTGAGTCTCTTTAGGAGGTACAGCCTGCAATGCCCCTTCTTGTAGAGTGTGTTGGTGTTGTGTGACCAGTCCAGTTTATTGTTCAGGTGAACACCCGGGTACCTGTAAGATGTCACCATCTCAATGTCTGTTCCCTTGATGTTTACCAGTGCTGTGGGGGGTTGTCCTCGCCTACGGCAGTCCACCACCAGTTCCTTGGTTTTCCTCGCATTGATCTGGCAGCAGTTCCACAGGCACCAGTCCATGTGTGTGTGTGTGTGTGTGTCTGTGTGTCTGTGTGTGTGTGTGTGTGTGTGTGTGTGTGTGTTTATTTCCCCATTTAGGACTATTTTCTTCTACATTCGAGGCTTTATTCTCATAATTTTCTGAGGTTTTTTATCACAGATTGAAGACTTTTTTTGTAGAGATTCATTCATTTTTTTTTCCTCATAAATTTGTAACTGTGGTAAAATTGTGACATTTTCCACATACACTACTCACAAAAAGTTAGGGATATTCGACTCTCGGGTGAAATTTCAGGATGCACCTCAAATGCACTATAACCTTTACAGGTGAACTTAATTTGACCTTCTCTAACCTTTTGAATGCATATTTCCAACTGTTCAATGTTTCAGTACTTTTTGCATAACTTGCTGTTCTCTAACAAGGTGCTTAATGGCAAAATTCACAACAGGTGTTTGATCCATGAACTGACCAATAAATTTTCTGGTTCAATTAGAAATTGTATTTAAACAGCCCTCTTCATCATGCTGTTCACATTTTGACATCCTGAGACCAAGACAACACCTAACAACTGATCAACAGTACTTTGCCATTGTGAGGCTTCAAACAGGATGTTCTCAGAGGGAAGTGGCCACTGAGCTTAGAGTATCACAGAGTGTCATCAACCGGTTGTAACAGAGAGACTGGAAAAGTCACAGAAAGGCATAGAAGTGGACATCCTTTGGCCACATCCCACACTGACGACAGCTTCATTGTGAACAGTGCCCTGCGGAACCGGATGATGAATGCCACTCAACTCCAGGCACATTTAAGGGAGGTGAGAGACACCCAAGTGTCACGTCAGACCATTCAAAACCATTTACATCAGCATGGTCTGCATGCTAGATGACTTGCAAAGGTACCTGACCACACCATCATGCACAGGCATCATCATTTGCATGGGCCAGGGAGCATTTACGCTGGACAAGAGACCAGTGGGCCTCAGTGCTGTTCTCTGATGAAAGTCGATTCACGTTGAGCAGAAATGATTGCCGCCAACGATGTTGAAGACGTCAAGGAGAGCGCAATGCATCAGCCACTGTTGTCACCATGTTACAGTCTGGACAGGTGTGTCTAGTCAATACAGAACTGCCCTACACCTTGTGAATGGGACAGTGACAAGCCGATGCTACCTGAATAACATCATTAATCCAGTCATTTTGCCCCTGCATGAACAACACAGGCCTAATTTCATCTTCATGGACGACAATGCTCCAGCTCATCGAGGTCACATCATAAGGGAACGGCTGCTGGAGGCTTGGGTACCTCAAATGGAGTGGCCTGCACTTTCTCCAGACCTGAATCGCATAGAAAACCTGTGCAATCAGCTAAGTCGCCGTGTAGAGGCTCGTAACCCTGCCCCCCACAACCTCAATGGCCTGGGGGCCGCCCTTCAAGAAGAGTGGAATGCCATGCCTCAGCAGACAATAAGTCGACTTGTGAACAGCATGAGACGTCGTTGTCAAGCTGTAATTGATGCTCAAGGGCACATAACAAGATATTGAGACACTGATATTTTTTGTTGTGGTATACCCACCACTGTTGTTGGCCTTGTTTCAATAAATTGTTTGAGATGAGGAAATCACCATTGCATGCTTCTACTTAGATGCCCTACTTTCATGATATAATATCACTGTAGTGTGAACTTTTTATATTTTCCATAAATTTCACCCGAAAGCCAAATAGCCCTAACTTTCTGTGAGTAATGTATATCTGAATTAATTATACTCATAAATTTCCAGAGCCACAACACAACTTTGATTTCAAATAAATAAAATTAGAAATAAAGCTATATTTTATGAAATAAAACTAATTGAAATGACCGAAGATGCACACATTTTTGTTATTATATATATATATATATATATACACTGTATATATATATACTGTATATATATATATATATATTTTTTTTTTTTTTTATTTTTTTTTTTTTTTAGGGATGAGCCAATACCACTTTTTCAAGTCCAATGCCGATGCTGTGACTTTGAGTATCAGCTGATACCGATCCAAACTCGATACCGTCTCTCTTATTTAAAACAACAAAAGTACAAAACATATTTGGTAATGACTGACTGCATTTTGCACACATATAAAAACATAAATCTAAAAGACAAAGAATATATTACAAACTTGACTCAGTTTAGCAATGCTGCTGCTTTTTTATTTTAAACTTTGTAAAATTGGCCGCATTTCACTGTTCCATGTAAACATGCATTCTGAAGTTTTAAGTGCAAGTTTATGCAAAAACTTTAAAGACGAGTATTTAAGTAAACATTCAGATACAATTCAAAGTGCCACTTTATGCATGAGGTTAAAAAATGCTGTAGCTCTGAAAATAAATGAACTAACCCTTTAAGTTGTATTTTTGTCATTCATTATTATTATCATAAGTATTGTCCTGGCCCTTGGTTTATTTAGTAGTGTTTCTGATATTACTCTCTGTCCTTTCCTAGTTTTTTAGGTTTGCTCGAATTTTGAAGTCATTCCTGTTCCATTTCCTATAGCCTTTTTGTTGCACTCCTACTTCCAGTTCACTGTTAAGATTTGCTATTTACATTTCTGTTACCTAAAGCCTTATTCATGCTGCATTTCCCCTCTAGTCCGCTTTGGTCCACGTACGCTTTGGATGAGCCCGGCGCGCACGCGGCGGTGTACATGCACACTTTTTTCATCTACCCAGACCAAGCGGTTGACGCATGCGCACAATCATCATTTACAGTTTCACTCCCGCCCTATAGGTAGCGCCAATGCGCTGACGCGCCAGGATTTTCACCAAAGAAGAAACGCGAGAGCAACGCACATCAACAACAATGGCGTCATTTAACCATCACCGAGAGGAAGAGGAGCTGCTGTTATTATATTCTAAGGCAGAATTACAAAAAGTATGTTTATTTTCGTCTTCCGCCTCCTCATTGTCTTCTTCATCTACTTTGTCTTGGTATGCTGTGTCGATGTCGCCACCTCGTGAATGGGATGTTCAGTCTTGCGCATGCGCTTTTCAACGTGTTCAGGTTGTGGGCAGGCCACACGGTCACAAAATTTGGGCTGCACGCGGTCGTCCACGGTTGAGCACTGCGGACACTAGCGGAGTGGAGACGATGACGTAAATTTCGTCACGAGGTTTCCAGTTACACGCACATGGAAAGCAGAGGTGCAGCATGAATCCAGCTTAACTCATCAGCTGTTCTTCGTTCTCTGCCGAAACGTAAACCCATGTTATGTCTTTGCTCCTGTGGTTTTCCACTCTCCTGCCTGGTTTGTACTTAAAGTTTCATTCTTTTGTGTACATTTTAGTTTTAGCATCTTTCAGCCTCTGAGCTGGAAAAGCAGCAGCTGATGATATGCGACACACTTCCTTCTGCTCAGTTCTTGACAGAATTGGGCATACTTCTTTACAGTGATACTTTTGCAAGTGTTTTATTAAGTTGGTGGTGTTAAAATTGTAAACGCTGGTACCACCCCACAAAAACAGCGCCATAATTTCACACAGCAAACATACTGAGGCGAGTCCCACAGACAGGCTCCAGTGACACGTAACACTCATTCCTTCTGTTTATGGAACGGTGACTGCACCTTCATTTTAATATTATTGATGTATCAGATCTGTAAATTACTTTTATTCCTTACTGATACCGATCCAGCCATTTTGCCTGGATCGAACCCGATACGGATACTGCAGATCAGATCGGCTCATCCCTAGTGTGTGTGTGTGTGTGTGTGTGTGTGTGTATGTGATGCGCACGCGCGCGCACACACACACACACACACACACACACACACTAGGGATGAGCTGATCCAATCTGCGATATCCGCCCCCAATCCTCCAACCAACCCCGGTGAAAACCTCCCATATTTTGAAACCTAAATGTTGGCAGACATATAATGGATGTATATGACACATGAATTCAAAAGTGGTTTGTTATTTTTGCACATTCCCAGGACAACATTTGCAGAATATTGTTAAAGGCATTAAAATTTCCTCAAGTCCCTTCGTTTTTGGCAAAAATGTTTTATTCTTTTTTTGACCTCTGATACTACCTTCCAAATTTAAAACAAAAATTACACTGCATATGGCAAAGTAACAGTGAACATGAGACGGACAGATGGGAAGACTAACCAGTGCACTATTAGCAATAGAATGTGATCTTTGGCCTGAAGAAGAAGGTTAGCTTTTCTCTAGTAATTTTGTTACATTTTCTCAAAAATGTATAACTTTTTTTCTGACAAATTTTGTGCAACTCTTAAATGCATTTCTTGTTGTCCTATGTATTTTCAGTAATCGTTATTGTGTGGCCGACACACATTGTGGGCTCACGCTGCCACAGAAACAGAACTGAATGTGTATTGTGGAGTGTCACGTCTGCAAGGACTGAGGACTCAAATCTACAGGAGGTAACAAGGAAGTGTGAGATTTGTCTCTTTGTCCCACAGAAGACGCCCCGGAAGGTATTCCGGTTCATCAAGAAATGAGAGACAATGGTGAAGCTTCAAAGGGATGCTTTGTAACTGTATGTTGACTGAAGACACCATGTGACTTGAATTCTGATGCTGGAAATGTATAAAAGGGGGTTGAAGTATGATTCTTTCTCTTTCCTGCTTTGAGAATGCTAGGAGCTTGTGTTCTGTCAAATAAAGCTGGTTTATGACTGAAACTCAGCCTCGTTATTTGAGCATGCTCCTACACTGGTGACCTACGACGGAGAATGAGCAATGAGAATTCTTCCGAACCGGGCTCGGTGGAAGCCAGCCTGATGGCCGCCTCCACGCTCCGGCTGCCCGATTTCTGGCAGCACAGCCCGCGCTCATGGTTTAGCACAATCGAGGCGCAGTTCAACCTCCGGAGAATCTCCAACGACGACACAAGATTCTACCACGTGGTAGCGAAACTGGACAGCGACACGGTCCAGAGAGTGGAGGATTTGGTTAATCATCCACCAGACAGCGACAAGTACAGCGCATTGAAAGACGCGCTGATCAGCCATTTCACCCCCTCAGTCCAACAAAGAGCAGAGGGGCTCCTGGCGCTGACGGAGGCAGAAAACGATAGACCTGCGGACCTGATGGTGAAGATGCTGCAGCTCAAACCCTGCCACCAGCAGTGAGAGTGGCCCTGGCAGAGTCACCCCGATTGGCCAAGCGAGACTACCATGGGTTGAGCAAGGAGGCGCAGAAGTTGGTCGACGCCCACAAGCAGAACGCGGTTTCGGCCGCGGCGGCTAGTTCGGGAACGGCGTCCGGAGACAGCTTGGGTCCAGCGGCACCAGACGCACCAACAACGGCGGCGACCAGAGCCAGACAACGCGGAGCGGAGAACGGCTCGTGCTTCTACCACCGCCGTTTTGCAGAGAGAGCGCACAGGTGCATCCCACCGTGCAATTTTAAACGCCAGGACCGAGGGCCGGTAGCAGCCGCGACTCTCGGCAATGAGAACAGGCTGCTTTACCTGACGGATGCACGCTCGGGGAAACAGTTCCTCGTGGACACGGGCTCGCAGCTGAGCTTCGTCACGCCCACCTACGCGGAACGGCTGTCGCCTTCTAAAGCCCCCTGGGTGTCAGTGTCAGCAGCGAACGGCTCCACAATTAAAACGTTTGGTGAGAGGACCATGCTTCTGTCCTTACAAGGCGGTTCATTTGAGTGGACATTTATTGTAGCAGCAGTCAGTTTCAACATGTTAGGGGCTGATTTTTTGTGCTCACATGGTTTATTGGTTGATCTTGCTAATAGACGTCTGATTAATGCACTGTCTTTTCATTCTATTCCCTGCACAGCTCGGGTGGCCCCGCCAACTGCACATGCCAGCGTCTCAGCCGCGGGTGGTAAGTTTCACACTCTGCTTGCTCAGTTTCCAGCACTCACAGTCCCCACTTTTTCAGCAACGGTGGCCAAACATGGGGTAGAACATTTCATAACAACCACAGGCCCTCCCGTTTTTGCAAAGGCTCGGCGTTTGGACCCAGCTAAACTGGCCATCGCGCGCGAGGAGTTCACTAATCTGGAAAAACTAGGCATCGTTAGACGCTCCAAGAGCGCTTGGGCTTCGCCGTTACACATGGTCCCAAAGGCTGACGGCTCGTGGCGGCCTTGCGGCGATTTCCGCAGGTTGAACAACGTTTCAGCTCATGACCGCTACCCGATTCCGCACATTCAGGATTTTTCTGTTCATTTGGCGGGGGCGCGCATTTTTTCTAAAATAGACTTGGTGCGCGGCTATCACCAGGTTCCAGTGCGCGCGCAGGATGTACCCAAAACAGCGGTCATAACTCCTTTCGGCCTTTTTGAGTTCTTGCGCATGCCTTTTGGCCTCAAGGGGGCCGCGCAGACTTTCCAACGCATGATGGATGCAGTTTTACGCGACCTGCCTTTCGTGTTCGTTTATTTGGACGATATTTTGGTAGCCAGCACGTCCGAAGGCGAACATGAAAAACACCTCACAGCAGTTTTCCAGAGGTTGGCAGAGCACGGGTTAATAGTGAACCCAGCGAAATGCCAGTTTGGGGTGGCGCAGATTGATTTTTTGGGACATCGCGTTTCGGCAGAGGGAGCAGTTCCCCTTCCAAATAAAGTGCGTGCCATAACAGATTTTCCGCAACCTCAAACGGTTAAGGCGCTTCAGGAGTTTCTAGGGATGGTTAATTTTTACAACCGTTTCCTCCCAAGCGCAGCACGACTCATGCAGCCATTGTACACCGCGTTAAAAAAACAAAAGCCCGCAAATAAAGTCGAATGGTCTCCGGAGCGGGAGCGCGCTTTTGCCCAGGTCAAATCAGCCCTGGCAAATGCAGTTTTGTTAGCGCACCCAGTTCCAACGGCCCGCATGGCGCTCACCACTGACGCTTCCGATGTAGCGGTGGGGGCGGTAGTTGAACAGTTTGTGGCAGGTACCTGGCAACCCCTCGCGTTTTTCAGCAGGACCTTGTGCGATAGTAAACGGAAATACAGCGCATTTGACAGGGAGCTTTTGGCCCTACACTTGGCCATCCGTCATTTTCAGTTCTGGTTAGAGGGGCGACGTTTCACCGCTTTTGTGGATCATAAACCGCTAACGTTTGCGATGGCCAAAATTTCAGAACCCTGGTCAGGCCGGCAACAAAGGCAACTAGCCGCAATATCGGAGTTCACTACTGATATTCAGCATGTCGCGGGTAAACACAATGTTGTAGCAGACTGCCTCTCGCGTGCAATAGCACTGCCAAGCCCTTTAGGGGCAGACTCTGTAGCCATGGCCGCGGGCCCGGGCAGCGACGCGGGAGCGCGCGCAGCCCCGGTCTGTGTTGGGTTAGATTATGCAGCCATGGCTGCGGAGCAGGTTAACGACGCGGACGTGCGCGCGCTCCAGTCTGGACCAACAGGGTTAAGGCTGGAGCACAGGGTGCAACAAAACGGTATGCCCCCGCTAATCTGCGATGTCTCCACGGGACGGCCCCGCCCTGTGGTGCCAACCGCGTGGCGTCGCCGTGTTTTTGACTTGGTCCATTCTCTCGCGCACCCGGGGGTGTGCGCATCGATCAAATTGGTGGGGGAGAAATTTGTTTGGCCCGGGTTGCGCAAACAGGTCAAGGAATGGGCAGCAGCCTGCGTAGCGTGTCAGCGAGCTAAAATACACAGACACACTAAGGCCCCGTTAGAACCTTTCCACATCCCCGCTAAGCGTTTTGATCACGTGCATGTTGACCTGGTCGGCCCGCTTCCGTTATCACACGGGCACACACATCTTTTGACAATGGTAGACCGCACCACGCGCTGGCCAGAGGCGATTCCTCTGACATCAACCACAGCGGAAGAAGTTGCGCGAGCATTTTTAACAGCATGGGTTGCGCGTTTTGGTGTACCGTCGGACATAACGTCCGACAGGGGTCCCCAATTTATTTCCGAGCTATGGTCATCGATGGCCCGCAGCTTGGGGGTGAAGATTCATCGCACCACCGCGTATAACCCCCAGGCCAATGGTTTATGCGAACGCTTTCACAGGTCATTGAAAGCAGCCCTCAGAGCGTCGCTAACGGATACAAATTGGGTAGACAAACTTCCATGGGTGTTATTAGGGTTGCGTTCTGCACCTAAGGAAGATTTGCATGCTTCCCCGGCTGAATTAGTTTTCGCTCAGCCACTCCGTTTGCCCGGGGAATTTCTTCCTGATAATCCCGCACCTAATGGCCCACCCGCTCAGCCGTGGCAGAGCGGCTCAGGAACAAACACGCTTCCTGGCCCGGTCCATCACAGTTTCCCACACGTTTTTGTGCCCAAGGCTTTAAAAAATGCAGAGTTTGTTTTTGTTAAACATGACGCCCAGCGTCCAAGTTTGCGGCCGTTTTACGACGGACCGTTTCGAGTGCTGGAGACCGGGCAGAAGCATTTTCTGCTAGATTTAGGGGGCAGAAGGGAGTTGATTTGCATTAACAGGCTCAAACCCGCTTTTGTTCTGGCTGACGAGGAGGTGCAGCTCGCGAGGCCCCCCCGCCGGGGCAGGCCGCCGAGAAGACATTCTCCAAAGTCTTCACAGAGAGGTGCTAACAGCTTTAATCCACAGGTGCAGAGAGATGTTGCAGAGGCAGCCAAGCCAAGTGCAGCAGATCCGGCAGAAGATTAAAACCTAGGCAGTTGGTGGATTGATTAGCGATGTATGGAGTGCTTTGTGTTTCTCTTTTTGTTGTGCCATGCAGATTTTGCCTTACTCGACGTTTGGGGGGGGTAGTGTGGCCGACACACATTGTGGGCTCACGCTGCCACAGAGACAGAACTGAATGTGTATTGTGGAGTGTCACGTCTGCAAGGACTGAGGACTCAAATCTACAGGAGGTAACAAGGAAGTGTGAGATTTGTCTCTTTGTCCCACAGAAGACGCCCCGGAGGGTATTCCGGTTCATCAAGAAATGAGAGACAATGGTGAAGCTTCAAAGGGATGCTTTGTAACTGTATGTTGACTGAAGACACCATGTGACTTGAATTCTGATGCTGGAAATGTATAAAAGGGGGTTGAAGTATGATTCTTTCTCTTTCCTGCTTTGAGAATGCTAGGAGCTTGTGTTCTGTCAAATAAAGCTGGTTTATGACTGAAACTCAGCCTCGTTATTTGAGCATGCTCCTACAATTGTACATATATAACTCTTTACTATGATTTTGTGACTTTTGTGTTATACAATCTGCCCCTGGGCAGCTGTGGCTACAATAGCAGCTTACCATTATTAATGTCTGTTTGGAGTGAATGAATAGTGGACTCACTGTAAGCGCTTTGAGATGTCACCTGACATGTAAAGCACCATATAAATCTAACCCATTATTATTATTATCATTATGAATTCATGCTTTTGTCTTGTAGTTTTGCTCTTGTTTCAGTTTAGAGCAACAGCCTCTCAAAATGTCTGTGCACATCCCTGCTGTAAATCATGAACAATGTACATACTATAAATAGCCTTTGACTGTTACATACAATAGTAATACAAATTAAACTTTATGCACCAATATTATTTTAGCACTGGAAACATAAATGGATCAGTCTCAACAGATACCATTGGAGATGAAAGAAAAGGAAAAAGAATTTTTGGGTGTTACAGTATAAAAAAAAACGATTGTTTTCTCTTCTTCTTCTCAGCCCCCTCCCTGTAATCTGGGCTAACTACAGTGTCTGATGTTGGACGGTTAAAAAGGGAGGAGTGATACTGACATGGAACATCAAAGTAAAGACAGGAAGGAGAGCGGAGGAGGGGAAACAAGATCAGAGTGATGGAGGAGAAAGCACAGGTCAGGAGCAGAGCTGCCTGGAAAACATGACAGGAGAACAACAGGTCTGAGTTAAATCTTGTTTTTAGACCTTATCAGACTCCAGCATGTAGACGTTACTGTCTGCACGATGGGAATCTTCGGTGTGAAAGAGGTGTAGCTGTGTTTTAGAAGACGATAAAGACTGATAAAGCATGTGCCATACACAAGACTGAAGCTTATTGGGATTTAGCCTGATAGGGAGGGTAACAAGGTCTTTAATATCTGCCACCATCAGTGTGTGAATGTGTGTGTGAATGGGTGGATTGCAGGATCCGCAAAGCGCTGTGGTCATCCGAGATGACAAGAAAAGCACTATATAAGTGAACGCCATTTACCATTTAATATCCTTAGGGCTGATTGTTTTATCACAAAATACCATCTGGAAGTTGATGGGTTGCCCTTTTTGTTTTTTCTTCAGCCACAGAGACAGTCGGGCCCTTTCTCCGGCAGCCAAACCCTCCAATCACGCTTAATGATTTCCATTTGCTAGAGTAGGCTCACAAACATCTGTTGTGTTTGGCTCCTCTCCTCCTTAGTCAGCCTCTCACAAAAACCATTTGGGATCTCCAACCCCACACAAAATATTATCTCTCTTCTCCACATACTAGACCTTGGGTGGAGAAAGGAGGCCATGTGTGGCCAATGAGGACGCTACAAATATACAAGCCTCTCTTCAAGGAAAGGGCACTCTGGTTAACATTGTTTCTCCAAACCCAGCAACGTATGGCTGTAATATGTGGTTATTAGGGATTTGTAGATTTGCTGATTCAATGGTGATCTAATACTCCTCTGGCTGTAGATTACCTCATATTCTTGTTTTTCTGAACACTGAGTATGGATATAAATTTACTTTCTGCCCACCAATGGCATTTATGACAGTGTGAATGAGGCTAAATGACAATAGATTATCGAATGAACCTTTCAATTTCTGTTGTGAAATAGTGAAACAATCCCCAGTTGAAGCTTATTATGTATGAAACTTTTAATGGTGCACTGTCATGATCTGGACATGGTTTTAGACCATGTCCACGCTTTTTGTTCATTTTGGGGTCTCTGTGTTTTCCTTTGTCATTATTATTACCTCCGCCAAGGGAGAAGGTAATGTTTTTGCTGGCGCTGGTTTGTTTGTTGGTTTGTCTGTTAGCAACATTACTCAAAGTTATGAACAGATTTTGATGAAATTTTCAGGAAAGATGTGTAATGGAACAGGGAACAAATGATTAGATTTTGGTGATGATCTGAGAGTGCATACTTCCACCAAGGGCTTTGTTTGTATTTGTGCAGCAGGATCACTACTGCCAAACTACTGGATGGATTTGGATGAAATTTTCACCAGAGGTGCTTTTTGGGCTAGTGAAAGGGTTGATGTATAGTTAGTGCCAGAATAATAATTCTGTAGGTGATCTCCCATTATGCTCTACACATATTCCATACAAATTCTGTTTGCATGCTTATGAACAAGTATGTTATGGTATATTGATAACAGGAATGAGACAAAGGTATAGAGCCCTCTCTGTCTTTTCTCTCTCTCTTTTAAGTCAGGTCTTTAACATTAGATACACACCCAAACCCAACACCCACGCACACTGTTGATAGCACATTCTAGAATGAAGAGGCGTGTTCAGTGGATGGCCTGTTCCCGCCATAGGTAGATTAGCCAATCAGATAGTCGCGTACAAGCCCATCCCATTGTACTGGCTCGCCCAACCCGAGGGGATAATTGTAACCTGCACCCGGAAGTCGGGGTTCAGTCTGACCACGCTCCAGAGGGAGCTGCGTCACGCTGCACCCAGCGCTGCTTGCTTTACATGTGACTTCTAAATAAATGTACCATCCTTTCAATTGAAGAAATCTCCGGTTTGTTCTTGGACCTTTCAATCAAAGAATCGGGTATTTTTCTAACAATTGGTGCCGGTGACCCGGATTGAAGTGTTTCGAGACGAGCTGAAAAAACTACATAGAAAGGACCCAAAAACTACATCGGAAGGACCCTTTTTAGTCGACTGTGGCAACGCCTGAATGAAACAAAAAGGTAAGCAGAAAGCCTTTTTACGCAAATTTCTGCAGTTTGGCCATTCTAAATTTACAGTCGTCTAATTAAGGGGTATATCCGATTTCTAAATTTTAAACTGTTTGCGGGATGGAAGTCTGCGGTCACATGTAAAGCATGAACCACGTGGTCTTGCACGAGGGAGAGTGGTAATGTCCTAGGATCAAGTAGCCGCTTTTTTACGAATAAGGAAGATTTGCAATGCAAGAATCTTTTTTAGATCAATAGTGAGCATATATAAAGGTACTCTTAATACGTTATAAGAACCTCAGACTACATCATGAGTGAGTAACGTAGCAAGCAGCCGCAAGAATCTTTTTCCCACCTTTAGTGAGGGTCTGCTCATAAGTATAAAAAATAACTAAGGTACTCTTAATACGTTATAAGAACCTCAGACTACATCATGAGTGAGTAACGTAGCAAGCAGCCGCAAGAATCTTTTTCCCACCTTTAGTGAGGGTCTGCTCATAAGTATAAAAAATAACTAAGGTACTCTTAATACGTTATAAGAACCTCAGACTACATCATGAGTGAGTAACGTAGCAAGCAGCTGCAAGAATCTTTTTTCCACCTTTAGTGAGGGTCTGCTCATAAAAATAACTTGCAGAATGGTACAAGAACCTTTTCTCCATCCTTAGTGAGTGACCATTCATAAGTATAAAAATAATAACTTACAGAATTGCATAAGAATCTTTTATTCCAACAATAGTGAGTGCATTCATAAGTATAAAACAATAAAATAGCTTGTTAAAATCAGTATAAGACTGATCTTTATGATAAGATACCTCTTGTATCGATTACCTGACGAGGTTCCGATGAAAGTATCCTCTACATATAAGTTAAGCTATAGGTAATGAGTAAATGAGTACATGCAAATCTGCGGCAAACTCTCCACATTGTGCAAGCTGATCTCTGTAAAATTTTGTGTCTTTAAGGGATAAAAATGTGATTTGAGAAATACCAGGGGTTGGAAATATTAACTAATGGCGGCCTCCGGACCGCGTGGTCAAGAACAAAGAAAAGTAATGGCCCCCCCACCACCGAGTGGAGGTGAAATTGGTAAAACAGGTTACTGAGAGGAGAACTGTTTGAGGTAACAGCATTAAAATGAAGCGCGAAATTAAAGCTGGGATTAAGGAGGCAGTGCTCCATTTTTCTTAAACTTAAAAAAAAAAAAAGCACATGGTTTGTGAACAATAGGCTCAGGGGCCATTTTGCACGTGTCCCATTTACTGCGCATGCGAGGGCGCCATTTTGAATCACCTTCAAGCTGGGGCACATTGCCTCCATCATGTGGCCAAATATAGGAAGTGCACTATTTCACAAAATTACTGCCAACAAAAACTTAAAATCTTAAGAATAAATCTGGAACTTTATCTCTCTGGTTGAAAGGAAGGCTTTAAAAATTCCATGCATGGTGAAAAAACAATACAGACCTCAGGGGCCTGCTAGAATGCAGGTTTGCCTATAGTGAGGCAAAGCATGCCATTCAGCTTGGAGAAGAGAGAGAAAAAGTTCAACTTTAAAATTAGGCAGAGGGAACTGGAGAATAAGGAGATTTATTCCTCAACAAAACTGTAGGAAATCCTACACTATATAAAGGTGAGAGAATTTAAATGAAAAATTGCAGGTTGGTGCAGATAAGTAAAAATATAAATGAATTAAATTATAAATACAAAAATAATTAAATAAATACAACAAACGAAAATATGAATGAATAAAATAAATAGGAGTTATTGTTGTGGAGATGAGAGTGGGCAGAATATGGAAACGGAAATTTGTTTTTGAAGAAAATTGAAAACTGATGAAATGTTAAAGTTTTGTGCAGGACGCAAGACAAAAGTATGGAGAAATGATTGGAGGAAGGAAAGAAAAAACGTAAGAATAAGAGACTTATGCTGCAACGGTGAGAACAAATGCAAAATAATCAATAAACACGATATAACAGAAAAGGACAAAAGATACGCTGTTTAATAGCCTGTTTCTCTCCATTAAATTTGAGACAGTATTGGCTGTGGACGACCCCTCCCCCAGCAGCTGCCTCCTCCTTCACGCCATCAGTGACCCCCCTCCTCCCTCCACTTCGCTGTCCCACTCCAGCAGTCAAGAAAGCAACACAATGGGTCAAAAGAGGAACAATTGAGCACACCAGCAGAGTGAGTCCTCACACATCTGATATTGTATAGTATTCCTGTATATGTATCAAGCCGCTGAGGCTGGTAGAAAATTAAGGTTGTTGTTCTCTATTTGTGAAATGTGGGGTGATTCATCACTCAGTTGATATCTGTACTGTATTCCTGTGTGTGTATCAACCAGTTGAGACTGATTAACACCTATATGAAATGTCTCTAGCCTGTAAGCCCGGCTCCCTGGGGTCGGCGCTATCCTAGACAAGGGCTAGATGGTTGACAAAGGTCCCAATCACAGATCAAAAGAAAGGAAGGGAGAAATTTGCCAGATGGGTCAAACAAATGCAGGACAGAGGAATGTTCGCTGGATGTGAAAACAGCCTCCCCACCAGGGAGACCTAGCTATACAGTATTGTTGCCTTCCATATCAGAGATGTGCCAAGACCACATACTGAGCAGACACAATACATGACCAATCTTCAAAAAAGCCATACCCATGCCCCATCTAAGTTGACCTGTCAGTATCGGCTGCATGACCACAGGAGGTCAGAATAGTCAGAGGCCCCCGTGGGACTAATACTTCCTATGTTAAGCAATTTGGCCACTGAGCTCAAACACCCACAAGGGGTCCCCCAAAATTAGCAACACAACAGGTATCCTTCCCTACAGGATGTTGAAAAAGAACCGGCTTTGATATTAAGCCGTTCTGTTTCAAGGGGGGAGAGGTCAAGATGAGAGGTCAAGACAGGAACAGATAGAAAAGTTACTAGTCCACTAAGGTTTGAAGGCTCCATTAAAGGAATAGAACAATGTATCAAGGAAGAGGAATCCAACGGGGTCAAATTAAACAATGGCTCCTCTGATTGCACAATTCAACATAAGTTATCCAAAAAGCGTGATGGCTGAAGCTGCAGCTTATATTGCTCACCCATGCTCCATCTAAGAAACATCTAATAAAACAAAGGCTAGCAACTAAGACCAAAATCTGAAAATTTCTTGACGCTTGAAAGGTCATTATTCCACAGAATATTAGGCAGTGGGAACTTTTGCTACAAGAAAACTAGCCACCTAGTGACCAAGAGAAATGAGGCAGGTTTAGGGCTCCTTAATATTTAAGGGCCAATACATATTTGGAGGTTCCCAGACCCTCCTATCTGTATTTTTGCACATCTCTACAAATCTGGTGAAAACTAATAACATTGTTAAAGATTTGCAGTAGACATTTTAACTCAACATAAGGTATGAGCATGGAGGTGCAAAATATGATAAAAAATGCTGATTTGCAATCACAAGTTAAGACAAGGGTTGAAAATTTATGCAAAAAGGTATAAGGGTAAAGCTGCAAGGTTTGGGGGAAATTGCACAATTGAGGAAGTTTGCCAAATATTACAAAATGTCACAAATTCCTGAAAAGGAACTTGCAAATTTACAAGGAAAAGATCTAAAATTTGTTAGGAGAAAATAACTATTAAGAGAAAAGGTTGCAAAGTTAGAAGGGAAGTGTTTAAATTTGAGAAAAGCTGTAAGCTTACATGAAAGCCACATTAAAATAAGATGAGCCTTTATTGGTCCCACAATGGGGGAGATTCTAGGATTGCAATGGCACAGGGATAACAACACTTAGAGCAATAATTTAAAAGATAAGAAAATAAGAGGAGTGAATATACATATGTACACATAAATATAAATACACGGTGCGGAGCATTACAGATTTCCTTACACTTTGTATGGAGATGGGGGATGGCAGCGTAACAAGGGTTATGGTTTTGGATCATCCAGAGATGAGTAAAAAGCATTATGGAAGACGATGAATTAAAACAAACACAACCAGAGTAGACTACAGAAACAAGAAGATAATTTGGGGTAAAAAACAGCAAACACTCGGCCGAATAGACTCAAGAATGAAGCATATACATACATATAGCTGTGTGCACACCAGCCCTATCCAAGGGATCATCATAGAGCACGCACAGAGCGGAGGTGGAGCATGAACAAGGCTTTAATGTCCTGTGCACATAGATCTGCAGCTCTGACACACACAAGACAACCAGTGTAGCTTGACAAACAAACCAGCGGTTCACACCCGCATGGTCTGTGTGTCACATGGTTAAGTCCTGATTTAAATGTTATTTAGAATTGTTTTTGGAGGCTAATGAAAGCTCTATATTTTTGTATCTAAAATTGTTATAGTTTTGTAGGCATAGTGTTAGTTCATCTGGAGGTTATCTGTTCAGAAGAAAAAAGACAGAAGACTCCACCACACCAAGATACAGATGACTCTGTTAAACTTAAGTTTTCATAATAATCAGCAGACGTCTTAGTGTAATGCATTCCTTGAAGGGCAGGTGTTCAGACCCAGCGGCATTATTTAATTCCAAAACAAATTCAAAAGGTCAGTAATTAAAAGGCATCCAAGGCCAGGGTATAAATCAAGAGATGAGTGTTGTCACAAAACAGAATTTTGAATGGAGCCATGTTGGTTTATTTATAAAGCTGACTTTTCAGAATGAAACCGATCACTTTTATGTGCAGGATCTTGCATGGAGCATTAGCTGTGGACAGTAGTCAGGAGTATGAACGACGGGACAGTGAACAGAAGGAAGTTCCAATACTGAAAGAGATTATAGATGTGAGATGTTTCATCAGCTAGTCCAGGGAAAGGTGAAGTCTTGTACACAGATGGATAGTGGTTGGAAAAGAATTGAGTGAGTGTTTCTGATGGGAAAAAGTACTTGGGGGAAGAGAAGAAGAACGGTGGATTTAGCAAGTGTAGAAAATATTTCTGATGTTGAGATGGAAATGGAAAAAGAAATTAAAGCAGAGCATGTCTAACCAAAGAAAATAAAGATCCACGTAAGATTTGCAGCTGTAGCTTTAAAAACCAACAATAAATAAATTAAATTTTTGGCTAAGAGTGTCAGGAAGAAGGCACAAATGCAGGCAACCATCTTAGATGTTTCCAAGTACTTAAAGCAGCAATGAGACATTAGGTGTCCATTCTTTCAGTGCATTTCCTTAATTGTGAATATTAACATTAGTTATGTTCCTCCCCAACAGAGGGTATGCATTTGATGTTACTCACCACATAATGGTGTGATATGTGATATATGATACATCATATTTCAGGAATATGACAGTAATGAGGAATGTGATTTTTCCTGATTCGGCGGTGGCCAAGCTGGGTCAGGGTAAACTACATTCACTCCACACTTTACCAAGGAATATATAAAATGAGGCATTCAAGGGAAAAATTTGAATCAAATTCTAATTAGGCAAAACGTCCACCTTTCGCTTGACTGAAAGTGTGACACAGCTTTTAATCATTTATTTAAATTCAACTGGACAAACTGATCTTATTTATCAATGCTGAAGCATATCAAAATGCACAGGTGGTTATTTTGTTTTCCTTAAATGAAATTTGTAAAGTAGTTAAGCTGTGACTATTGAAACCTTATTGAACAGAACTCTTGGAAGACAAAGGTCCGCAAGGTTCAATTACAGTAGTGCAGATAGTATCTGTTGGCATGGTGGAGAGTTAATCTTATTATCCCATCTTGTATTAATTAGGAAAACTAAATGAAGACTTTGAAGCAGTTCCTTTCTTGACTCAATGTTGGAAATCTAGATAAGAAGGGAAAAGAAAATTTGGAGAAAAACTGAACTTATTTATGGAATGGCTGACACAAGGGGAGCCTGAGGCTCCCCATGAATCTGTTTCTCTTATAAAAGGAGGCCAAGAGGACAAGGGGGGAGGACAGTGAGGAGGAGGAGAGAGAGCACGCCCCACAATGGCCGCTGCTGGCAGGAGAGGCGTCCACCTCCACCACTGAAAACTGGACTGCATACTTAAAGACTAGAACAGATAAGTGGACTCACTTCTACACGTATGCAGAAAATTAGCAAAAATTAAATTATTGCATGTAAAGTAAGAATTCTGGGTAATGACATACAGGACTCTGAGTCAGAAAAATAACGATCAAATTCTGCAAATGACAAGCTACCAGTAGAACACCTATCAACATCTGTAAAAGTAGCATTGTACCCAGTGTACTATAGGCAATTGAATGGATCTGATCCAAATTGTGAACTACCATCATTTGTAAATCCATCCTCTAGATTGGTCATAAAATTAGACTGATAAACAAGGAAATGTGTGGAAGCATCCATTGTCCTAATTGAAGAGGATAAGAGGCATTTCAACCAATGGGGGGTTCCACACATCCCGCTGGTTAGACCCAAACACATGGATTGGAAAATGTTGGACATATTGTCATCTCTAGTGCAGAATAGAGCCATCCATGGAAAACCAATACCTGACCTTAACATAGAATATTCTCCCAAAATAAAACCATAAGCATCAGCACAAAAGGCGGCACAAAGATGCCCAGAAATCTCCTATATGACCAATCTTTTCTCATTAACAAATGAGGGGATGAGGAAAATTTGAATCAAATTCCAAATTGGTTATGGTAAAGGGATAACCAAATGCAGATCTAATAAAAGGAGCAGAGTACGACACTATAGGCCATATATTCAGAAGCCCAGAAGGGCGTTAACAAATGCAATTTTCCACAGTGGGAGTCGTCAGCAAGTCTTAGACCAACTGCTGGGTCGAGAGGAAGAGCTGAGGACCCCAAGACGAAAGATGATGACGAGGAAGACCATTCTGCCATCACAGATTATTTGTCAACACAGTGTGCTAATGATAATACATAAATCATACATAGCTCACCACACGGATGTAGGGGTGTGAGACTTATAGGGTTCTTGCGTTATTTATCTCCATCATGCTAATTACGGTAAGGTAATCTGAATAAGGGAGAAGGTTAGAAGCTCTGAATGCCTGAATACAGCAATGCATGAATAAGGATGTCTCCTAACGTTGAATAATATTGTTTACTACCTACCCACTGAACATATAGGTCCCATCACCCAACACACACACCACAACACAAACACCACATGCAGATTTCACATAGCCAACAATCACACACTCAAGGCTACTGGGAGATAACTTACAACAACACATAGATAACTACAGTTGTAGTGAATAAGGATAAAACTTTACAAGCTCCATGCATTGTGATGGCAACCCCTCAGACCATTATTGGTCCTGCCCCAGCTGAGCCCTTTGTGTCGACACTTGACCAAAGGTGTAGGGTAGAGGGAAAATGCACGCCGGAG
Source organism: Pholidichthys leucotaenia (assembly GCA_020510985.1). Taxonomy (NCBI): domain Eukaryota; kingdom Metazoa; phylum Chordata; class Actinopteri; order Cichliformes; family Pholidichthyidae; genus Pholidichthys; species Pholidichthys leucotaenia. The sequence continues at coordinate 67,631,721 of CM035837.1, read as the reverse complement.
AGCACCAGACCATCACGACGTGTGCCCGTGACATTGAAAAGGTCGTAGGGCGAGTGACTGTATGACTTCAGTCCCCAGAAGAAGAATGGACTGGTACCCGAGCGCATCCACCGCACCTCCAGCATCCAGGGTGGAGCCAGGAGCTCGAGCCTTACCAACACCAGCGTGTCCACCTCTTTCCAGCGACAGGGGGGTGGCATCCCTGGGACAGCATCACTGAGCTGTTCACTGGCTGGACTGGATGTTACATACCCTCTGCTGCACCCACCAGACCGTCCTGTAGACCTCATGGGATGAGGTGTGCCTCTGAGAGCGGGGACACAGTTGTTTCGTTCCTGTGTCACCAAGATGGAACTGTGCTCCACAGCTGCAGATATGGGAAGCAGACACAGGGGAAGGTCAAACCTCTGTCGCAACCGTGTGATGAGTGCAGCTGAATGATGTGAGCCCTGGCAAGGGTCAACCGGTGGACAAAGGTTTTGTGGACTGATTCTATTCGACCCTGTGACCCCTACATGGTCCACTCCACTGGACAAAGAACAATGATCATGAGGAGACCTCGAGGGGGTACAGGACCTGGTGACAGTTCACCTCTGAGACATCGCTGCACTGTGCTAAGGTGTCCACAAGGGGGGAGGCACGGGTAGCAGAATCAATGGTGCAAGCCTCTTGGGTTGACACACAATGCAGGGACCTGCCTTATTCACCATCTGTTAATTGCTAGAGTCTCTCACACCATAAATGGTTGACATGATAAAATCATGTCAAAGGGGGGATTGAAAGGGTTGATGTATAGTTAGTGCCAGAATAATAATTCTGTAGGTGATCTCCCATTATGCTCTACACATATTCCATACAAATTCTGTTTGCATGCTTATGAACAAGTATGTTATGGTATATTGATAACAGGAATGAGACAAAGGTATAGAGCCCTCTCTGTCTTTTCTCTCTCTCTTTTAAGTCAGGTCTTTAACATTAGATACACACCCAAACCCAACACCCACGCACACTGTTGATAGCACATTCTAGAATGAAGAGGCGTGTTCAGTGGATGGCCTGTTCCCGCCATAGGTAGATTAGCCAATCAGATAGTCGCGTACAAGCCCATCCCATTGTACTGGCTCGCCCAACCCGAGGGGATAATTGTAACCTGCACCCGGAAGTCGGGGTTCAGTCTGACCACGCTCCAGAAGGAGCTGCGTCACGCTGCACCCAGCGCTGCTTGCTTTACATGTGACTTCTAAATAAATGTACCATCCTTTCAATTGAAGAAATCTCCGGTTTGTTCTTGGACCTTTCAATCAAAGAATCGGGTATTTTTCTAACACTAGAGAGGAATTCATTACATTTTGGTGATAACCTGAGAATGCATTCCTCAGCCAAGGCTGCTATCTTCTCACAGTGTGTTAGCAACAATACTCCAAAACTAATGGACAGACTTTGATGCAATTTTCACCAAAAGTGGCTCTAGGCCTACACATAAACCCATCACATTTTGGAAGTGATCCATGAGGGCTGGAAGGAGCCTTGGCGGAGGTATACGCTCTGAGTGCTTTTCTAGTTTTCATTATGCCTCGGTGAAACTGAGAGGCATATGGTAATCAGTTAGTGCGTCTGTTTGTTGCTCTGTGTGTGTATCTGTCTGCCTCTCTGTTTGTTCGCCTCTCTGTTTCAGCTTGCCCGGTCAAAATTAAGTGGAACTAAAGGCTTGTATCATTGTATCACCATATTTTTTTTTACTTTTAATTTGCCAGAATTTTGAAATAATGCTTTGTTTTTGAAATAAACACAAAAATAGCTCACCTTTACCGTCAATGGAACGGTACTGCGCATGCGTCCAGAAACTCCCGCCAGAGGAAATTACTGAGCAATCTGCCAATACTGAGTGAACAAAAGTCCGTTTTTTTGCCGATCTGTTTTCTTCCTCTGCCACTAAACAGTAAAAGCTCCTGTTCATCTTGATCGGCATTGTTTAGGGGTTATCAGCAACACACTTCCGCATTCTGTGAAACAAGACGCTTCACTTCCGGTTCAGGTCCCCTGCCCTGTATTTCTGTTAAATGGCACTATTCTACTCAAGATGCCTTCAAGAGCTACCAAAGTTGAGCTTAACCGATGTTCATCGCATATGCAGGTTGACATCTAAAGCACCTGCCACCAAAATGGACAAGGGATTTAAACTGTATGCTTCCTCCTACATATACGACTACGAGGGTACGTATGTATCTGCTAATCTTAGCTAACTGTTCTGAACAGGAATGTCCCTAACAAGCTAACGCTAATTAATCTCACCATATATTAAGCGTGTTGTTTTGTATACTATATATATTTTTGTTTCTAGCTGCATAATCACATTGTCACACATTTTTCACAGTTTCAAGTAAAGACAGGCTAACAGGTACCGTCAGTATCAGAGCAGCCTGTCACAGGTCAATGAGGAAAAATGAGAAGCCTCACAGCTTGAAAGTAATGTTAGGGATGGTTTGGGTGTTCTGTTCAAGTTCAGAAGTATGTTTCAGTTCAGGAACAACAATTATCAAGCCTCTCAAGGTATGAGTAAGTTTAGATTAATTAATCACAATCAGATCCCATTGACCCATAATCAGTAATGAGCCATCATATTCTGAGAGGCTTGGTAAATGCATGAACTGTTTCACATTCGTTTTTTTCTTGTTCAAAGTCAAGGATATAGAGGTCACGGGGGTATAAATGGCACAAACTACAAAATGTTTCATTTTAAATGTTGTTCATCATACCGTATTATTCATAATAAGGCCTCCTTATATTAAAAAAATGTCTAAGTATAATCACCACCTGGCTTTGTAATTTCATTGCTAAACTTGCCCCAGAAACCTGTAGAAACTGCATGTTGTAACTACTTTTTATGTAGAACAAATAAAACTATGTTCTCTCAATTCAGGTGTGGTTGTAAAACTTTCTCTCCATATACCTTTGTACAGATAGTGCTTTGTGATTCAGACCGTCATCCTAATATTGCATCGGTGTACCTGTGTTGCTGGCACTGCAGTGTGTAACCACACAGTTGCTTTGCTCTTTCAAACTGCCCACTACTCAGAGCTGAATCTGCAGGTTGTGCCAACAGTCCACTCCTGCACTGAGACAGAGCAGCAATAGCTCAAGCCCAGGGTAGGGGTCAGAGTAAAGACTTATTAACATGCTGGATAGTTGTGGAATTTACGATATATGAGAGGGGGCTGAAAAGTCCGTAGTGGTCAAATCTGACCAAATGTGGTTTATTTTTCAACATAGTCTCCCCTTTGGTCCACACACTTCTTCCATCGGTGTTGCAGCGCTTGGATCCCTGTGGTTGAAAAATAAACCACATTTGATCAAATCTGACCACTATGAACTTTTTAGCCCCCTCTCGTAGTATTATATAAAAAGATACAATGGATCAACTGTATCAGATGCATAATTTCAGTATTCATTGATGTTTTACAAGATCAGAAAGTTTCGAAAGGGAGTAAAATATTGTTATAGTTAATTATACTGTAATATATCTTTTGGGTATTTTTGATATATTACATTGTCTTTTCTTTTTCAGGGAGTGAAACCTGGACCAGTAAACAAAATGGTCATCACCAGACCAAGACTCAACCGCATCATGGAGGGAGGAATCAGGTGAGGTAGTGATCTGCTATAACAGCAATTACTATAAGAAATTTTAGGGATGAGGTGTATTAATGAATGCAAACAGAACAATCAGAACAAAGTAACTAAATATATGGACTCAACTGCTGTTATTTTGACAACGTTTTGATTATGTTACCTTTTGTTTATACTTAACCATATTTTAGAAGCATGTGGGACAATTTGTGTATTTGTACATGCACTGTTACAGATTAAAACACTTGGCACATTATATTAAAAAGCAAAACATGGTAAGATTTTCTGAAGTCCATAACAATATTCAAATACTAAGAAAAAAACAGTAGGCTCAAATGCCTGAAATGTTAGTTTTTTCATCACTAGTACCCCTGCGTACTACTAATACTTATTAATAATACTTTTATGCCAACAATAATCAGATATACAGTTTCATGGTATACTGTAGGTGGTACATATGTAATTAAGTGATGCAGACAGTGTTTTTTCCCTAAATATGAGTGTAATGTCTAACATTACTACTGTCTTTCACAGAAGTACACTCTACAAGGGCACAGTTGGGGACCCACTTGACCTTTCCCTTCTACAGACTGCAGACGTATACAATGACTTTGATATAATGGAGAAACCTTTAGGTGCAACTGTGGCCATCAATGATGAGAAGCCCCTTGTTGAAACAGCCTTTGGTTTGGCACAAAAGGTGAGTGTGCTCTCATACCAGCAGCCCATTTTGCCAGCCAAGTCTGTCAAGATGCACCCAGATTCTCCACCTTACCCACAGCTGTCGCTTGTGGATTACAGCCTTGCCCCAACAGAGTGTGTACACATGTGCACTGAGGAAGAGCACTTTCTTCTTAAAAGCATCAATGTCTCACTGGACATGGCTCACAAGATTGAGGTGGCAACAAGGGACCAAGCATCAGTGCATGAGTGGCATCAGCTTCGTCGGTGTAGGATAATATCTTCTCGTTTTAGAGAAGTGTGTTTTGTGAGGGGAGTGAGCTCTGCAGAAACTCTTGCTGAAAGAATCCTCAAAGGTACAAGGCAGACTGCAGAGATGAAAAGAGATGCAGACATGGAATTTGAGGCAGTAATGGATTATTGTAGAATACAAAATGTTAACTATACACCCTGTGGCCTTGTTATCCATCCTGATGCTCTTTGGCTAGGTGTATCCCCAGACGGTTTGATTTTTGATCCAAGTGCCCAGCCACATTTTGGACTGGTTGAGATTAAGTGCCCAAATGTGAAGAACTATGTTGATTGAAATACCTTTGAATGCAGTCTGGCACCTTGGCTCTCCATGAAAGCCACCCCGACTACTGGAAGATACAAGGCCAATTGTTGATCACTGGCATGCAGTGGTGTGACTGTGATTTGTGCTCAGGAAGATATGCTAGTGCAGCGTATCCATGTCAACTCAAAGGTAACCACAATCATCAGAGAGAGGGTGGACCTGTTCTACTTTCATGTGTACATTCAGAAGTATCTTTCAGTTTCCAAAAGATGTAACTGATTGATGTCAGAGACTTGAGATGGAAGTGTTTTTTTTTATTGATTTTATTTGAACATTCGGACAAAAAGAAAAAAAAAAGAATTTAAAACAAAAATCAAAACCAAAAAAATAAAACGTTCAAAAGGAGTGGGAAGAAGCCAATGCTTATACAGTATAGTCCCACCCCTTTTCCATACCCAACAAATTACAACATCACTCTAGTCATCATTCATCCCATAACCACATTCACCATACAACACCATAATACATAATACACCCATAATCAAATTATGCAACAGAAATGATACAACAATGACAGTCCATATTTACAACAATACCAACATCCAACAATAACTGCAACAATAATAAATAAATACTTCTGGTATGTTCAGTACAATCATAGATAACACCATCACCATCACCATCACAATATATACCACCATATACCCCCACATGGCTTACAATACCTAGGCACAATGAGTAACCATATAATAATAATAACCATAATAATAGGTAGCCATATGGTAGCCATATTATTATGTGACTGTGTGTGTGACTGTGAAGAAAAATTAAATGACACATTATTAAATTGGATTTTAAAAATTAGGAGGAAAATACATTTGATGCGTTACATCAGAGTTCTAAAGTTTTCTGTAAACTTGAGTTGTTTTTACAGATTTTTGCTAAAACTTCATCATTTCAGAATTTCTAGTTTAGCTTCAAGTTTTTAGCATGCCCATAAGATACAGAAAACTTTATACAAAGTAGAACAAATGAACATGACACACACCATTTACTCACTATTACCTATTACTCCATTGTAGAACATTGCTGAGATTTCTTCAAACAAGGAAACCATTTACATGTTCAATGTTTTATGTTCTAAAAATGAGACCATAGCCTTGATGTGAGCTCTGATAAGCACTTACTGCATGGATTACTGTAATAAACATGTTTTCTGCAGTCCACCAATATATTTGAGATTAAGATGCAATCTAATGGTTCTATAATTATCCTTTAAGTAGGTAATATACTGTACAATTTGCAATGAATAGACAGTTTTTCCCCACAAAGGTTTATTGGTGAAATCATTTAATTTACAGTTCTTCTCATGTTGAGTTTTTAATAGTTTTGCTTGTGTTATTTAATTTTAGATAATAATATAACAGAAAATAACAGCTGCCATTTTGATTTTTTTGAACAATTCAAAGTCAAAATTATGTGAGATGTAACGCTACATTTCATACTATTTGCATTACTAAATAAATTATCTCAGGGCACTTTACATAGAGACAAAGTAATACAAGAAAACGGAACACTGTTTGAATATGTACAATAAATCTAATCTCATTTGGCCAAAAGATTTCAAGACATATAAAGGTTTACACTAAGCATTGACTTTGTCTTAAAGAAGCCACTTCTTTAACTATATACAACTTTGGAAAGATGTTCCCTCTGTCTTCTAGTTGTATTATAATGAAGGGAACTATATGTAGATGGTCAATGAAACTTTTTTAAAACTGCAAATCTGATGGTGGCTTAAAACTGTTGTACAGTAATAGGTCTTTCAATGTGTACATATCCAGATTAACACATATGTTCTTTGGCCCAAGCCTTGACCAGTGATTTGTTCTGATAGTTTGTGAGGAGGCAGGCTACTGCAAAAAGCTGGTTGACACTGCCAGCAATGGTCAGAGGGATAATGGAGTCAAACAGTTTATTCTCTTTGATGCGCCTGATTGTTCTGTCCACATGTATCCTTAACTATGCAATGTCCTGAGTCATCAGGACTTCATCTTGAGACAGCTGGGACCTTTTACTGATAGATAGAGAAAAGGTAGTCTGTAAACTTTGCAGGGCACTAAGTCATTGATTCTGAATCCCTTGTCCACCATTACTGTCATGATTTTGGATAATTTGAGGAGGCTTAAGTGCAGGGCAGCCACTTCGGAAGAACATTCGGACACAGATGAAAAGTTTACACCACTTTAATGAAAAACCCAAGCCCTATACAAAACACGCTAACTTAAATAATAAACACACACACCACAATTAAAGAAACCCACAACCAAAACGCCACACTATGTACAAGAAAACAATTGCACGCTGGAGCCACATGCGATCTAGGGAAAAGGAGAGGAGAGGAAGGATTAATAATGGGCAAAGAGTACAGGGTAAATTCTGCTGAGCAAATGGTTCTTACGGTACTGGCAGAGAGCCCGGCTGTGACTCCAACCAGGGAAAAGAGAGGAAGAGTTGATGGTGGCCGGTGAGGAGGAGGAGTGACTGGAGGACCTGGGTGGAAAAGCCATTGTCGAGGAGGATCATTCAGGCAAGTGAGCAGACACAGCCCCGGAGACGCACCACTGGAGGCGGCAGCAAATCTGAGGGAAGAGGAGAACAAAAAGGTAAGACAACGGATGGGAATAATAATTTTGCCGAACAACAAGAGTTGCTGTTGAATGACGGCACAAACCCAATGATCTAGCGGAGAGCTCCTTACACTCTGGCCCTTAATTAAGCTGGTGAATCAGGCAGCAGGTGTGTAGTCACACAGGTGCGCTTGATGAGCTCTGGAGCCGGGAAAACAGAGACAGAACGGGAGGGGAGAGACATGCTCGCTTGATCATGATAGTTCCCCCCCTCAAGGGGTGCCTCCTGGCGACCCCCCCCCCCCCCGGGTTTCTGTGAATGAGCAAGGTGGAACGTCCGGACCATACCCCTCATACCCTTGCCATGGAAAAAGGACTGCGGAATCCACGATCTCTCCTCCGGACCATACCCCTTCCAGTGCACCAGGTACTGCAAGTCCCGGCCATGGCAGTGTACGTCCAGAATCCGCTGGACGGTGTATGTTGTCTGTCCATTGATGATCCGGGGAGGTGAAGGGGGGTCCGGAGGAGGGCACAAGGGGTTTGATTTGGTGTTACCAAATCAATTTAGCTGATTAAATTATGATTACGGTGTGGGGGACCCATGCTGTAGAGTTCAGTAGTTTTCCTCTCAGACTGAGAGAGCATGGAGATCAAAGGGCTGGGGGGTAAGGGCAATTGTCTGGGGAGAGTGAATGGTGAATGCAGGACCTCAGGTAGCAGGGAGGTGTGAGTTTTGGGATATAAAAGAGAGAGTCCCTGCTTCACGAGTTTAATGTTCTGATTCTGGAAGATGTGAGAGTGAAATAAAGTTCATCTGCTCGGAAAGTTTGGTCTGGTTATTTCATCTCCACACTGGTGACCTTTGACGCAGAATGGAACATGAGGCGAACACCCCGGAGACGATCCGGACGGGAAACCCCAGCAATGCGTGCGCCGTTTCGGTCAAACTACCAGACTTTTGGCTGCACGACCCGAAGTCTTGGTTCCTCCACACCAAGGCCCAGTTCGCGCTCCGGGGAATAACGGCAGATGACACCAGGTATTACTATGTGGTCGCAGCGCTGGACACTCGCACGACTCAGCAAGTAGCGAATCTGCTCCAACAGCCCCCAGCCCACGACAAATACGGGGCTCTCAAAGCCGCGCTGACCCGGCGCTACCCATTCTCGGACTGCGAGAGAGCGGAGAGGCTCCTGACGCGCTCCGAGTTGGGAGACGGGTCGCTGGTCGAACGGATGGAGAAGATGTTGGCGTTGATGGGCACGGACGACGGGCATTTTCTATTTGCCTACCATTTCCTCCGGAACCTCCCAACAGCGGCCAGAGTGGTCCTTGCCAACCTGCCGTTGCTGGCCGCGTGTGACTACTGTGCGCTAGCCCAGGAGGCAGATCGGATCATCCTCACCACCAGAGCCCTCACAGTGAACGCAGCGGCGTTGGAACCCAGCGAGACGGCCAGCGGAAGCGAGGAGCCAGCGATGGTAGCAGCAGCAGGGGCCAGGAAGCGCCAGAGAGACACGCTCTGCTCCTACCACAGCCGTTTTGGAGAGGACGCACGCCGATGTGTGCCACCGTGCCAATTCAAGCGTTCGGGAAACGCCAGGACCGGCAGTCGATAGCAGCTGCGACCGCCGGTGAAGAAAGGAAGCTGCTCTACGTGACAGACTCACGCTCGGGAAGACGATTCCTCGTGGACTCTGGCTCCCAAAAGAGCCTCATCCTGCCATCCTACGCCGACCGGCTAGCGGGAACTAGCGGCCCCGAGCTGACGGCCACAAATGGCTCAGACATTAAGACTTTTGGTGAGAGGACACTGACTGTATCCCTGCATGGCCGTACGTACCAGTGGACATTCATCATAGCGGCATGCAGTTTCCCAATCTTAGGCGCTGATTTTTTGTGTGCACATGGACTACTAGTCGATGTTACTAACAGACGCCTGATTAATGCAATGTCTTTTGATTCTCTCACCTGTACAGCTGGAGGAGCCAACAACGTTAGCCAATGTCAAAGCTCCAGGTGGTAAGTTCCACACACAGCTCACCCAGTTCCCAGCACTCACAGTCCCGACGTTTTCGGCAGCCATCACTAAACACGGGGTGGAGCACTTTATTACCACCACCGGGCTGCCCGTTTTTGCATGACCTCGGCGCCTGGACACAGCTAAACTGGCCATAGCGCGCAAGGAGTTTGCCAACTTGGAAAGGCTGGGCATCATCCGATGATCAAACAGCCCATGGGCATCCCCACTACATATGGTCCCTAAGGCCGAGGGATCGTGGCGACCTTGTGGAGATTTCCGCAGATTAAACAATGTCACAGCGCACGACCGCTACCCGACCCCCCATATTCAGGATTTTTCCGTTCACCTCGCCGTGGCACGTATTTTTTCTAAGATAGACCTGGTCCGTGGTTACCACCAGGTCCCGGTGCGTGTGGAGGACATACCTAAAACGACAGTAATAACCCCGTTTGTTCTGTTTGAGTTTTTACGCATGCCTTTCGGGTTAAAAGGCGCAGCACAGACATTCCAACGCATGATGGATGAGGTGTCGCACGATCTGCCGTTTGTGTTCATCTACCTGGATGACATCCTGGTGGCCAGCGCGTCCGAGGACGAACACATAGCCCACCTCAGGACAGTTTTCCGGAGGTTGGAGGAGCACGGGTTAATAATCAACTCGGCGAAATGCCAGTTTGGCGTGACGGGGATCGATTTTTTGGGACACCACATCTCACCGGAGGGAGCGATACCCTTGCCGGACAAGGTGCGCGCAGTGGCGAATCTTCCCCGGCCCCAGACAGTCAGGGCGCAGCAGGAGTTTTTGGGATGGTGAACTTCTACAATCGTTTCCTCCCCCGTGCAGCCCAGCTCATGCAGCCGTTGTACGCCGCGCTTAAGAAACGGAAGCCGGCAGACAGAGCTGACTGGACTCCTGAGCGGGAGCAAGCGTTTTCCAAGGTTGAAACAGCTCTGGCGAACGCTGCACTGCTGGCGCACCCAGACCCGGCGGCTCAGATTGCGCTCACTACAGACGCATCAGACATGGCCATAGGGGCTGTTGTGGAGCAGTGTGTCGCCGGTTCTTGGCAGCCGCTCGCCTTTTTTAGCAGGTCTTTGTGGGAAAATGAGCATAAATACAGCACGTTCGACCAGGAGTTGCTGGCTCTCCACCTGGCCATACGCCACTTCCAGTTCTGGCTGGAAGGGCGCGCCTTCACTGTGTTCGTGGACCACAAGCCGCTAATGTACACGATGGCCAAGGTTTTGGAACCATGGTTGGGCCAGCAGCAGAGACAGCTGGCCGCAATCTCGAAGTTTATGACCGACATTCGTCATGTGGCTGGTAAACTCAACGTGGTGGCCCCAGTCTACGTGGGGATAGATTACACGGCCATGGCCGCATAGCAGATCGGCGATGCGGACGTTTGCACACTCCAGTCTGGACCAACAGGGTTAAGGCTGGAGAGCAGAGTTATGCAAGACACCCCTCCCCCCCCCCCCCCTGCAGTCTGTGATCTCTCCACGGGCCGCCCGCGCCCGGTGGTACCATGTGCTTGGCGACGCCGCATTTTTGAGTCGGTTCACTCCCTGCCACACCCAGGCGTACGCGCGTCACTCAAAATGCTGGCAGCAAAGTTTGTCTGGCCAAACCTGCACAAACAGGTGAAAGAGTGGGTTGCAGCCTGTGTAGCGTGCCAACGAGCCAAAGTGCACAGGCACACAAAGGCCCCCCTTGAGCCGTTCCATATCCCGGCTAAGAGGTTCGACCACATTCATGTGGACCCCGTCGGCCCCCTCCCGCCATTGCAGGGGTTCACACACCTCCTGACAGTGGTGGACCGCACCACGCGGTGGCCCGAAGCAGTCCCACTAGCTTCCACCGTGTCCGCAGACGTGGCACGTGCCTTTTTAACAACATGGGTGGCACGTTTTGGCACCCCTTCAGACATCACGTCCGATCGGGGTCCGCAGTTTGTTTCCGACCTCTAGTCCATGATGGCCCGGAGCCTGGGCATTTCAATTCATCACATGATCGCATAAAACCCACAGGCCAATGGGTTATGCGAGCGTTTCCACAGGTCGCTGAAAGCAGCGCTCAGGGCTTCGCTTACAGATGCAAATTGGTTGGACCGGTTGCCGTGGGTTCTATTAGGGTTGCGTTTGGCACCAAAGGAGGATTTAGCGGCTTCCCCAGCAGAGCTGGATTTTACGCAGCCCCTGCGGCTCCCCGGGGAGTTTTTACCAGATAACCCCGCGCCGAACACCCATCCGTCCCCGCATTCCCAGCATTGCGCAGACGCACGGACGCTCCCTGGCCCGGCCCACCACTGTTTTCCCCACGCGTTTGTGCCAAAAACCTTGAAGGACACGGCGTTTGTGTTTGTCAGGCACGATGCCCACCGGACCCCATTGCGCCCACCCTACGATGGCCCATTCAGAGTGCTGGAAACCAGGGACAAACATTTTGTGTTAGACCTGGGGGGTCGCTGGGAGAGAATCTGTATAGACAGGCTTAAGCCCGCCTTTGTTGTGGCAGACAAGCAGCTGGTGTTGGCTCGAGCTCCTCAGCGAGGAAGACCCCCACTGAGAGCTCCCCAGGTAAATGATTCATCACAGCAGTCACACGAGCATGCTTAATGTTTCTCCCCCCCCCATTGTCCCCCCACAGACGGACACCCCCCCAGGAACCCCCCACAGCAGCGTTGCAGAGCCGAAGACCCCCCGTTACAGCAGCTATGGGCGGAGGCTGAAGCCACGAGGACGGGAGAGTTAACACCCAGTCTGAGACTCCGGGGCGGGGGGGACCCATGCTGTATAGTTCAGTAGTTTTCCTCTCAGACTGAGAGAGCATGGAGATCAAAGTTCTGAGGGGTAAAGGGAATTGTCTGGGGAGAGTGAATGGTGAATGCAGGACCTCAGCAGGGAGGTGTGAGTTTTGGGATATAAAAGAAAGAGTCCCTGCTTCACGAGTTTAATGTTCTGATTCTGGAAGATGTGAGAGTGAAATAAAGTTCATCTGCTCAGAAAGTTTGGTCTGGTTATTTCATCTCCACAACATATCATCATTTGATACATACTGTAAATAGAGTGCACGATGATCTAGAGCTACACACTAGAAATGACTGAGATTTTGATATTTGAACAAAACCATAAAACAGTAGAGCGATAAAACAATTAGAGTGGCCACATAAAAGTGTCTCTCTACTCACCCAATATAAATAAAGGTTTAATCACTATAAATTCAAGAAATTTCTGTCTGTGTGTCGGTCTGTCTGTGTGTGTGTCACAGCCAAAGCTCATAGGACTGCCTATGATGTTCCTATGATGTCTGAATGGTGTCCTATGATGTTCCTATGTATAACGACTCTTTATGTGTGAAATGTCCTATGATATTCCAACTCCTTATGTGTGAAAAAGCTATCCGTCCTTGGACTGCATCACTCACGATCATAGGACTCGCTATGACATCATCAAAGATCAAAGGCAGGCATCACTCCTTCTTCTTTTAGATTTGACTGGCAGTTGGCAACTAGCTTACAGGTGCATTACTGCCATGTACTTCACAAAATCTCTGTGTCTCCTCTATCTGGTCATTACTCTATAAAGAGTTCTTATAAGGAGTTCTGAACAATCTTCTTCTTCTTCAGTGAGATTTCCATGTCTACATGATGTCTATAACACTCTATCTGGTCCCACTCTATATTCTTCAGGTCATCACTCGATCATCCCTCGGCGGCGTCTCCAGGCATCACTCATGCTCACTCACGATCATAGGATATCAAAGATCAAAGGCAGGCATCACTCACGATCATAGGACTCACTATGACATCATCAAAGTTCATAGGACTTGCTATGACGCCATCAAAGATCAAAAGCAGGCATCACTGAATGAGTGCTGACATGCTTGCTTACACCCTTGATTACACCTGCTATCTACGGGCATGCACAGGTAGGCACTAGTAATTAATAAATGAAAATCCAAACCACATAGGTATGTAAGCTTAGCACTAATGTACCTGGTATAGAACCTGATGTCTTCATCAGATGATGAAAACCTCTCCAAACCAAAGGACTGCTTCAGTGTGACCTCCTCCAGCCTGGTTTGTAACTCCTCTATCACCTGCTGCTGAGCCTCTATTTTCTCGCAGGCTATATCCAGAGCTGAAGGTTCTAGTTTAGCATCATAACTGTGGCACTTGAGCAACAATTCAGCAATCACCTCTTCATCAGTGGATTCATTCTCTGGATGTTGTGTTCTCTCCCAGACACTGGGTCTGGCTGCAGACAGTGAGTAGTCATTCCAAGCAAACAACACAGGCACAGCCTCTTCTTTCAACCATCATCGGCTACCTTGAATGATATCCGTCGGGACGAAATGTCTACTAGAGACTGTTGTCCTCTTAATAAAAAAAAAAATTCTCCTGCCTCACATTACGTATCCATATTTTTCTTAAGGCTTCATCTTTTGGGAAGTGATGGAAATTTACAGCGGAGTTGAACTTTCCCGACATCGAGCAGTGAGGAACACAGCAGAAATCACTATTATGATTATCCCACGTCTGATACTTCACTGGTCTTGACAAAGCCATTTAAGTTAAGGAGTTACTCTCATCCATAAACTTGTAACAACATACTAATACTAAAATTCAAAGTGGGATTAGTTTAGCATTAATATCTCCATCAAGTCATCTTATTGCTTCGGCTGTTTCACAGAACCAGATGTCATACGTGCTGTTTTCCGGTTTGGTCACGTGACGTTCGGCATAACCCCTATTCACATACCTCCATCGCTTCGACCATTTAAAACGTCTGCCACCGTGCTCTTCTTTGTGTTTGGATTGCAGCTGTTCAAATCAGGTTGGTGGTTCTTGGCTGCCGCTGACAGTATGGGCATGTGAACTGCAGCTTATTTTCACTGTGTATGCATGTGCTCCAAAACTACTGGATGGATTTGGATGAATTTTTTTTTACCAGAAGTGGTTCTTGGGCTAGAGAGGAACCCATACATTTTGGTGATGATCCGAGAACGCATACCTCCACCAAGGCTCTGGCACTGAGGCATCAGCACCTTGGTGCTTTCATTATTTTTGCATTTCTTTGTTCCCATGGTTCCTTTGAGGTCGTCCTCTGTGTTTCCCTGGTCTTTTGTGATATTGTGTGACCCCCTTTTTATTATATTATACCTTGTGGTTCCAAGGTTGTCATAGCCAGGAGCGGCACTGGGATTAAGCTCCCAGTGCTCATAAAATGCTCCTTATGGTGTGCGTCTCGAAAAGCCTCTGACAACTAAGTCCAACTCCTAGCCTGCCCATGTGGTTTAGTCTCTAAGCCCGGCGGAACTGCTTTTACTAATAGGAGAAGGGGCGAGGGCGGATCTCTGGCGCCTTAAAACCAGATGCTTCGGGTAGATGGTGGCTCGTCAACCTGGGAAGGTAGCCCATCTAGGGGAAGGTAAACCCTGATTTCAAACCTCCGCTGCCTTGCGGCACACCCAGTCATGGGAGAGGCTTCGGGAGTCAACCCTGAGGAAAAATCCGGAGTCGGAGTCCCTAAGGCAGTTCTCTGTTGTGCTCAACATCGTTCTGGCAGCTCCTGCGACTGCGCTGGTGCCAAAAAGTAGCAGCCCTGCTGTTCCTTTGGATTCATCAGTGACGTGGAGAGGGGGGACATGCTGCATGGGCAACATCTTGTCCTCCATATCTTCCTGCCCAGGCTTGAATCCTACCAACGCCCAACGCTGGAAGGTAGAACACCGGATCACTGGAGAGGACACTCCAGCTTCGCCTTTGGCGTAGACAAAACACGGGGAATGACAGCTACCGGTTATAAGCCACCGCTCAATTGGCGTAGAGCGCGGCGCCAGGGGTTGTACCCGACGGTGGGAGGGATCATCAGATCTCACTGGACAGCTACCGCCTGCCTCAAGCTGGGCAGCCCCCAGCCAATAAGGTGTTGTCCCACCACAGCTTGCTTTCCTCATTGGGTGCATGGGGATGAGGAGAAGTCCGAACGGCAGGCTGAGAACCTTCGCACCAGGCAAGACAAAAAAACAAAAGAGACCAACTCTAAAACTGGGAACTTAGAACGTCCGCACTATGATGACAGGACTCGCTGCTAACCTCAAGGACATCAATGACACCAGGAAGACTGCCATCATCAATAATGAGCTGAAGAGACTGGAAGTGGATATCGCCACTCTCCAGGAAACACGGTTGGCTGACGCAGGCACACTGAGAGAGAAGGACTACATGTTCTACTGGCAGGGAAAGGGCAGTGACGAACACAGGGAACACAGAGTGGGCTTTGCAGTGAAGAACACCTTGCTGAAGATGGTGGAACCGGGCAGCAATGGCTCTGCACGACTCCTCACCCTCCGCCTGAACACCACTCAAGGCCCAGTCACCCTCGTCAGTGTGTATGCCCCAACACTGACAGCCACACCAGAGGCAAAAGACGAGTTCTACGAGAATCTCGCAACAACTGTCAGGATCATCCCCAACTCTGAACAACTCATTCTCCTTGGAGACTTCAATGCCAGAGTGGGTGCTGACCACGACTCCTGGCCCTCCTGTCTTGGACCTTTTGGCGTGGGCAGAATGAACGACAACGGACAGCGGCTGCTTGAGTTCTGCACATATCACGATCTGTGCATCACAAACTCGTTCTTCAAGACCAAGCCCCAACACAAGGTTTCCTAGCGACATCCGCGCTCAAAGCACTGGCACCAGCTGGACTTGAGCCTGACCAGGCGCACCTCACTGAAGAACGTGCTAATCACCCGTCCGTTCCAGAGTGCAGATTGCAACACAGACCATTCATTGGTGTGTTGCAAGGTCAAGCTGCAGCTGAAGAAATTCCATCGTGCTAGACAGCCTGGAAAGGCATGGATTGACACCAGCAAGATGGCCCAACCAGAACTTGTTGAGCAGTTTGCCTCCACCTTTGAGAAGGAACTTGGTGTACCACAAGAAGGAGAATCTGCAAAGCAGAAGTGTGAAGAGCTGCAAAACACCATCCACCGCACAGCCTTGGCTACCTTTGGGAGGAAGACCTCGAAGTCACAGGACTGGTTTGATGCCAAGTTGACCGAGATGACCCCCGTCATTGAAGCCAAGCGCTCAGCACTTGCTGAGTACAAGAAGTACCCAAACGAGAAGAATCTCCACATTCTCAGGGCTGCGAGAAGCAAAGTTCAGCAGACTGCTTGGCACGGTGCCAACGAGTACTGGACTCAGCTCAGCCAAGACATTCAAACCGCTGCTATAACAGGGAACATCTGTGGTATGTACGATGGCATCGAGAAAGCACTTGGTCCGGCTCAGAGCAAGACGGCCCCCTCAAATCCTCCACTGGGGAGATGATCACAGAAAAGAACAAGCAGATGGAGAGATGGGTGGAACACTACTCCGACCTCTACTCCAGACAGAACACCGTGACACCGTCAGCCCTTGATGCCATCGACTGCCTGCCATCCATGGACGAACTTGATGCCGAGCCAACCATCGATGAACTCAGCAAGGCCATTGATAGCTTGGCCGCTGGCAAGGCACCCGGCAACGACGGCATACCCCCCGACCTGATCAAGCACTGCAAGACCGCCCTACTGCTGCCATTGCATGACGTCCTCTGCCAGTGCTGGAAGGAAGGTGCCGTACCACAGCACCATGAGGGACGCCAAGATCATCACCCTCTACAAAAACAAAGGGGAGAGAAGCGACTGCAACAACTACAGGGGCATCTCCCTCCTCAGCATTGTTGGCAAAGTCTACGCACGAGTTGTTCTCGTTCGTCTACAGAAGCTTGCCGAATGTGTCTACCCCGAGTCTCAGTGTGGCTTCCACGCTGAGCGGTTGACGGTAGACATGATATTCTCCATCCACCAACTCCAGGAGAAATGCAGAGAACAGAACATGCCCCTGTACGTCGCCTTCATCGACCTCACCAAAGCGTTCGATCTGGTCAGCAGAGAGGGCCTTTTCAAGATCCTGCCAAAGATAGGATGCCCACCAAAGTTGCAAAGCCTCATTGAATTGTTTCACACCAACATGCAGGGGATAGTGCAGCACGACAGCAACGTCTCAGAGCCATTCAACATACGCAGCGGAGTGAAACAGGGCTGTGTACTTG
Organism: Pholidichthys leucotaenia; assembly: GCA_020510985.1. Taxonomy (NCBI): domain Eukaryota; kingdom Metazoa; phylum Chordata; class Actinopteri; order Cichliformes; family Pholidichthyidae; genus Pholidichthys; species Pholidichthys leucotaenia. The sequence continues at coordinate 67,614,092 of CM035837.1, read as the reverse complement.
CGCCAACCCTCTTTGGGATTTTCTTTGCTATGCTCCTGAGGCATGCCTTCAGCACAGCAACAGAGGGAATCTACCTGCACACAAGATCTGACGGCAGGCTTTTCATCCTCGCCCGCCTGAAAGCCAGAACCAAAGTACGTGAGGCTCTAATCAGAGACATGCTGTTCGCAGATGACGCTGCAGTCGCAACCCACACACAGCAGGAGCTTCAGACCCTGATCGACCACTTCTCCCAGGCATGCAAGGACTTCGGGCTTACCATCAGCCTGAAGAAGACTAATGTCTTGGCGTAAGGCACGGAAGCACCACCAGCCATCACCATCGATGACTACGAGCTGGAGGTCGTGAATCAGTTCACGTACCTGGGGTCCACGATCAGCAGCAACCTCTCCCTTGATACAGAGATCGACAAGAGGATTGGAAAATCAGCCTTCACACTCGCTCGTCTCACCACACGAGTGTGGGAGAATCCCAAACTCTCTGTCAAGACGAAGATGGCAGTGTACAACGCCTGCGTCATCAGCACACTGCTCTATGGGAGTGAGACGTGGACTACATACGCCCGGCAGGAAAAGAGACTGAACTCCTTCCACTTGCGCTGCATTTGCCACATCCTGGACATATCCTGGCAGGACAAAGTGCCCAACACAGAAGTTCTGTCCCGCGCCGGCCTTCCCTCCATGTTCACTCTACTCAGGCAGCGCAGGCTCCGCTGGCTAGGCCACGTTCACCGTATGGAGGATGGCAGAATCCCCAAAGACGTCCTCTACGGAGTAAACTGGCGACTGGCAGGAGAGACGTTGGCCGCCCACAGCTGCGCTTTAGAGACGTCTGCAAGAGAGACATGAAGGCCCTGGAGCTCAACACAGAGCGCTGGGAGGACCTTGCAACGGACCGCTCCAAATGGAGAGGCACCCTGACTAGACAGCTCAAGGCGGGTGAAGAGAGACTGACTGCTGCAGCAGATGAAAATAGGACCCGCAGGAAGAACCGCCACAGACCCAGCAGCACGGAGACCACCCACAAGTGCGACCTGTGTGACAGGGACTGCCATTCGCGCATCGGCCTTTTCAGCCACAGGCGGTGCTGTTCCAGCAGAGTAGACGTTTAGGATTCTCTTCCATGGTCATCATAGACCGACGGAGGCCGACCGACCTTTTTATTATTATTGTCCTTTGTGTCCTCGGTCCTTTGTCGTGGCATCCCCGTTGTCCCTGTTGTTATTGTTCTGTGTCCCCCTTGTCTTCTGTGGATGTCTCATGTGTATCCCCTGTACTGGTTTGCCTATTGTTCCCAGTTCCTCGTGTGTTCCATACCCATAGCCACTGTCCCTCATGTGTGTTGCTGTTTAGCCCCTGACTGTCTCCCAACTGTCTTGTGTCCATGTAATTATGTTACCCTGTACAGTGGTGTGAAAAAGTGTTTGCCCCCTTCCTGATTTCTCATTTTTTTCTGTCACACTTAAATGTTTCAGATCATCAAACAAATTTAAATATTAGACAAAGATAACACAAGTAAACACAAAATGCAGTTTTTAAATGAAGGTGTTTATTATTAAGGGTAAAAAAAAATCCAAACCTACATGGCCTTGTGTGAAAAAGTGATTTGCCCCCCCCCGTTGAAGCAAATTATCACGTCTTTGGAAAGCTGAGTTCAATTTCTCTAGCCATGCCCAGGCCTAATTACTGCCACACCTGTTCTCAATCAAGAAATCACTTAAATAGGACCTGCCTGACAAAGTGAAGGATACCAAAAGATCCTCAAAAGCTAGACATCATGCTGTAATTGAAAGAAATTTGGGAACAAATGAGAAACAAGATAATTGAGCTCTAGCAGTCTGGAAGCGGTTATAAAGCCATTTCTAAAGCTTTGGGACTCCAGCGAACCACAGTGAGAGCCATTATCCAAAAATGGCGAAAACATGGAACAGTAGTGAACCTTCCCAGGAGTGGCCGGCCAACCAAAATTACCCCAAGAGTGCAGCGACATCTCATCCAAGAGGTCACAAAAGACCCTACAACAACATCCAAAGAACTGCAGGCCTCACTTGCCTCAGTTAAGGTCAGTGTTTATGACTCCACCATAAGAAAGATATGGGGCAAAAATGGCCTGTATGGCAAAATTCCAAGACAAAAACCACTGCTGAGCAAAAAGAACATAAAGGCTCCTCTCAGTTTTGCCAGAAAACATCTTGAAGATCCCCAAGACTTTTGGAAAAATACTCTGTGGACTGACGAGACAAAAGTTGAACTTTTTGGAAGGTGTGTGTCCCATTACATCCGATGTAAAAGTAGCACAGCATTTCAGAAAAGGAACATCATACCAACAGTAAAATATGATGGTGGTAGTGTGATGGTCTGTGGCTGTTTTGCTGCTTCAGGACCTGGAAGACTTGCTGTGGTAAATGGAACCATGTGAAGGAGAATGTCCGGCCATCAGTTTGTGACCTCAAGCTGAAGCGCACTTGGGTTCTGCAGCAGGACAATGATTCAAACCACACCAGCAAGTCCACCTCTGAATGGCTTAAGAAAAACAAAATGAAGACTTTGGAGTGGCCTAGTCAAAGTCCTGACCTGAATCCGATTAAGATGCTGTGGCATGACCTTAAAAAGGCGGTTCACGCTCAAAAACCCTCCAATGTGGCTGAATTACAACAATTCTGCAAAGATGAATGGGCCAAAATTCCTCACAGCGCTGTAAAAGACTCATTACCAGTTATCACAAATGCTTGATTGCAGTTGTTGCTGTCAAGGGTGGCCCAACCAGTTATTAGGTTTAGGGGGCAATCACTTTTTCCTTTTTAACATGCCGCTTTATGTAGTCTTCATAGACTTCAGTAAAGCCTTCGATACTGTTTCGCGACAAGGACTTTGGCAGGTACTTAACCACTTGCGCTCCGTTGTTCCGCAGGCGGGCAAGTCTCTGCGTCCTAAGACGCACGAGGGCGCACTCGTGCGCACTCTGACGCATAGACCAGATTGTGGTGATGTAGGTAATGATGGTGATATAGTGGCGTCCAAGCGCCACTAAAAAAAAAACTGCAGAGACAGCCGCGAACAGATTAGTTCATCTGATTGACCTCTCATTCGACTAATAAGAGCCTTGAATTGGGTTTCTGAAACCTTGAAGAGCCAATGAATGAAAACCTAGGAAGGAAGACCCGCCTACTGTGAACGCAGGAGCCAATTGAAGCACAGAAATTCAGGCTGGGTGAAGAGAGATTTACTGCTGCAGCAGATGAAAACAAAGGACGCTGGACGAATCTACTACAGACCCCGCAGCATGGAGAACACCCACAAGTGGGACCTGCACTCATTCCAGCAGAATAGACGTTTAGGATTCTCTTCCGTCATCATAGACCGACGGAGGCCGACGACAAAGGTCGTAAATCATTCTCCAAAACCGCAATAATGGAATTATGTTTTGATCGGGATCCACGAGCCGAGCAGCATCGCGTTCGTCTTACAATGGGGAAGAGAAGTTTGCCACGACTCTGCTGCTGTGAAGAGGTAAGGTGTTATCAGCTAAATTATTATTTCTCCCTGAAAACTGTAATCCAAAAATGACTTTTGACCGATCGGTAAATTACAACTGTACTACGCACGAAGTACGAAGTGCGTGCGCCGCGATAAACGGTTCATTTGCCGTGTTCGGACCGTGAACGCCCCCCCCCCCCCCCGCTGCAGAAGAGGAGCGGGGGGGGGAGCGTTCACGGTCCGAACGCCCCCGGTCCGCGGGGGGAAGCATATGAGTCTATTCCTTCATGTAGCGATGGCCGAACTCCGTCTTTTTTAGCGGGGGGGGGGCGACAAACCCCCCCCACACACACACACAGACACAGCCCTGAGTGTGACCTTTCATTAGAGCCCAAAATGAAGATTCTACATTGAATTATTCAAAAGTTACAGATGTTTTTCCAAACTGTGCCATTTGGCACAATTTGGCACAGTTCCAAAACGCCTGGGAACTACCTGAGAACAAAGCTGTGTAAAATATTCATTTTTTGTGGTATTGTTACCAAATTTGGATCTCAGCTTGATAACACTTGGTTCTACATTTCTGTTTCATTTTCCAGCCGGATCGGACAGCTGTGTGTTATTTGTAAGCATTTGTATCCAAAAAACACTGTGTCCAAATTTATTTTCTTCAAGTTCAGTATGTTTAGATGACTGTAACTCAGTGGCCGGAGCACGTAGAGAGATTATGTTTTTTTTGCTTAAAAATTCAAAGTGTTTTCTTTTAAATGAGACCAACCCCATGAAGATGCTGCAAAGGGTTGAATAACAGCTTTCGATTTACTTTGGGCATGTTATTTTTTGGCGTTTTTAGGAAAATTGCCCGGAGTGCAAGGGGTTAAGAAATATGGCTGTACAGAGAAGTTTGTCAGCTTGATCGAGGCACTCCATACAGGTATGCAAGCAAACTTGGCAATGAGTGGTTCAGTATCTAAAGACTTTTTAGTAAGCAACGGGGTGAAACAAAGGTGTGTGCTGGCGCCTACATTCTTCTCGCTATATCTGGCAGCCATAATTGAGGTGGCCTTCAAAGACACTTCAGAAGGAGTATACATTCAAACAAGGAAAGAAGCAGACTTGTTCAATGTGGCACAGTTTAAAGCCAAGAGTAAGACATCGATAAAGGTAGTAAGAGAAATGCTCTTTGCCGATGACAGTACTCTAGTTGCACACGGTGGAAGATATGCAATCTTTAGTGGAGAAATTTGCAAGAGCAGCTAGCCAATTCAGCCTCCAAATCAACGTCAAGAAAACAGAGTGCCTTTATCAACCACCAAAGTTCCAATTATCAACATCACTACCAGAAGAGATCAGCATTGGCACAGAGCCACTAGTCAAGTGCAAGACTTTCAAGTATCTAGGGAGTACTGTTTCAGAGAATGCTAGGCTGGAGGATGAACTATCTCTCAGAATGGGAAGAGCGAGCGCTGTGTTTGGAAACTTGAGGGAGAGACTGTGGAACAATCGACTTGTCTAGCCGTGTGAAATGCAAAGTGTACAGAGCGACAGTACTGGCAACTCTATTGTACGGTGCTGAAACTTGGACTGTCTACAGAGTGCAGGTGAAGAAACTCCACGCGTACATGATGAGACACCTTCAAGCCATAATGAACATCTCATGGAAAGACAAGATAACCAACATAGAAGTGTTGAAACAAGCTGGTCTACCATCAATGGAGGACATGCTAATACAGATGAACCTGAGATGGCTCGGATATGTTGAGAGGATGGACCACCAGCGTCTCCCTCGGCAGTTATTCTACTCACAGTTATGCGACGGCAAATGCAATGAGGGTAGACCAAGGCTCAGATTTAAAGACACTGTAAAAAAAAACTTGAAGAAGTTAGACATAGACAGGAGTTCCTGGCAGCGGAAGGTTAAGGACAGAGCTGTGTGGAGGAATCTGATCAGACCTAAATGAAACAGTCATTGTCGCCCACGACAGACTGCTATGATGATGATGATGATGACTTTTTCCACACATGGCCATGTAGGTTTGGATTTTTTTCCCCCTAAATAAAAAACATCTTCATTTAAAAACTGCATTTTGTGTTTACTTGTGTTATCTTTGTCTAATATTTGAATTTTCTTGATGATCTGAAACATTTAAGTGTGACAAACATACAAAAAAATGAGAACTCAGGAAGGGGGCAAACACTTTTTCACACCACTGTATATGTCAATCTGAGTTTGTGTTCTTTGTGGCATCATTGTCTGGTAGTCCCTCTGGTTTCCCTGTGGTTAATACTTTCCTTGTGAGTGTGTTTTCCTCGATTGTGCTTTGTTCCGAGTTTGCTCCTGAGCTGTTTCCAGCCCCGTGCTGTGTATTTGGATTCCCTGTGAATAAATCCTGGTCTGCTCCAGAGCCAGCCTGCATCTTGAGTCCATCACTCCTGCCTGCCGGAGGAAGTTGTGACAGTGCACAAAAGTTAACTAAAGAGATAATGCTTACTTTCCAATCTTAAACATGTCCTATCAGCTGCAAGGGCTGCTAGGAAATGAGAAGTGGAAATCGCCCTGCTGGACAATCATTTACTGTTCACAGCAAAAGTTTAGACCTTATATTGCAGTTGTTATTTTTCCTAAACCTTTGTTATAAATCACGTGTGATTTGCCGTATGTGAACCAAGAAGAGAAGTGTGTATACACATGTGCCATTTTAATACAGTTGATCCGACCATTCATTCATCATCTTTAACCTTTTCAGATTGGGGGCGGGCTGGAGCTGAACCGACTGTCTCCCTCCCTCCAACACTTCCATCGTATGAAAGAATATAGTTAAAGACCCACTGCAGTCAAAATCGACCATTTTTAACTTTTAAGATAAGATAAGATAAGATAAGATAAGATAAGATAAGCCTTTATTAGTCCCACAACGGGGAAATTCCAGGATTGCAACAGCACAGGGATAGCAACACTCAGAGCAACAATCAGAAGGCAAGAAAAAAACAAGCAAGCAAGAGCAGCTAATATACATATGTACATATTACTATAATATATACTGTATATATATACACACACACACAGACACACAGTGCAGAGCATTGTAGCTGGATGGAATAAATATATGAATATATGAACACACAGTGCAGAGCATTGTAGCTAGATGGAATAAATATGTAAATATATAAACACCCACAGTACGGAGCATTGCAGCTAGGTGGAATAAATATGCAAGTATATAAACACACACAGTGCGGAGCAATGTAGCTAGATGGAATAATATGTAGATATATAAATATATAAACACACCCAGTGCTGAGCATTGTAGCTAGATGGAATAAATATGTAAATATATAAACACACACAGTGCAGAGCATTGTTGCTAGATGGAATGAAACAGCATAACCGTCTACTTAGTTATCCTACATGGTATGATTATGTGCCCATACATATTCTCACCCTCCATAGCGACCGGTATGTTCCTAGTTGTATGCCGGAGGGGACCATTGTGTAAGTCTATTGCATCTTTTGCATTCAAAAAACTATTAGTTTGTTACGTCTTTTTGCTATCTCTGCGAGCAGCCCTGCTTAGGTTGTACAGTCTGACAGCCGTTGGTAGGAAGGACCTACGAAACCTTTCGGTTGTGCACCTGGGATGATGTAGTCTGCTGCTAAATGAGCTCCTCAGTGCATTCAGTATGTCCTGCATAGGGTGGAACTCGGACTCCAGCAGAGATGACAGTTTAGCCACCGTCCTTCTCTCTCCTATCTCCTCCATCGGATCAAGGCGCTGCCCCAGGACAGAGCTAGCTTTCTTAATCAGTTTGTTCAGTCTCTTCCTATCGGCTGCAGTAATGCCACTGCCCCAGCAGACCACTCCAAAAGTGATGGCTGATGCCACCACCGTGTCATAGAATGACTTCAGCAGCGCCCCTTGTACACCAAAAGACCTGAGTCTCCTCAGCAGGAACAGCCTGCGCTGTCCCTTCTTGTAGAGTGCATCAGTATTGTGTGACCAGTCTAGTTTATTGTTCAGATGAACACCCAGGTACTTATAGGATGTCACCATCTCGATGTCTGTTCCCTGTATATTTACTGGTACTGTGAGGGGCTGCCCATGCCTGCGGCAGTCCACCACCAGCTCCTTAGTTTTCCTCGCGTTGATCTGGAGGCAGTTCCGATGGCACCAGTCCACGAAGTCCTGGATAAGCCCTCTGTACTCAGCTTCATCTCCATTGGAGATGAGGCCAACGATCGCAGAGTCATCAGAGAACTTCTGTAGATGGCAGTGTGTTGTGTTGTGTGAGAAGTCCGCAGTATAAAGAGTGAACAGGAAGGGAGCCAGCACCGTTCCCTGGGGGGCCCCCGTGCTACTGATGATCGTGTCGGACACACAGTCCCGGGTTCTCACAAACTGAGGCCGGTTCGTGAGGTAGTCCAGGATCCATGATGACAGGTGCTGGTCCACCCCTGCGCGCAGCAGCTTGTCCTTCAGGATCATCGGTTGGATGGTGTTGAAAGCACTGGAGAAGTCAAAGAACATGATCCTCACCATATTCCCGGGCTTCTCCAGGTGGGACAGAGAACGGTGAAGGAGGAAGATCACCGCATCCTCCACCCCAATGCCATGCTGGTAGGCGAACTGGAGTTGATCCATCGCTGGTTCCACCAGGGGGCGGAGGTGAGCAAGGAGCAGTCTCTCCAGGGTCTTCATCAAGTGGGACGTCAAGGCCACCGGTCTGTAGCTGTTCAGGTCTTTGGGGTGGGAAGTTTTTGGTACAGCTACCACACAAGATGTTTTCCACAGCTGTGGTACCCTCCCCAGTTTCAGGCTCATGTTGAAGATATACGTCACAATCCCACACAGCTGGTCTGCACAGGACTTGAGGAGCTTTGCGCTGATGCCGTCCGGTCCCGGCGCCTTCCTCGCCTTGATCTTCCTCAGCTCCGTCCTCACCTGGGTCCTGGTCAGGGTCAGGATGGGGGGCTGTGTGTTGGGAGTGGGGAGTGGGCAGCAGGACTTGATTTCTTTAGAGGCAGCAGTGGTTGTTGTGCAGTCAGGGGGGAGGGCGGTTGGTCAAATCTATTGAAAAACAGATTCAGGTTGTTCGCCCACTCCCTGCCCCCTGTGGCCTGGGGGGAGGTATTCTGGAGCCCTGAGATGGTTTTGAGGTTTCTCCAGACCCCGCTGATGTTGCTCTGTTGCAGCTTGTCCTCCATCTTCTTCCTGAAGCTGTCCTTGCCTTCTCTGATCTTTCTCCTCAGCTCCCTCTGTACGGACTTCAGCATCTCCCTGTTCCCTGACCTGAAGATCCTCTTCTTCTCTCTCAGAAGTGTTTTTATCTCAGGGTTGATCCAAGGTTTGTTGTTTGAGTGACGCCGTATGGTCTTGGTGGGAACGGATTTGTCCACACAGAAGCTGAGGTAGCCCGTGAAGGTGTGAATGAGGCCATCGATGTCCTCACCATGTGGATCGCAGAGCTGCTTCCAGGTGGTGGCTTCAAAACAGCCCTTTAGAGTGTCCATTGTCTCCTCAGACCATAACTCCACAGTGTGCATGGCCGGAGGTTGTCTGTGCACTAGGGGTTTGTACACCGGCCGGAGATGAACCAAGTTGTGATCCGATCTCCCGAGTGGGGGGAGTTGTGATGAGGTGTACGCCTCCTTAGTGTTTGCGTAGAATAAATCCAGTGTTTTATTGTCTCTAGTGTGGCATGTAACATACTGGGTGAACGTGGGTAGAATGGGAGATAGTGAAACATGGTTGAAATCGCCTGAGATGAGGAGAAGAGCATCTGGGTGTTCTGTCTGCAGCCTGCTGGTTACTGAATGGATGACGTCACGTGCTGTCCCAGCGTTCGCCGTCGGATTTGCATAAACAACAATGCAGATCACGTGTGAGTGTTCTCTCGGGAGATATGTAGGCCTCATGCTAACAGCTAGCAACTCAATGTCTTTGCTGCAGTGTCGTTGTTTAACAGTGATATGTCCCGGTCTGCACCAGTTGTTGTTAACATACATTATCACTCCACCGCCCCTAGCCTTGCCACTGTCTGGTGTTCGGTCAGCTCGTATCATGTGAAAACCCTCCAGCTCAATGTTAGCATCTGCTGCTAGTTCAGTTAGCCACGTCTGAGTAAACAAAAGGAGAGAGCGCTCCCGGTATGTGCTATCATAACGGGAGATAGCCGCTAGCTCATCTAACTTTCCCAGTATCGACCGTACATTTCCCATGACAACACATGGGAATGTGCTACATTGCTCCGCACTGTGTGTGTTTATATACTTACATATTTATTCCACCTAGCTGCAATGCTCCGTACTGTGGGTGTAGCACATAGCACATTTTAACATGTGTTTATCATCACTTCCAACACATATCAATAACAAAATCAGCCACAGAGCCTAAGACTGTGTATTAAGATAAGATAAGATAAGATAAGCCTTTATTAGTCCCACAACGGGGAAATTCCAGGATTGCAACAGCACAGGGATAGCAACACTCAGAGCAACAATCAGAAGGCAAGAAAAAAACAAGCAAGCAAGAGCAGCTAATATACATATGTACATATTACTATAAAATATATACAGTATATACACACACACACATAGACACACAGTGCAGAGCATTGTAGCTGGATGGAATAAATATATGAATATATAAACACACAGTGCAGAGCATTGTAGCTAGATGGAATAAATATGTAAATATATAAACACCCACAGTACGGAGCATTGCAGCTAGGTGGAATAAATATGTAAGTATATAAACACACACAGTGCGGAGCAATGTAGCTAGATGGAATAATATGTAGATATATAAAAACACAGTGCGGAGCATTGTAGCTAGATGGAATAAATATATAGATATATAAATATAAACACACCCAGTGCTGAGCATTGTAGCTAGATGGAATAAATATGTAAATATATAAACACACACAGTGCAGAGCATTGTTGCTAGATGGGATGAAACAGCATAACCATCTACTTAGTTATCCTACATGGTATGATTATGTGCCCATACATATTCTCACCCTCCATAGCGACCGGTATTTTCCTAGTTGTATGCCGGAGGGGACCATTGTGTAAGTCTATTGCATCTTTTGCATTCAAAAAACTATTAGTTTGTTACGTCTTTTTGCTATCTCTGCGAGCAGCCCTGCTTAGGTTGTACAGTCTTACAGCCGTTGGTAGGAAGGACCTACGAAACCTCTCGGTTGTGCACCTGGGATGATGTAGTCTGCTGCTAAATGAGCTCCTCAGTGCATTCAGTATGTCCTGCATAGGGTGGAACTCAGACTCCAGCAGAGATGACAGTTTAGCCACCGTCCTTCTCTCTCCTATCTCCTCCACCGGATCAAGGCGCTGCCCCAGGACAGAGCTAGCTTTCTTAATCAGTTTGTTCAGTCTCTTCCTATCGGCTGCAGTAATGCCACTGCCCCAGCAGACCACTCCAAAAGTGATGGCTGATGCCACCACCGTGCCATAGAATGTCTTCAGCAGCGCCCCTTGTACACCAAAAGACCTGAGTCTCCTCAGCAGGAACAGCCTGCGCTGTCCCTTCTTGTAGAGTGCATCAGTATTGTGTGACCAGTCTAGTTTATTGTTCAGATGAACACCCAGGTACTTATAGGATGTCACCATCTCGATGTCTGTTCCCTGTATATTTACTGGTGCTGTGAGGGGCTGCCCATGCCTGCGGCAGTCCACCACCAGCTCCTTAGTTTTCCTTGCGTTGATCTGGAGGCAGTTCCGATGGCACCAGTCCACGAAGTCCTGGATAAGCCCTCTGTACTCAGCTTCATCTCCATTGGAGATGAGGCCAACGATCGCAGAGTCATCAGAGAACTTCTGTAGATGGCAGTGTGTTGTGTTGTGTGAGAAGTCCGCAGTATAAAGAGTGAACAGGAAGGGAGCCAGCACCGTTCCCTGGGGGGCCCCCGTGCTACTGATGATCGTGTCGGACACACAGTCCCGGGTTCTCACAAACTGAGGCCGGTTCGTGAGGTAGTCCAGGATCCATGATGACAGGTGCTGGTCCACCCCTGCGCGCAGCAGCTTGTCCTTCAGGATCATCGGTTGGATGGTGTTGAAAGCACTGGAGAAATCAAAGAACATGATCCTCACCATATTCCCGGGCTTCTCCAGGTGGGACAGAGAACGGTGAAGGAGGAAGATCACCGTATCCTCCACCCCAATGCCATGCTGGTAGGCGAACTGGAGTGGATCCATCGCTGGTTCCACCAGGGGGCGGAGGTGAGCAAGGAGCAGTCTCTCCAGGGTCTTCATCAAGTGGGACGTCAAGGCCACCGGTCTGTAGCTGTTCAGGTCTTTGGGGTGGGAAGTTTTTGGTACAGGTACCACACAAGATGTTTTCCACAGCTGTGGTACCCTCCCCAGCTTCAGGCTCAGGTTGAAGATGTACGTCACAATCCCACACAGCTGGTCTGCACAGGACTTGAGGAGCTTTGCGCTGATGCCGTCCGGTCCCGACGCCTTCCTCGCCTTGATCTTCCTCAGCTCCGTCCTCACCTGGATCCTGGTCAGGGTCAGGATGGGGGGCTGTGTGTTGGGAGTGGGGGGGTGTTGGTGGAGTGGGGAGTGGGCAGCAGGACTTGATTTCTTTAGAGGCAGCAGTGGTTGTTGTGCAGTCAGGGGGGAGGGCGGTTGGTCAAACCTGTTGAAAAACAGATTCAGGTTGTTCGCCCACTCCCTGCCCCCCGTGGCCTGGGGGGAGGTATTCTGGAGCCCAGAGATGGTTTTGAGGTTTCTCCAGACCCCGCTGATGTCGCTCTGTTGCAACTTGTCCTCCATCTTCTTCCTGAAGCTGTCCTTGCCTTCTCTGATCTTTCTCCTCAGCTCCCTCTGTACGGACTTCAACATCTCCCTGTTCCCCGACCTGAAGATCCTCTTCTTCTCTCTCAGAAGTGTTTTAATCTCAGGGTTGATCCAGGGTTTGTTGTTTGAGCCACATCGTATGGTCTTGGTGGGAACGGATTTGTCCACACAGAAGCTGAGGTAGCCCGTGAAGGTGTGAATGAGGCCATCGATGTCCTCACCATGTGGATCGCAGAGCTGCTTCCAGGCGGTGGCTTCAAAACAGCCTTTTAGAGTGTCCATTGTCTCCTCAGACCATAACTCCACTGTGCGCATGGCCGGACGTTGTCTGTGCACTAGGGGTTTGTACACCGGCCGGAGATGAACCAAGTTGTGATCCGATCTCCCGAGTGGGGGGAGTTGTGATGAGGTGTACGCCTCCTTAGTGTTTGCGTAGAATAAGTCCAGTGTTTTATTGTCTCTAGTGTGGCATGTGACATACTGGGTGAACGTGGGTAGAATGGGAGACAGTGAAACATGGTTGAAATCGCCTGAGATGAGGAGAAGAGCATCTGGGTGTTCTGTCTGCAGCCTGCTGGTTACTGAATGGATGACGTCACGCGCTGTCCCAGCGTTTGCCGTCGGATTTGCATAAACAACAATGCAGATCACGTGTGAGTGTTCTCTCGGGAGATATGTAGGCCTCATGCTAACAGCTAGCAACTCAGTGTCTTTGCTGCAGTGTCGTTGTTTAACAGTTATATGATATTTTGAGTGTGATTTTGACTACTTCTGGTTCAAGCCTAAATTGCACCACTCAGATCTGGCCTGTCTCTTCTATGTAGAAAAGTCAAACCAATCAGCTCCAATCTCAACCTCCTATCAGGAGACTGTAGGGCAGGCCAATTCAATTAGCAGCCCATGGGCCACATGGGACCCAGAACTAACCTCCAAGTGGCCCAGGCCACACCAAGGAAATATAAATTTAAGAAACAAATATGAAGGAATGACGGTCCGTAAGTGCGCACACGAACAACGCGCGTGACCGTCATCCACGTGGAGTTCAGAAGTGCCTCGCTCATGTGAGCGTTCCAGTCAGCAGGCAGAGTGTGTCTCTCTCCGTTGCTGTCTGAGAGAAACATGAGCTTATTAAAGTACTTTAAATGCGGAAATAAGCAGAAGAGATATGTAAGCAGTGGAGGCATTTATGGTGGTCTTAACCTACTGGAAACGGGAGCAATAATGAAGAGTCACTTAGCAAACGTGTGGTGAGGCATCATACTGTATGCAGGGAAAGGCAAGGGTGACTGAATTGCTGAGGACTGACTTCACTAGCTACTACAATATCCATCCATCCATGATGGATGGATATTATGTACCTGGCAAGTTAAGAAGACCGAAATTCACAAAGTCAATTACTTTAATCCGTCAGCAGCCTCCAGACAAACTAAATGTGCCAACATTTGGATTTCAAAATAAGGGAGGTTTTTCCTGCTGTCTGGGTGGTGAGAATTCTAAAAAACTATAAATATAGAGAACTATTTTAACAGAAATAACTGAATCTTTGGTCATTTAAGTTAATTTGTTTCATTAAATATAACTTAATTAATATTTTTTTCTTTTAAATCAGAATTAAATTATTGTTCTGTTCTGGCTCTGCAAACTTATGGTCAAAAGTGTAAACTGTATAAGGAAAATACAATCAAAGTTTAACCACAATCTGTTTCAAATTTATTAAAAAAACAGTAATTTTATTTAAAAAATAAACAAAAATTAATCATAAAAAAATCCACAAATTTATAATAAAATCTCAAATGTACAAGAAAAGTCAATTTTACAAGAGGAAATTACAAATTTGAGGAAAATGGTTTCGAATTTAGATAAATTCACAGAGAAAAGTAGAAAACTAAAAGAAAATTGTTATAAATTTTGGAGAAAAACCTCAAATCTTCAAGACTGAAGTCATTACTCAGGTTTTTAAGTGGGTGCTTTTTGCATCCATAACTCTACTAGAAATTTTTGGTTAACTGATATGTGTGTGTAATGGAATGTGTAGTTATAAAAAGAGGCTCCTCCTCACACGTGGTGATTTAAAACAAAACAAACCACAGTGGTGGATGTGCAGTGTTTGTTAATGTTATCAATCTTTTCTTGGAGGGTTTGTGCACTGAAGTGTTTGACAGTTCATTTTTTATTCAGCTAAATGTACTTTGTGATGTGCCAAGGCCAGTTATGACCAGGCTGTAGCATATTTTATTTCAAAAGGGAAACAAATGTTAATGCTACTAACAGTGCACAATGAGTTGACTGTCACTCACCTAGAGACAGAAGGACTTGGAGTTCTTCAGCTGAATCGGGATGTCATTGTTATTTACCCATGGACTCCCAGCAGGAGCAAGCTCCATTTGTGACTGCTGGCTGAAACAACGGTGCATGCAGCCACAACTTTTTCAGGTGAGCCCCCATCGGATAATGTAATCCTATGCATGACGTTATTTTGGGGATTTCTACAGCAGGTTGAACACTGCTTCAGAAGTTGTAAAGGCAACTTCACCTGTCTGCATCTCACTCAGTGAATTTATGTCTATTCACGTGTTTACACTGAGTTATAATGTAGTCGTGCCGTGCGAAAACTTCACCTGTTTGTGTTTGGTGTGAAGGCAGAAGGCTTAGTGTCAGAAGGCTACACACTACTGCCGAAAACTAGCCAACGTTAACAGATACCGACTGAGAGGAAACCTGGAAGGAGGTGTGTGGGAGGGGTCAAGGCCCTCCTTCTAGCCAGAGGCACATAGCTAATGAGCACCAGGAATGGTGTTTCTAAATATGACTTTTTAGGCTGGTCGAAGTCTTTGGGTTTTTTTTTTTTGCTAAAACACTGATGTGCAAAATTTTGAGGCATAAATATCACATTTCAGAGGGAGTTTAAGCCATTGCAGTTAGTCTTTAAATAGATGCACCCCACTGAAAACAGTGAATGTGGACAGCGGTAGATTTGGGGAGCAACCACTGGTGACAGTATTGTTACACTGGGTGGGACACATTAGTGCATCTCTAATAATACCAACTAAAAAAATGTACTTATACACTTCATAATACAGCCTGAAGTTACGGTACTTTATGTGTACTTTCAGTGAAATTACAGGTGCAAATCGGTAAGAGCAGTGAAATATTAAATATTGGCGTAACAAGCTGTTTTTTAAATTTATTTTTTATAATTGAAGGGTGCTGTCATAAACCGGCCCGCCAGGGGTGGATTGAGGACACCAAACACATGTTGTGAGTTTGCACATTTGATAACAGAAATACACAAAAACACCACACTTACACATAAAGGTAGGATAACGGGAGGAACAGCGCAGGGCTCATGTCCGGGAAAAAAAGCAGGAGGACAGCCTGGTCGGACCCAGGCTGAGAAGTGCAGAAACGCTAGGAGGAAAAACAAAAAAGAGCCAGACAGAGTTCATCCGCGAGAGGAGAACTGACTGGAGATTCCTGTCAGAATACACAGAATGCTGCTGCAATGAGACAACATTGCAGCAAGCTTAAATAGGGACAGATGATAATCAAATGAACAGGTACAGGTCACATGAGCGGGGCAGTTGAACTAATTACTGACAGCTGTCAGCTGTGACAGCCCACGAACTTGAACCAGAAGGGGAAGTAAGCAGAAGCAGCTGTCACAACAAAAAGCACATCAGTAAATGGTGAACAGTAACTGACTGAAATATGAACTGAATACAAAGTGAGAAACAGACTAGATACTACTAAGAGACAAATGAACCAAAAGGCAAAGAAGAGATAAATACAAGGACTGGAATACTTAATATCAAAATTACAAAAGGAGGACATAACCCATAAGGGGAGGACAAGATAAATACAGAGAACTGGAACACAAATATCAAAATACCAAAAGAGAACTGAGGGTAGGCTCATGTCAAACTAGGCAAAAAATAAACTTATTAAATACAGAACAGGGAAAGAGAAATGCAGAAAATAAACAGGAAGCATGAGCACGGGCCGCTCCCATGCTCAGCATCATGACAGGTGCTTCTCTGTACTGTTACTGAAAGTACATGGAAAGTACAAAGTACCCTGTAACTTTGGGGAGTATTATAAAGTGTTGCACATTATCCCAGCACAATCCAACCTATAATGTTTAATGAGCTTGTGGTCATTCATTGCTTCAAGAAGATTTCTCCTTTGCCTCTGTCTTTCCTCCATTTTCTTCTCCTCTTAAGAATCTCCTAATCCCCTTAAAAGTCCTCCTCACTCCTCTTAACATGTTTTTGGCTTAGGAGCACTTTTAAGGGCTAAGATGCTATGGTTTCTAAATAACGTTTGTTTTTACGAGGAGTTTCTCCTAAATTTATGGTGAAAATCTTAGAAAACATCATAATTCTGAGAATTATGTCACTAGGCATAATTCTTAGCACTAGGACACTTTATGCATATGGGTGCAGGTGTCTCTGACACCCCTTGTCTGCTCTCGGAAGCATTGCTTGTTTGGTTAGTATACTTGGATGGGAGACTTCCTCAGAATATCAGGTGCTGTGATGGACTGGTGGTCTGTCCAGGATGTACTGTGTCTCTCGCCCAAAGATGATGGGATAGGTTCCAGCACCCAACCTGAAAAGGATTAAGTGGTTAAGAAGAGGAATGACATTGGTGTAACAAAAGTCAGTTAGAGATGTCTCAAGATATCAGTTAAATGACCTGAAAAAGAGGGCTTTTCAAATTTCCCTTTTCAACCAAATCCAGACATTTTTTAGGCAGTCTGCCTTTTCAATACTTTTTTTAAAATTAGTTTGTGCTGGGTGTGTGGGATTCACAATTATATGGTGTTGAACTGTGTGCAACAGATGTCAGCTATTCAATCAGTTATATCCATTATATCTCCAACAAGTCCAAAGACTTTTCCTTTTTTTTAATTTAACCTTTGGTAAAATTTTCATACAAATCAGCCTTTTAGGATTTATGCAACCTTTCAAACAGGCAAACAAGTAATAAGAATGGCGGCACCAAAAAGCAAAACCTCCTGGGCATGCTTTTATCAAAAATTATGTATCGCAAATAGATTGTTGGGGTGTTCGTTAAGACGTTGAACTTCCAAAATACGAAAACATTTAATAATTAGACAAAAATATGAATTCACTTTTCACAATTGCACATTTACAAAAATAAATACATTCTTTTACGTTAATTTTGGCAAATTTTTTACAACATATCTTAGATATTTTCTATTATGCCCTATGCTACTGTAATACTGAATATTTCCTCATTGCAGGTCAAATAAAGGCACTCTAATCTCGATCTTAATCTAATTCTTGCATCTACTCATTCTGTTGCTCCTTCTCTGTGTGACTGTCTTGTGTCTGACAGGAAGATCCTCGCCCTCCTGTCTGTCTCCACCACTTTCCTAATAAGCCCCACAGATGCTCTTTGTCTCCTCCCAGGCCCCCGCGCCTCCATTCCTGTTAGGCATGTGGTCCAATAATAGTCCAGCAAGGTAGCTCAGCCATGTGGAATTCAACATTGTGTCCCAGGGCATGTCAAGCCTCAGCAGGAGAGTGTGAGTGGATGGGATACAGCCAGCGAGAGTGGATAATAGCAATGCAGTCCTGCGTTTGAACAAGAAATGCTTGTCAATCATGTGGATAGGTTACAAGATGGACTACTAGAGAAACTTTAGGATGTTTTTATCAAAAAAAAGTTTTAGCCAGCACAAGTTATATTTGTTTCAGATACAGTTATATCAGTTAAATGCTGATTTTATCTATGTCAAGTGTTTACAAACAGGTTGAACTGTCATGCGATGGCCCTCGCGAGCCATCAATGAGACGCCGAGAGCTCGCCGATGAGTTTGCGTAATTTATTAACACCAGGGAACAGTACAAAATAATAAGCCACGTGGGGTAACGACACGAACATACACTTGGGTGACAAATAACAGGTTACAAGGGAAAAGTGCACTGAGAAGCGGACTACGAGGGAAAACACTCACAGAGGGGAGAAAACTCTTGAATCCAAGAACGGGATGAAACCGTGGAATGTCCGACGAGTATTAAATAAATATTAATTAATAATGTAATTATTTTGATGGAACAAAAAAAGTTGAACTCAGAAATGTGGAACTGCAGCATCAACATGACACAAAACAGACATCTGATGGCTGCGTGAGATACCCAACTGGCTCCCTGAATCGTAATCAAATCTAAAGGTTCCTAAAGATTTCCACCCCTAACTTCAACCCTGATCTCCTGGTATGCCACCCCCCATCAGCAGCCTATCTACTGGAACAGGGATGGGAAACTGGTGGTCCACCCCCTCATCCACTGCATCCTGCCAGTCCATTTCCAAAAATCCATCCATCCATCCATCCATCTTCTACCGCTTTTCCGGAGGGCCGGGTTGCAGAGGCAGCAGTTCAAGCAGAGAAGCCCAAACTTCCCTCTCCCCAGCCACCTGCTCCTGCTCTTCAGAGAGGATACCAAGGCGTTCCCAGACCAGCTGGGAGACATAGTCTCTCCACCGAGTCCTGGGTCTGCCCCGGGGTCTCCTCCCAGTGGGATGTGCCCGAAACACCTCAAGTGGAAGGCGTCCAGGAGGCATCCTAATCAGATGCCCAAACCACCTCAACTGACTCCTTTCAATGTGGAGGAGCAGCGGTTCTACTCTGAGCCTCTCCTTGATGACTGAGCTCCTCACCCTATCTCTGAGGGTGAGTCCAGCAATCCTACGGAGAAAGCTCATTTCAGCCGCTTGTACCTGCAATCTCGTTCTTTCGGTCATTACCTAAAGCTCGTGACCATAGGTGAGAGTAGGAACGTAGATTGACTGGTAAATAGACAGCTTTGCCTTAGAACTCAGCTCCCTCTTCACCACAACAGACCGGTACAACGTCCGCATCACTGCAGATGCTGCTCCAATCCGTCTGTCAATCTCTCGCTCCATTCTTCTTTCCAAAAATCAATTATTTATTTACATCACGGTTGGAAACACATTCTTAAATGCATTTATGGAGTCCACCAGCAGAGGGAGCTCTAATTGAAACCTTGTGCTGTGAGCAAGATTGAGGGAGCCACTACTGGGAGCAGCAGTGACAGTGTGCACCGGAGTCTTGTCAGGTATGTTTTGCATGGTAAGGCCACATTAATAGGCTGTAAACAACACTAAATGTACTAAGTAGGCTGCTTTTAAACAAGAATAAATTGTTCAGCTATGGAGCTGTAGCATTTATTCTTGTTTGGCAAGTGAAGCCCATGTCAGCAATAAAAGCCAGGGAAGCCAGATATTAAGCCCACACAGCTATTTCTCCGCACCTCAACACCCACAATTAATCCATGAGCAAGCAAAGCCTCGTCATATTTCCTTTTCTTCTTGGCTTCTTTTGTTAAATATCATCAGGAATTTATCTTTGCTTATCATTTTGATAGAGAGAGTTTTAAAAATTAGGTCATGATATAATTTTATCCATCCATCTTCTACTGCAGGGCTATTCAATCACAAAATCAGTTGGGCCAATCAAGACATGTAACCGGGCTGCACATGTTCAGCAATCTGTTGAATATGATAAATTTCAAACCAACACAGATCAATATGACGAAAAATATGCAGTTTTTATTCATTGGCTTAGTTTCAAATGTGCACTTGGCAGATGACAAAGGCACATCAAAAGTGCATAAAAACACAATAACAGTGCTGGGGTTGAGCAGAACTTGAAGTAGTAGAAATATTTTTCCTCTTGAACAACAATTAAATAAATGGAATGAAAAAAAATAAAATTCTGTAAATAACCATTTTGGTCACATCTTGCTCAGGCATATCTCAAAGTGCATAAAAACTCAATGTGCACTGTTAGTAGTATTAACATTTGTTTCCCTTTTGAAATAAAATATACTACATCCTGGTCATAACTGACCTTTGCACATTACAAAGTACATTTATCCATCCATCCATCCATCTTCTACCGCTTTTCCGGAGGTCCGGGTCACGGAGGCAGCAGTTCAAGCAGAGAAGCCCAGACTTCCCTCTCCCCAGCCACCTGCTCCAGCTCTTCAGAGGGGATACCAAGGCGTTCCCAGACCAGCTGGGAGACATAGTCTCTCCACCGAGTCCTGGGTCTGCCCCGGGGTCTCCTCCCAGTAGGACGTACCTGAAACACCTCAAGTGGGAGGCGTCCAGGAGGCATCCTAATCAGATGCCCATACCACCTCAACTGACTCCTTTCAATGTGGAGGAGCAGCGGTTCTACTCTGAGCCTCTCCCGGATGACTGAGCCCCTCACCTTATCTCTGAGGGTGAGTCCAGCAATCCTACGGAGAAAGCTCATTTCAGCCGCTTGTATCCGCGATCTCGTTCTTTCGGTCATTACCCAAAGCTCGTGACCATAGGTGAGAGTAGGAACGTAGATTGACTGGTAAATCGACAGCTTTGCCTTAGAACTAAGCTCCCTCTTCACCACAACAGACCGGTACAACGTCCGCATCACTGCAGATGCTGCTCCAATCCGTCTGTCGATCTCTCGCTCCATTTTCCCCTCACTCGTGAACAAGACCCCAAGATACTTAAACTCCTCCACTTGGGGCAGGAGCCTGTCCCCAACCCGGAAAGGACAATCCACCTTTTTCCGGCTGAGGACCATGGACTCGGACTTGGAGGTGCTGATTCTCATCCCAGCCGCTTCACACTCAGCGGCAAACCGTCCCAGCAAGAGCTGTAGGTCATTGCTGGATGAAGCCAACAGGACAACATCATCTAAAAACAACAGAGATGAGATCCTGTGGTCACCAAGCATGACACCCTCCATTCCCTGGCTGCGCCTAGAAATCCTGTCCATAAAAATTATGAACAGGATCGGTGACAAAGGGCAGCCCTGGTGGAGTCCAACTCTCACTGGGAATGACTCCGACCGAGTGTTGGCAATACGAACCAAACTCTCACAACGGTCGTACAGAGACCAAATAGCTCGTAACAACAAGCCCGATACCCCATACTCCCGAAGCACCCCCCACAAAAATCCACGAGGGACGCGGTCAAATGCCTTCTCCAAGTCCACAAAACACATGTAAACTGGTTGGGCAAACTCCCACGAACCCTCAAGAATTCTCAAGAGGGTAAAGAGCTGGTCCGATGTGCCACGGCCAGGACGAAAACCACATTGCTCCTCCTGAATCCGAGGTTCGACCAATGGCCGGACTCTCCTCTCCAGTACCTTGGCATAGACCTTCCCAGGGAGGCTGAGGAGTGTGATCCCTCTAAAGTTGGAGCACACCCTCCGGTCCCCTTTTTTGAAGAGAGGAACCACCACCCCGGTTTGCCATGCCAAAGGCACTGCCCCCGACCTCCACGCAATGTTGCAGAGGCGTGTCAACCATGACAACCCAACAACATCCAGGGCCTTGAGGTACTCAGGGCGAATCTCGTCCACCCCCGGGGCCCGGCCACCAAGGAGATTTTTAACCACCTTGGCGACCTCAGCCCCTGTGATAGGCGAGTCATCCCCCTCGTCCCCAAACCCTGCTTCCTCTGTGGAAGGCGTATCAGTGGGATTGAGGAGATCCTCGAAGTATTCCTTCCACCGCCCGACGATATCCCCAGTTGAAGTCAACAGTGTCCCATCCGCACCATACACAGTGTGGACGGGGAGCTGCTTTCCCCTCCTGAGCCGCCAAACAGTTTGCCAGAATCTCTTTGAAGCCGACCGAAAGTCTTGTTCCATGGCCTCACCGAACTCCTCCCATACCCGCGTTTTTGCTTCAGCAACCACCCGAGCTGCACTCCGCTTGGCCTGCCGGTACACCTCAGCTGCTTCGGGAGTCCCGCAAGCCAACCAAACTTGATAGGACTCCTTCTTCAGCTTAATGGCCCCCCTCACCACTGGTGTCCACCACTTGGTTCGGGGGTTGCCACCACGAGATGCATCGACCACCTTGCGGCCGCAGCTCTGGGCCGCCGCTTCAACAACAGAGGTGGAGAACATGGCCCATTCAGACTCCATGTCTCCAGACTCCCTCGGAATGTGGTTGAAGTTCTTCCGGAGGTGGGAGTTGAAGACCTCCCGGACAGGGGCCTCAGCCAGACGCTCCCAGCACACCCTCACTATATGTTTGGGTCTACCAGGTCTGAATGGCTTCCTCCCCTGCCATCGGATCCAACTCACCACCAGGTGGTGATCAGTTGACAGCTCTGCACCTCTCTTTACTCGGGTGTCCAAGACATATGGTCGCAGGTCTGATGATACGATAACAAAATCGATCATCGACCTGCGACCTAGGGTGTCCTGGTACCAGGTGCACATATGGACACCCTTATGCTTGAACATGGTGTTCGTTATGGACAGACTGTGGTTAGCACAGAAGTCCAATAACTGAACACCACTCGGGTTCAGATCGGGCAGGTCGTTCCTCCCAATCACCCCTCTCCAGGTTTCACTGTCGTTGCCCACGTGCGCATTGAAGTCCCCCAGTAGGACAATGGAGTCTCCAGGAGGAGTACTCTCCAGCACCCCAGTCACAGACTCCAGAAAGGGTGGGTACTCTGAAACATCATTTGGTGCATAGGCACAAATGATGGTCAGGACCCGTTTCCCAACCCGAAGGCGCAGGGAAGCAACCCTTTCGTCCACCGGGGAAAACTCCAATATAGAGGCAGCAAGGTGGGGCGATACAAGAATACCCACCCCTGCTCGTCGCCTCTCGCCCGGGGCAACTCCAGAAAAGGCCAAGCTCCAGCCCCTCTCCAGGAGACTGGTTCCGGAACCGGAGCTGTGTGTTGAGGTGAGGTCGACTATATCTAGCCGGTATCGCTCAACCTCGTACACCAGCTCAGGCTCCTTCCCCACCAGAGAGGTGACATTCCACGTACCAAAAGCCAGTTTAGAAAGCTTGGGATCAGTCCGCCAAGGTCTCCGCCTTTGACCGCCACCTAATCCACATAGCACCGGACCCCCATGATCCCTCCTGCAGGTGGTGAACCCACTGGAGGGTGGACCCATGTAACTCCTTTGGGCTGAGCCCGGCCGGGTCCCATGGGTGGAAACCCGGCCACCAGACGCTAGCCTTCGAGCCCCTCCCCCAGGCCTGGCTCCAGGGTGGGGCCCCGGTAACCCCATACCGGGCGGGGTACACTGAATCCTTGATATACAATTTATCATGAGAGTCTGTTGGATCGTTCTTAGTCTGGCCCTTCACCCAGGACCAGTTTGTCCTGGGTGAAGGGCAGTACATTTAGATACAAAGTACATTTAGCTGAATAAAAAAGAACTGTCAAACACTTCTGTGCACAAACCCCCCAAGAAAAGATTGATGACATTAACAAACATTGCACATTCACTATTGTGGTTTGTTTTATTTTAAATCACCACATGTGTGAGTAGGAACCTCAGGGTACACGCTGGACAGATCACCAGTCCATTGTTGGGCAGATATAGTTTAACAATAATTTTAATTCTAATATGATAAAACATTGAGTAGCTTTTATTTTCAATTGCAATTTCAGTTTTAATTGTGAAACTTTTAACTTTGCAGGAAATAACCCCCTGGTGTGGGACACATATGTGGGTTTCATATGCTTCACATGTATCTTACTGTATGCTTACTGTATGCTTCACGTCTCAGATGAACAAAAGGACTGAGCCTTCTAGGAGATAACAGAAGGATGTGAAATGTGGCCTTTTGTATGCAAGAGATGGCCTTGGGGGATTTCCTGGCCGCCAGTGGCTTTAGGTGGAGGTGAGAAGACCTGGAAGAAGACGCATTGTGACTTGGGATTAAATACAATGTGACTGTGTGCTTTGATGTCCTGGGGTATAAAGGGACGAATGTATGGGGGTTTCTTTCTCTTTCTGTTTTTGATGATGCTGGCGAATGGAATAAACCTGACTCGTGAGATAAACTCAGCCTTGTCATTTCCACATTCTCCACACTGGTAGGTTTACACGTAAATCTGGCCCACGGGAAGTGAGGAAAAAATTTTGTGGCCCTCACTACCATCAGAATTGCCCATCCCTGTACTAGAAGAAGACGGCAAATTTATTGTCATTCAATGGTAAATGGTGTTCACTTATGTAGCGCTTTTTCTCATCTCTAGATGACCAAAGCGCTTTACAGATCATGCTATCCACACATTCACACACACATTCACACATTGATGGTGGTGGACCTGCCATGCACAGGCGCTGGCCTGACCCACCAGGAGCAACTGGGGGTTCAGTGTCTTGCTCAAGGACACTTCGACATGCAGAATGCAGACAGAGCGGCAATCGAACCCCTGACCCTCCGATCAGTACTCAGCCACACTACACCTGCACCACCCACCCCCATTCAATCCGTACATACAATCATGTACAGTAGAATGAAATTACGTTTCTCCTATCTACAATGTTAATCAAATCTAGAATCAGAGGGGCCGCTGCCATGCAAGGTGCCGCCACAAACAACTTTCCTTATTATTATTTTTATTCGTTATTATGCTGAGCACCAAGCTAGAAGGCAGGAAGTACCATTTTTATATGGTCTTTAGTATGACTTGGCCGGGGATTGAACCCACAACCTCCTGGCTGTGGGGCGGATGCTCTACCACTAATCCACCACCCCTTTATGTGGCATTTCACTGCTTTTCAAACAAATCACATAATTTGATGAACAGTAAGCATATTAGTTGGAGGACTTTTATTCTTGTAGACACCTAATACAGTGCTCTAAATCACAGGCTCAAAATTGACTCAAAGATATACCTCTGTGTGGGTAGATAACAGAAAAAATCTATAGTGATTTATTTTGCCCTTGAATTGATGCCAACCATCTCAATTGAATACTTAACCTCCGTAAACCATTAACAAAAAAAAAACCTCAATGTCTGTGCAGCTGAACTTAATTTGTTCTCACATAACAGGAGCCTCAAACATGCAGTACATCTCCCTATCAGACTGCTCTTTCTTTAAACCTCTCAGATAACCCGTTCCTATTATAACAACTGTGTAATGATGTATAGGCCTTGTGTCAAACAGTGAACACATACAGATAAGCATTATGTACTGTATGTGTCCACCAGTGTTGGGCAAGTTACTAAAAAACAGTAACTAGTTACAGTTACTAGTTACTTCTTTTCAAAAGTAACTGAGTTACCTTTGTGTTACTGCATGATTAAAGTAACTAGTTACTTGGAAAAGTAACTTTCACGCTACTTTTAAATGCATAGTTAAATCCTCTTGCACACACAGCGACATCAACGGCCCCTTGTTCTCATCAGAAAAAAACAAGAAAAAGAAAACTTATGAGAAAAAAGTCTCATCTTACAGAGAAGGAATGTCTCAGATTTACACAAACTATTGTAGTCAGTTGAAAGTCAGAAATTTATTACAAATAGAGCTGCAAATTCATAGAGAAAATTTTGGACCCCTGGTGGGCCATTTTTGGCCCACGAGCCATATGTTTGACTCCTCTGGACCAGCCCATTAAAAACAAATATTTAGAGGATTTACTTCCATGAAATAGTTGCATATCACAACAGCATGTAAATGAATAAGATAAAATAAAACAGAAAGCACAGATACAAATGAACGTACACCTTAGAAAAAGCTGTTCTTTACTGCAAGAAATCACAGTCACTTTTTCTCTGTGCGTAAGAAAATTTGCATAATTACTTACACAACTTACACATTTATACAACTGCGGACATTAAATGTGAGCTTCTTGCTCAAAAAATATTCATTGTCACAAGGTTGGGCTTGGTGTTTCCACCGTGCTCAGGCTCTCAACTTACTTCTGGTTATCTCTTGCATTTTCTCGGTTGTGTATTATTTCTCTGTGTATTGGTTTTTTGATATGTGTTGTTTCGGTTTGACATGAGCTCCCTACCTGTTCTTCCAGACACTCCCACCTTATTGTCTTGTATGCATTGCTGTGTATCTCAGCCATGTAATTATGTCAACCTGCCCGCTCATGTGATCCACACTGGCTGTCATTCATTGTCATTCATTTCATGCCTTATTTAAGACTGCCGTTTTCACCCACTCCCTGTCAGAGCCTCATCAAGAGTTTTCTCGTTTCCATCAGAACCCTTTCCCCGATCTGGTGTGTATTCCTGTTTTCGTCTCGCCATCTATTTGTTGTAAGTTTATTTTTTGTGCACTTTATAGACTTTGTGTTTTCTTATTAAATACCACAAACTGCAGTCCAGCGCCTTGGTCTTTCCTCTCTGCCCTGTAGGGGCCCATTCATGACAGTAGGCTCTAACCAAGTTGTGACCCAGCTGCTGTAGTTTGTGGGGGGGGGGGGGGGTGTTCCACTCACCTGTTTTCTCCGGAGCATCCATCATGTCCCCAGCCTGCCAGCTTTCAGCCAACAAAGGAAGATCGGTGGCTGGGACCCTGAGCCTGGAGGAGGAATGGGCCGCTGAGTTTATCCAGGGCTTCGTAGCAAAAGCTCTCGCCTCCCGCGGCTCAAAGAAAGTCCGGGAGAATGTGGAGGCAGCGGTCGGGATCGTCAGGACACATCCCAGATTGAGGAAGTATCCCCAGTTCTCGGAGCTGTTGTCCACCCTCTCTGCTTTGCAGCTGTCATTTCCCTGGCTGACAATGGGCTCGCTCTCGGCAGGACCAAAGCCAACGAGGAAGCGCTCCCCGCCTGCTCCTACTCCACCTGCTCCGAGACGCTGCTCTCCTGGGTCTGCCTCAGCTCGTCCTCGAGTCGTGGCGGTACTGGATCTCCCGGAAGAGAGCCTCCTGGGCTGGTTGCCTCCCGCTTCCCGCTGCTGCCCAGAGAAACACTGCTGAAGGAATGCCTCCATCTCCCTGTCAGCAGCTCCTCCTTTGCTGAGGCCTAAAACTCCCGCAGCAGTTCCTTCACTCTGTTCCTTCTCTCCGGCTGTCCCGTCAGCCTCCTCCTCCATTGCTGCTGTCTCCCCCTTCTCCTTGGCAATTCCTCCCGCTGCTGAGGGTCTGATCACCTCCTTCCCGGCTCCACCTGTCACCGCATCTTCAGAAGCGGCTCCTCTTCGTTCTTCTGAGGGGCCCACAACAACTTTGGCCACGGAGAGGGCTGATCCAAGACCAGCTGCAGCAGTTACCAACGTGCCCCGGGAACACAGGCAAGTGCTTTTTCATTCTTTACCACTAACATATGAATTACCTTGCCTGATTCCCGGGGATAAGGCTCAGCCATCGCAGTCCTCTGAGTCCTTACCTCCTGCTGCAGCCATAATTACCTCACCTGTTCTCTCTGTGTCTCCTCCTTTGCCCCCTGAGTGTCCGCTGGTCCCAGGATTGAGCCGCTGGACGGTGGAGGAAACTGTGGCCCTGGAGGACCTGGTTCCAGCTCCACAGCAATGTTCCAGATGAGGGGAGAGCTCTGCCATTGAGCTGAAGCCTGCACATCCCGTGACATCGTTACCTGGATTGACGGAGTCCTGGACGGCGGTGGGGCCTGAGCTCAGGCAAGTGCTCTCCTTTGTTTTCATTGTCTCTATTTTGGTGAGATCTTGCCTGGCTCTTCGTGGGGAGGGCCAAGTGCAGCCGGCAGCTGCACCTGAGCTCACCTCACCGGGCTTCACTGCCACCGGTGACCCTGACCCTGTTTCTCTGTCCCTTTTGTCTGAGCATTTCCCCAGGGTCACCGAGGATGGTCCAACTTCGTCAAAGGTCTCCGTGGGTCCAGCCTCGCCGCCTGAGATCTCTGTGGGTCCAGCTCCTATAGCTAAGGCCATTGTGGGTGCTCCATCCCAGCCTGGGACCTCCGTGGGTGCTGCTCCCCCTCTAGCTGAGGTTGTCGCCGGTGCTCCGTTTTAGCCTGGGACCTCCGTTTTAGCCTGGGACCTCCGTGGGTGCTGCTTCCATTTCAGCTGAAGTCATCGCGGGTGCTCTGTCCTAGCTTGGAACCTCTGTGGGTGCTGCTCCCCCTCCAGCGAAGGTCTTCGCAGGTGCTCCGTCCCAGCCTGGGACCTCCATGGGTGCTGCTCCCCCTCTAGCTGAGGTCATCGCGGGTGCTCTGTCCCAGTCCAGATCCTCCATGGGTGCTGCTCCCCCTTCAGCTGAAGTTGTCGCGGGTGCTCTGTCCCAACCCAGGACCTCCGTGGGTGCAGCTCCACCATCGGTAGAGGTCTTTGTGGGTGCTCCGTCCCAGCCCGGGACCTCCGTGGGTGCAGTTCCTCCTTAGTCCGGGTCTCCGTGGGTGTTGTGTCCCAGTTGGGGGCCGTCGTGGGTGCTGCGTCCCAGCCTCATATTAACGTGGGTGCTGCGCCCCAGCTTGGGTCTGCCGTGGGTGTCATGCTCCAGCCCGGAGGCCACTGTGGGTGCAGCCACGTCCCAGTCCGGGGCCGCCACGGGTGCAGCTCAGTCCCAGTCCGGGACCACCGTGGGTGCAGCCACGCTCCCGTCTGGAACCACTGCGGGTGCAGCAATGCTCCCGTCCGGATCCACCGCAGGCACTGCTTCGCCCCAACCCGGGACCTCCGTTGGTGCAGCTTCCCCATCAGCTGAGGGCTTCGCGGGTTCTCCGTCCCAGCTTGGAACCTCTGTGGGTGCTGCTCCCCCTCTAGCGGAGGTCTTCGTAGGTGCTCCGTCCCAGCCGGAGACCTCCATAGGTGCTGCTCCCCCTTCAGATGAAGTTGTCGCGGGTGCTCCGTCCCAGCCCAGGACCTCTGTGGGTGCAGCTCCGCCATCGGTAGAGGTCTTCACGGGTGCTCCGTCCCATCCTGGGACCTCCGTGGATGCAGTTCCTCCTCTGTCGGGGGCCGTCGTGGGTGCTGTGTCCCAGCTTGGGTCTGCCGTGGGTGTCATGCTCCAGCCCGGAGACCACCATGGGTGCAGCCACGTCCCAGTCCGGGACCACCATGGGTGCAGCCACACTCCCGTCTGGAGTCACTGCAGGTGCAGCCATGCTCCCGTCCGGAGCCACTGCAGGTGCAGCCATGCTCCCGTCCGGAGCCACTGCAGGCATTGCTTCACCCCAGCCCGGGGTCACCGTGGGTGCTTCTTCGCTCCAGCCCGGGACCTCCGCAGCTGCTGCCATGCCCTAGTCCGGGGTCACCAAGGGTGCTATGTGACTGTCCAAAATCACCGTGGCCTCTCAGTCCACATCCAACTCCACCGTGGTCTCCTCTCCTTCGCCCGAGGCCGCCGTGGTCTCCGCTCCTCTGCACGAGGTCGTCATGGTCCCCTCTCCTCTGCCCGAGGCCATCGTGGTTCCCTCTCCTGTGCCTGAGGCTGTTGTGGTTCCCCCTCCTACGCCCCAGGTCGTTGTGGTTCCCTCTCCTCCACCTGACGTTGTGGTTTCCCCTACTCCTCTATCCTCCTCACCACTGGTTTGTCCCATTGGGCAGCCACCCCCTGGACCACCCCATCTGTTTGGGTGGTTAAAGAACTCTGGCAGACCACCCGACAGTCTGTGCCGCTGGGTTGGGTGGCCCACGTTCTCCAGTAGGCCACCCAACTCTTTCCCCCATGTTGTCTGCCAGGCCTGGGACTTTTATCAACAACCTGAACTGCCTTATTCTCTTGTCCAGAGGGCCTAAGTGCATGGTGTTTGCTTGGGTGTGAGTCCTGAGTGGGTTTTTTGCTTTCATTCCCCCCAGCCTGGGTTATTGTTTTTCTCCTGTTGGGGGGGGGGGTTCTTTCTTTTTTTTGATGCAACCTTGGGGTGTCTGGAAACCACCCCTTGAGAGGAGGGGGCTCTGTTGAGAGGCTGAGCTCGGTGTTTACACCGTGCTCAGGCTCTCAACTTACTTCTGGTTATCTCTTCCATTTTCTCAGTTGTGTATTATTTCTCTGTGTGTTGTTTTTTTTTATATGTGTTGTTTCAGTTTGACATGAGCTCCCTACCTCTTCTTCCAGACACCCCCAGCTTGTTATTGTCTTTTATGCATTGCTGTGTATCTCAGCCATGTAATTAGGTCAACCTGCCCGCTCATGTGATCCACACCGGCTGTCAATCATTGTCATTGATTTCATGCCTTATTTAAGACTGCCGTTTTCACCCACTCCTTGTCAGAGCCTCATCAAGAGTCTGCTCGTTTCCATCAGAACCCTTTCCGCATTCTGGTGTGTGTTCTACGCAAACACTAAGGAGGCGTACACCTCATCACAACTCCCCCCACTTGGGAGATCGGATCACAACTTGGTTCATCTCCGGCCGGTGTACAAACCCCTAGTGCACAGACAACCTCCGGCCATGCGCATAGTGAAGTTGTGGTCTGAGGAGGCAATGGACGCTCTAAAGGGCTGTTTTGAAACCACCGCCTGGGAGCAGCTCTGCGATCCACATGGTGAGGACATCGATGGCCTCACTCACACCATCACGGACTACATCAGCTACTGTGTGGACAACACCATTCCCACCAAGACCATACGGTGCTGCTCAAACAACAAACCCTGGATCAACCCTGAGATAAAAACACTTCTGAGAGAGAAGAAGAGGATCTTCAGGTCGGGGAACAGGGAGATGCTGAAGTCCGTACAGAGGGAGCTGAGGAGAAAGGTCAGAGAAGGCAAGGACAGCTTCAGGAAGAAGATGGAAGACAAGCTGCAACAGAGCGACATCAGCGGGGTCTGGAGAAACCTTAAAACCATCTCTGGGCTCCAGAATACCTCCCCCCAGGCCACGGGGGGCAGGGAGTGGGCGAACAATCTGAATCTGTTTTTCAATAGGTTTGACCAACCGCCCTCCCCCCTGACTGCACAACAACCACCGCTGCCTCTAAAGACATCAAGTCCTGCTGCCCACTCTCCACTCCACCAACACCCCCCCACTCCCAACACACAGCCCCCCAACTTGACCCTCACTAAGACCCAGGTGAGGATGGAGCTGAGGAAGATCAAGGCGAGGAAGGCCTCGGGACCGGATGGCATCAGCGCAAAGCTCCTCAAGTCCTGTGCAGACCAGCTGTGTGGGATTGTGGAGTACATCTTCAATCTGAGCCTGAAGCTGGGGAGGGTACCACAGCTGTGGAAAACATCTTGTGTGGTACCTGTACCAAAGACTTCCCACCCCAAAGATCTGAACAGCTACAGACCAGTGGCCCTGACGTCCCACATGACGAAGACCCTGGAGAGACTGCTCCTTGCTCACCTCCGCCCCCTGGTGGGACCAGCAATGGATCCACTCCAGTTCGCCTACCAGCATGGCATTGGGGTGGAGGATGCGGTGATCTTCCTCCTTCACCGTTCTCTGTCCCACCTGGAGAAGCCCGGGAATGCGGTGAGGATCATGTTCTTTGACTTCTCCAGTGCTTTCAACACCATCCAACCGATGATCCTGAAGGACAAGCTGCTGTGCGCAGGGGTGGACTAGCACCTGTCATCATGGATCCTGGACTACTTCACAAACCGGCCTCAGTTTGTGAGAACCCGGGACTGTGTGTCCGACACGATCATCGGTAGCACGGGGGCCCCCCAGGGAACGGTTTTGGCTCCCTTCCTGTTCACCCTTTATACTGCGGACTTCTCACACAACACAACACACTGCCATCTACAGAAGTTCTCTGATGACTCTGCGATCGTTGGCCTCATCTCCAACGGAGATGAAGCTGAGTACAGAGGACTTATCCAGGACTTTGTGGACTGGTGCCATCGGAACTGCCTCCAGATCAACGCGAGGAAAACTAAGGAGCTGGTGGTGGACTGCCGCAGGCAAGGACAACCCCTCACAGCACCAGTAAATATACAGGGAACAGACATCGAGATGGTGACATCCTATAAGTACCTGGGTGTTCATCTGAACAATAAACTAGACTGGTCACACAATACTGACGTACTCTACAAGAAGGGACAGCGTAGGCTGTTCCTACTGAGGAGACTCAGGTCATTTGGTGTACAAGGGGCGCTGCTGAAGACATTCTATGACACGGTGGTGGCATCAGCCATCACTTTTGGAGTGGTCTGCTGGGGCAGTGGCATTACAGCAGCCGATAGGAAGAGACTGAACAAACTGATCAAGAAAGCTAGCTCTGTCCTGGGGCAGCGCCTTGACCCAGTGGAGGAGATGGGAGAGAGAAGGATGATGGCTAAACTGTCATCTCTGCTGGAGTCCGAGTTCCACCCTATGCAGGACATACTGAATGCACTGAGGAGCTCATTTAGCAGCAGACTACATCATCCTACGTGCACAACCGAGAGGTTTCGCAGGTCCTTCCTACCTACGGCTGTCAGACTGTACAACCTAAGCAGGACTGCTCGCAGAGATAGCAAAAAGACGTGACAACCTAATAGTATTGAATGCAAAAGACACAATAGACTTACACAATGGTCCCCTCCGGTATACAACTAGGAAAATACCGGTCACTATGGAGGGTGAGAATATGTATGGGTGCATAATCATACCATGTAGGATAACTAAGTAGACGGTTGTGCTGTTTCATTCCATCTAGCTACAATGCTCCGCATTGTGTGTGTTTATATATTTACATATTTATTCCATCTAGCTACAATGCTCCGCACTGTGTGTGTTTATATATTTATATATTTATTCCATCTAGCAACAATGCTCCACACTTTGTGTCTTTATATACTTACATATTTATTCCATCTAGCTACAATGCTCCACACTGTGTGTGTTATATATCTACATATTTATTCCATCTAGCCACAATGCTCCGCACTGTGTGTGTTTATATATTTATATACAGCTGTGGACAAAATTGTTGGTACCCCTCTGTTAATAAAAGAAAAACCCACAATGGTCACAGAAATTACTTGAATCTGACAAAAGTGGTAATAAATAAAAATTCTATAAAAATTAACCAGTGAAAATCAGACAATGTTTTTGTATTGTGGTTCAACAGAATTATTTTAAAAAACAAACTCATGAAACAGGCCTGGACAAAAATGATGGTACCCTTAACTTAATATTTTGTTGCACAACCTTTTGAGGCAATCACTGCAATCAAATGATTTCTGTAACTGTCAATGAGACTTCTACACCTCTCAGCAGGTATTTTGGCCCACTCCTCATGAGCAAACTGCTCCAGTTGTCTCAGGTTTGAAGGGTGCCTTCTCCAGACGGCATGTTTCAGCTCCTTCCACAGATGTTCAATAGGATTTAGATCAGGGCTCATAGAAGGCAACTTTAGAATAGTCCAGTGTTTCGCTCTTAGCCATTCTTGGGTGTTTTTAGCTGTGTGTTTTGGGTCATTATCCTGTTGCAAGACCCATGACCTGCGACTGAGACCAAGCTGTCTGACACTGGGCAGCACATTTCTCTCTAGAATACCTTGATAGTCTTGAGATTTCATTGTACCCTGCACGGATTCAAGACACCCTGTGCCAGATGCAGCGAAGCAGCCCCACAACATAACAGAACCTCCTCCATGTTTCACAGTAGGGACAGTGTTCTTTTCTTGGTATGCTTCATTTTTGCGTCTGTGAACATAGCGCTGATGTACCTTGCCGAAAAGTTCCAGCTTTGTCTCGTCTGTCCATAAGACATTCTCCCAGAAGCTTTGTGGCTTGTCAACATGCAGTTTTGGCAAATTCCAGTCTGGCTTTTTATGATTTGTTTTCAACAGTGCTGTCCTCCTTGGTTGTCTCCCACGAAGTCCACTTTGGCTCAAACAACGATGGCTGGTGCGATCTGACACTGATGTACCTTGACCTTGGCGTTCACCATGAATGTGTTTAGAGGTTGTTCTGGGCTCTTTTGTTACCATTCTTCATCAAGTTTCCTCCTGCGGCCATGTCCAGGGAGGTTGGCTACAGTCCCGTGGAGCTTAAATTTCTGAATAATATGTGCAGCTGTAGTCACAGGAACATCAAGCTGCTTGGAGATGGTCTTATAGCCTTTACCTTTAACATGCTTGTCTATAATTTTCTTTTTAATCTCCTGAGACAACTCTCTCCTTTGCTTCCTCTGGTCCATGTTTAGTGTGGTAAACACCATGTCACCAGACAGCACAGTGACTACTTGTCACCCTTTAAATAGGCCGACTGACTGATTACAAGTTTGTAGACACCTGTGATGTTAATTAGAGGACACATCTTGGTTGAACATGTCCCTATGATCACTTTATTTTCAATCTTTTTTAGGGGTACCATCATTTTTGTCCAGGCCTGTTTCATGAGTTTGTTTTTTTAAAATAATTCTGTTGAGCCACAATTCAAAAGCATTGTCTGATTTTCATTGGTTTATTTTCATAGAATTTTTATTTATTACCACTTTTGTCAGATTCAAGTTATTTCTGTGACCATTGTGGGTTTTTCTTTCATTAACAGAGGGGTACCAACAATTTTGTCCCCGTGTGTATTTATTCCATCTAGCAACAATGCTCCACACTGTGTGTGTTTATATATTTACATATTTATTCCATCTAGCTACAATACTCCGCACTGTGTTTATATATTTATATATCTATTCCATCTAGCTACAATGCTCCGCACTGTGTCTATATATATATATATTTATATTTATATGTACATATGTATACTCGCTGCTCTTGTTTTTCTCTTGCCTTCTGATTGTTGCTCTGAGTGTTGCTATCCCTGTGCTGTTGCAATCCTGGAATTTCCCCATTGTGGGACTAATAAAGGCTTATCTTATCTTATCTTATCTTATCTTATTCCTGTTTTCGTCTCGCTGACTACTTGTAAGTTTATTTTTTGTGCACTTTATGGACTTTGTGTTTTCTTATTAAATACCACAAACTATAGTCCAGCACCTGGGTCTTTCCTCTCTGCACCACAGGGGCCCATTCATGACACTCATGTTTAACCACAGAGGTAGGAGCTGTTGGGGGCTACTCACTGCTGGGACAACAGGTGATCAGAGCTCGATTTGAGAAGTCGCCACCGCCACGGCATTTTTTCCCACTGGGTTGCATGTGAGCAGGACAGGAAACTGACCGGTGTTCAGCTCGGCCGTGGTATGCTATTCTTTACTTTCCATCAGCTGTATTGAGTAATTTTCAACAGCAGGAAATATACTGTATATAATATGTATAAATAGACACACTGAAAACGCGCCACACTTTTGGATTAGCCAGTCACGGTGGAGCGCCGTCACCTGTATAGTATGCTGAAATTATGAGCAGAAGCACGGCATGCGCACACATGCATAGTAACCCAGGGTATGGCTGTTCTGATAAGTATGGTAAAATGGGACAACACCAGCGGAGGAGACTGACGACTGTGCTATGGTAGAATCAGTTTATATTTACTTGCTCTAAAAATATCTATCCATATTAATAAAATAAGTAACGCGAGTGTTGTGTCCATAATTAGTAGAGTGAGGAGCAGGGCGGAAGTCAGATTATATCCTTTATTAATAACTTACAAATAACACACCAGTCACACAGCAGTGGGCTACAGCGCTCTGGGTCCAGGCATCTACGATGAAAGAGAGCTTACTTCTTCCACCCCTGACCTTTTATACCCCAGCCAATGTCACCACCGGAAGTGTGGTTTGCCAGCCCCCTCTAATCCCCGGTAAATCCCAGGCCGCCGTATTACTACTGATTTACGGCTGTAACATCCCCCCCCTTAAAAAAAAAAATCAGGCATACAGATTAGCCCACCCAACTTTATAGCCCGACTCACGCACTAACAGGGAAAACAGCATATACAAAAATAAACAAATAATCTATCCAGTCATACAACTAAGGCTGGGGGGCCGGGTAGACTACCGGCGCCCCCTACATGGCTAGGTGGGTTATTCTGCCGCCTTCCCCATCAGTCCAGAACACAAAATGAGCCGTGTTTCCAATGAAAAAAAAAATAAAAATCCCAGAACATTCTGTAAACACGTTCATACACAATAACACTAAACATTGTCACTCCACACTTAACCACACTCTACTGGCGGCCTCCCACCCCAAATACACCCCATACTTGAGCACACAAAAAAATACAGTGTTGAAGCATTCAATTTATCACTACAGATTTTCACATTAATACACAACAGATCAAGCCTCAGAGCACCTATTAACCTTACACCAATTACGAAACAGGTTTTTCCTCAATGTATGTTTCACCAAATGTAGTCAATTAAACACTCAAATAAATTTATCAAAAACACAATCGGAGCACAACCCTGTAGAGACTAGAGCGTAAAAGGGAAAGGATGTGGAGGCGAGGCACGAGCGTAGGTCGACACAGATTCTTTATTAAACCCTCTAACAAAATGTACAGCCTGTGACCCCAGCGTTGCCCGCTGGGGCCAAGTCGTGTAGAAGAGACTCCCCAGCTCTCTCTGCATTCCGCTTATATAGTTTTAATCTCATGCATAGAGAGCTGGGCTGATGCATATTACATGGGGTTACACAAAGGCAATGTGTGGCACGATTATCATAACACAAGTCACATACAAAGGCAATGTGTGGCCCGATTATCATAACACGTTACCTTCATAAGAATACATTCAACTCCCAGTGCTGCAGCTTAAAGCAGCAGGAGGCGAAGGCACCTTACAGTCTAGTCTAATTACCCCTGTGGGGTGCTACCCCCCTGAGTCCATTAGTCAGCCCTTCTGTCTGCTTCTGGGTGTGAGATAATGTCTGTTCGCAGTGTGCTGGTGCCACCACACAGGCCCCCCCGAACACCCAGAAGGGGCTGTGACCCCCTGGTCATTTGGGCTCTAGTCGGCACCCGTGGAGGCTGCAGCAGGGGTTGCCGCTCCGGTAGAACTGTCCTGCTGTCGAGGCGTGTCGGAGGGCATGTTAGTCTGTGGGGGAAAGGGGGAGGGGTGAAAAATACTGTCTGCTCCGCTCCGAGTTCCAACACGTTGAACAACCATGGATCGTGGGCGCACGGGGGCCGGTGTGTGTCGTGCGTAATGGAACAAAACCGGAAATCGGCAGGCTTCAGGGTCGGAGGGGTGGGCATAGCGATGTAGAGGATGAGGGGGAGGTGGGTGGGAATAAGTGCGTGCCGGCCCGGGACGTCAAAAGTATCTGGGCCGCACAAAAATTGCGTGCGGATCAGCCCCGGGTGAGGGACTTTCCCGGGAAACCTTACGGTGATCTGCAGCGGCTGTGAAAAACAATTGCAGTCTCTGACTCCTCCTTGTGTGGGTCCGGTCCAGCGAGGATCTGGGGAAGGCGATCGGCCCAATTCCCAGAGGATGCATAGCGGCTGTGAAAAAACTGAAGCTGTGTCAGTGAACGTGGCAGTCTTGCTTTAGCTGTGGAAGCAGACCTAAAGGCACTGGGGAAAGCAATTGGCTAAATTCCCCATTGTGCGTAGCGGCTGAGAAACACACATGTCCTGCGTGCGGGGCTGCACGTCTGCTTTAGGTGCGAGGGCAGCCCTAAAGTCTGCTTCATGCTACATTTCTCTCTCGTCCGCTGTACTCCGTGTATGCTTTGGACGAGCCTGGCACACACGTGGCGCTGTTCATGCTGACTTTTTTCATCTACCAAGGCCAAGTGGTTGACGCATGCACACAACCATCAATTGTAGTTTCACTTCTGCCCGATAGGTGGTGCCAAGGTGCTTATGCGGCACGATTTTCACCAATGAAGAAACGACAGTCTTCTTCACAAAGTTTCTCTTCAAATATAGAGTCCATTTCTGCTGTTTGACTTCCCAGTTTTCACTCCTTTTCCACGAAGATGCTGCCGCCACTGTGAAACAAAGTATGTATGTATGATTCATGTATGTTTTTATTCTCGTTTTCCACCTCCTTGTTGGCTTCTTCGTCTACTGATGCATGCTGTGCCGACATCGCCACCTCGTGAATGGGACGTTCAGTTTTGCGCATGTGCTTTTCAATGCATTGAGGTCGTGGACACGCGGCGCAGTCACAAAATATGGGCTGCACACGGTCGTCTGCGGTCGAGCACTGCGGACACTAGCGGAGTGGAGACGATGACGTAAATTTCATCACACATGGTTTCCAGTTACGCGTACGCGGACAGCAGAGGTGTAGCATGAAGCAGGCTTAAAGGTTCCAAGGATGGCGATCAGCCATGTTCCCCAGACTGCAGCAGCGGAGGCTGATGTGCAAGTCTGTTGAGCCAGTTTGTCCCTGGTGCATGGTGCATATTCTGGCGCAGTGACCACATAGCTGGAAGTTGCGCTGTCCTTGTAATCCTGTGGTGTGCGCATGGGGCTTCTGTGCACGGAAACTCCACTGTCTGAAGGTGAGTCAGGGTCGGGGAATTTGATGGAAATCAACGCAGTCGGCGCCGATCTTCCCCGTTCAGGCTGTTTCTGTGCGGTGCTTGTGTCGCTGATCCTCATGCGTCTTGGTCCCTGCATCGCCCGCTCCGTCCAGCCCCGGAGGTCGCCATCGTGGAGAGAGGAACAGGCACGCACACTCCAGTGTGGATGAGAAGGATGCAGGGGTGCTCCCTGGTACTCCGAAGTCCACAGCACGGTGAGAGGGAGAGACCATCCATCTCACGTCAGGTCACCAGTGTGGTGTGCGGTGTAAGGGAGAGACAGTTCATGTCACGTCAGGTCACCAATGTGGAGAAAAAGGAGTCCACAGCGTGGCAGAAGAGAGAGACAGTCCATTCACGTCAAGGGTCACCAATGTAGAGGGTAAAAGGGAAAGGATGTGGAGGTGGGGCCCGAGCGTAGGTCGACACAGATTCTTTATTAAACCCTCTAACATAATGTACAGCCTGTGACCCCAGCGTAGCCCGCTGGGGCCAAGTCATGTAGAAGAGACTCCCCAGCTCTCTCTGCATTCCGCTTATATAGCTTTAATATGGAATGTTTCATTCCATCTAGCTGCAATGCTCCGCACTGTGGGTGTTTGTATATTTACATATTTATTCCATCTAGCTACAGTGCTCCGCACTGTGTGTGTTTATGCGTTTGCATATTTGTTCCATCTAGCTACAATGCTCCGCACTGTGTGTGTGTTTATATATTTACATATTTGTTCCATTTAGCTACAATGCTCCGCACTGTGTGTTTATATATTTGCATGTTTGTTCCATCTAGCTGCAATGCTCCGCACTGTGTTTATATATTCATATATTTACTCCATCTAGCTACAACGCTCCACACCATGTGTGTGTTTATATAGTCACATATTTATTCCATCTAGCTACAATGCTCCGCACTGTGTGTGTTTATATGTTCATATATTTATTCCATCTAGCTACAATGCTCCGCACTGTGTGTTTATATATCTGTATATTTATTCCATCTAGCTGCAATGCTCCGCATCGTGTGTCTATATATTTATGTTTATATGTACATATGTATACTCGCTGCTCTTGTTTTTTCTTGCCTTCTGATTGTTGCTCTGAGTGTTGCTATCCCTGTGCTGTTGCAATCCTGGAATTTCCCCATTGTGCGACTAATAAAGGGTTATCTTATCTTATCTTATTTTATCTTAATCTCATGCATAGAGAGCTGGGCTGGTGCATATTACATGTGGTTACACAAAGGCAATGTGTGGCACAATTACCATAACACAAGTCACATACAAAGGCAATGTGTGGCCCGATTATCATAACACATGTTACCTTCATAAGAATACATTCGACTCACAGCGCTGCAGCTTAAAGCAGCAGGAGGCGAAGGCGCCTTACAGTCTAGTCTAATTACCCCTGTGGGGTGCTACCCCCCTGAGTCCATTATTCAGCCCTTCTGTCTGCTTCTGGGTGTGAGATAATGTCCATCCGCAATGTGCTGGTGCCACCACAAGACAACCTATCCACCTTATTCCTAGGCCCCATGATGCCTTGCGTGGACTGTGGTAGCATCTTCTGGTACTAGTTTAGAACATATGGTTGTCACTGAAATGGGACACTTTTCCTTGTTAAAAAACAATGACTTCGGCATCAGAAATGTGGGAACATGGCCTCTTGCACCTCAAAACAGTAACATAATCATACCACTTCCCACGACTATCGACGGATGGAAAGAAGATCTTAAAAACTGGCCTCGTACACCGTAGCTCTGTTAGTTAGTGCCGCTGCTAACGATGTAAACAATATTTTAGCTTGGTTGACAACTCGCATTCGATCGGTCGGGAGTTATGTCTTCCGCAAAAACATAGGTGTTTTTTTAGAAAGTACAATTTCTAAGCTTTAAAATGATACCAGACACTCTGGGGTTTCCTGGGACTTTGTCGCTAGCAACCATAGAAAGTGTCATGATTTACCTCATTGCCTGCAGTTCGTAATGGCACGGCGCACATTCAACACTGTGGTTGTTTTTTTTAAATTTGGGGTAAAACATCAGATCTGTGACATTCATACAAGTTAAAACATACCTGGCTCTTGTCGGTGTCTGTCCTGTGTCTGTCCCACCAATCTCACAAACAATCCTTTAGTTTTCAGTGCATGACCTGCTCATTGCTGTAGAAGCCCCAGATTGAGCTGTGCTTATCTCTGAGGAGTGTCACACAACTAAACATTCAAAAATACAAAAACTACAAGTCCTGAATTTAGCTGCCACTTGAGTGGAAAACACATATGTGGACTATACATTACAATGACATACCTTCCAACTTTTAAAACCTGAAAAGCCTAGTAGCTAGCTGGGGTCCAGGGGCCGCAGGCCCCGGTAGGTCCAGGACAAAGTCCTGGTGGGGGGTTCAGGGGGGCAAAGCCCCCCGACGGCAAACAAATATTAGCATTAAATCAAGTTAAAATGTGGCTAACAACCTCATATTTCTTCAACAATCATGTTTCTATTTTCCTTAAATTGTCAATGCAGATATGCTGATGGAAAAGATCAAGGACAAACTCTGTGGTAACTCTCAAGCATTGTTGTTTTCCATGGTGCACCTCTTAGCTTTCTTCAGTTGGTCTTTTGAATGGAACACACTGTGGCACTTGTTACCCAAAGCTGTCATCATCATTTTCCTGGTCATGAGGTTGCCCAGAACTTTAGTTGACAGACTGGACCTGAACTCAGTTTTGTTCTTGTTCACATGGCTGAATATGCGCTCACAGTCCGCAGTAATAATTCCTGGAAATGCTTGGAGTATTCCTCACAAAAAGACTTGCCATGTGTGTGGATATGGATTATCATAGTCTCTTAATTTTCTTAATCAGTGTTC
This sequence comes from Pholidichthys leucotaenia, assembly GCA_020510985.1. Taxonomy (NCBI): domain Eukaryota; kingdom Metazoa; phylum Chordata; class Actinopteri; order Cichliformes; family Pholidichthyidae; genus Pholidichthys; species Pholidichthys leucotaenia. The sequence goes on along the minus strand of CM035837.1, from coordinate 67,572,864 downwards.
ATCTATATTTATTTAAGTTGGTAAGATCTCTGATTATTATACTCTTTTGCTTCCTCAGGTGTTCCATTTAGTTTGATCCAAACTCTACAATTTCTTGTCCATGTTGCCTGTATCTTATTTAGTCTTTTCAGCATCCGTGCTTGCCGTACTATTTCAGCATTAGTTTTTGTTAGATGCTCATTTAGGTAAACTTCTGTTCCCTGTAACTTTCTGGCCTGCCTCAGTATGTCATTCTTTACCCAGGGATGTGATTTGGGGTTGGGGAAATTATGTGAAAATTTAGCAGGGGGTCTGGGGGATGCAGTCCCCCAGTGTGGTCCGGGGCAGAGCCCCGGTGGGGGGGGGGCAAGGGGGGTGAAGCCCCCCGAAGCTCCTGGGTTTTTATGATTTTTAAGTACCAGAACTGTGCTTAAATGACATAAAACAAACAGCTGAATGCCACTTATTACTGTATAATATTGACTTATGTTCCAAGAAGATAAAATCTCTGAACTTAGTTCAGAGATTTTTTGATCTCTTCCATTTCCTCCTTCTTTGGTGGCATTTTTACTGACCTGTTGATAGTAAAACAATCTCTGCTGGTGACGCCGATATCCGATCCGACCGACCTCGAATCCAGCTGGGCCTCAGCTAGCCCCCTCTGCTGCTAGTCCCGCTGCTTACCGCCGCTGCAATTGAGCTCCTGTCCAGCCGGGGTACCGGCAGCTCCTCCACCGAGTCCCGCCGCCCACCGCCGCTGTAGTTGAGCTCTGATCCTGCTCCTGTCCAGCCTGGGTCCCGGTAAATCCTCTACTGAGCCCCGCCACCTACCACTGTCTTCCTCAGTAGCTCCTCCGCCGAGCCCCGCCGCTGGAGCTGGGCTCCAGCTACAGTCGACTTATCCAGCTGGGGCCCCGGCTGCTCCTCCACTGGTCCCCGTCTCCTACCACCGCTGTACTTGAACTCCGATCCGGCTCCCGTCCAACTGTTGCCTCGGTTGGTTCCTCCGGCGAGTCCCAATCACCGGGGACGGAGTCGCTTCTTTGTATCGGTGTTAGGTGCTACGACTAGCTATGGTATTAGCTATAGCGTTAGCTTAGCAAACGCTTCAGGTAAATTTAGATACGATTCCTAGCGATCTCATGTTTGGAATTGCTTTCGTGTTTTTTTTACGATTTAAAATTTTTGACTGAATTTTTTTAGTGAAAAACCGTAATTTTGATTAATAAAGCCGTAACCCGGAATGGGGTCTTGAAAACCGTAACCATTACGGCAAAACCGGAGTAGTTGGCAGGTATGCAATGAATTTGAAAAACTTTTAAAAACACTATTTTAAATGCCCCTGCTACTCCACTGAAACTGACTGATTTTACACTGGGTCAAATGAAACCGGAAGTTCCGTCCACAATCGTTCCTCCAGCGGCACCCCCAGGAATAAGGTGGATATACTGTCAGGTTCCTGGGCCACGAATTAGAGCCGTGCCCAGTTTTGTCTGCCTAGTGAACATCTTGTGTTTATTTTCTGTTATTTCTTAGTTTAGTATGATGTTTTGTAGCTTGGCTATTCCTGTATTTTCTGTTTCCGGTTTGTTTATTTTGACAGCGCTGGGCAGCTTCTGGCTGATTGTTCTGCGGGGCTGCACAGCTGCTCCTGATTTCTCACTCATGAGTTACACCTGTCTGTATTGTGAGGGTATTTAAGTGGCACAACAACCTCTGGTCGTTGTCGTGCCCTTCTCCTATCTCCTCTCACGTCCTCCTCACCTACCATGACCTACATTTCATGGTTTGGATTCTGCTGTTGAGGTAAGTTGGTCATCTCCATCTGGGTGCCTTTTTCCTCTCTATTTTGTCTCAGCTGTCGAGCCCCATTGCTCTCGGGGACTCCGGTAGAGCGTTTCTCCTACTCTGGCGTTTTGGCACCTTTTGACGTTGAGCCCAACTTGCCTCCAGCATTTGTTTCATATGTCATCGTAAGTGCTCGCCAGATTTTGCTTGTTGGAGCCCTGTATCTTCATCCGTCATTGGTTAAATACTCAGCCAGTCTGTTTGGGAGTACTGTATTTGTATTTTTTGTGTGCTCTACCAGTTAGTTTGGAGCGTTGTGTGCTTATTTTTTTCATTTTTTCACCAATTAGTCTAGGAATTTTTATGTGTCTATGTTAATAAATGTGCAGAAACCTACAACATGCATTTGGTGTCCTATTTCTCGCCCGTTAAACGGGCCATTCATGACATATAAATAATGACATGTGATAAAGAACATTTAACACTCCAACTAAACAGCTCACAGTCATTTCACACAACTAGTGGAATAGCCCCTCCCTCCCCCCCAGGATTACCATCCCATGGTTCCAAGCCAGAGCGCTTCCATCGTTTAGTCTCTGGTGACGGGCTGTGTCATCTATTCATCTTCACCACTCGACGCAGCTCGCTGGGGTGCCTCCACATCCCGTCCAACAGGCCTAGATAGCCGTCACCCCTGGTCATCGTACAGCCCACGTCTATGGGACCCCCTCGACCGAGCTTCCACCCTAGGACAAACCATATCACCAACCACCAGGGGAGCTCTAAGTCTCTCCGGATCCCCCCACCATGGGGGGGCTTCCCATTTAAGATAAGATAAGATAAGCCTTTATTAGTCCCACAATGGGGAAATTCCAGGATTGCAACAGCACAGGGATAGCAACACTCAGAGCAATAATCAGAAGGCAAGAAAAAAAAAAAACAAGAACATCTGGTAAACATATGTACATATTACTATAAATATATACAGTGGGGCAAAAAAGTATTTAGTCAGCCACCAATTGTGCAAGTTCTCCCACTTAAAAGATGAGAGAGGTCTCCAATTTTCATCATAGGTATACCTCAACTATGACAGACAAAATGAGAAAAAAACAATCCAGAAAATCACATTGTCTGATTTTTAAAGAATTTATTTGCAAATTATGGTGGAAAATAAGTATTTGGTCACCTACAAACAAGCAAGATTTCTGGCTCTCACAGACCTGTAACTTCTTCTTTAAGAGGCTCCTCTGTCCTCCACTCGTTACCTGTATTAATGGCACCTGTTTGAACTCGTTATCAGTATAAAAGACACCTGTCCACAACCTCAAACAGTCAGACTCCAAACTCCACTATGGCCAAGACCAAAGAGCTGTCAGAGGACACCAGAAACAAAATTGTAGACCTGCACCAGGCTGGGAAGACTGAATCTGCAATAGGTAAGCAGCTTGGTGTGAAGAAATCAACTGTGGGAGCAATTATTAGAAAATGGAAGACATAGAAGACCACTGATAATCTCCCTCGATCTGGGGCTACAGGCAAGATCTCACCCCGTGGGGTCAAAATGATCACGAGAACGGTGAGCAAAAATCCCAGAACCACACGGGGGGACCTAGTGAATGACCTGCAGAGAGCTGGGATCAAAGTAACAAAGGCTACCATCAGTAACACACTACGCTGCCAGGGACTCAAATCCTGCAGTGCCAGACGTGTCCCCCTGCTTAAGCCAGTACATGTCCAGGCCCGTCTGGAGTTTGCTAGAGAGCATTTGGATGATCCAGAAGAGGATTGGGAGAATGTCATATGGTCAGATGAAACCAAAATAGAACTTTTTGGTAAAAACTCAACTTGTCGTGTTTGGAGGAGAAAGAATGCTGAGTTGCATCCAAAGAACACCATACCTACTGTGAAGCATGGGGGTGGAAACATCATGCTTTGGGGCTGTTTTTCTGCAAAGGGACCAGGACAACTGATCCGTGTAAAGGAAAGAATGAATGGGGCCTTGTATCGTGAGATTTTGAGTGAAAACCTCCTTCCATCAGCAAGGGCATTGAAGATGAAACATGGCTGGGCCTTTCAGCATGACAATGATCCCAAACACACCGCCCGGGCAACGAAGGAGTGGCTTCGTAAGAAGCATTTCAAGGTCCTGGAGTGGCCTAGCCAGTCTCCAGAACTCAACCCCATAGAAAATCTTTGGAGGGAGTTGAAAGTCCGTGTTGCCCAGCGACAGCCCCAAAACATCACTGCTCTAGAGGAGATCTGCATGGAGGAATGGGCCAAAATACCAACAACAGTGTAAGAAAACCTTGTGAAGACTTACAGAAAATGTTTGACCTCTGTCATTGCCAACAAAGGGTATATAACAAAGTATTGAGATGAACTTTTGTTATTTACCAAATACTTATTTTCCACCATAATTTGCAAATAAATTCTTTAAAAATCAGACAATGTGATTTTCTGGATTTTTTTTTTCCTCATTTTGTCTCTCATAGTTGAAGTATACCTATGATGAAAATTGGAGACCTCTCTCATCTTTTAAGTGGGAGAACTTGCACAATTGGTGGCTGACTAAATACTTTTTTGCCCCACTGTATATAGACACACAGTGCGGAGCATTATCGTTGGTGAATGTGCAGCAGAAAGTCTAAGCTCTCTCTCCGCGGATGCGGCGGGCCAGCTGGATGTCTTTGGGCATGATGGTGACCCTCTTGGCGAAGAAGAGACCCACCAGGTAGGCCTCTCTGGTCTCCTGCAGAGCCATGATGGCGAAGCTCAGGAAGCGCAGGTGGGTCTTGAAGTCCTGAGCGATCTCCCTCACCAGGCGCTGGATGGGCAGCTTACGGATGAGCAGCTCCGTGGATTTCTGGTAGTGACGGATCTCTCTCAGAGCCACGGGCCTGTAACGGTGAGGCCTCTTCACTCCGCCGGTGGCCGCAGCGCCTCTCCGAGCAGCCCTGGTGGCTAGCTGCCTCCTGGGGGGCTTCTTCCTCCAGTAGATGTTACGGGCGGTCTACTTGGTTCTTGCCATCGCTCTTTATTATTCTGTCTTATATTTCTTGCACGCCGCCTAAACTTCAGCCCGCCACCCGCGTCGTTTTCGCTACAGCTCCCGGTATGTCGAGTTTCCCATTAGCACCGGGCGGCGGCCAAGTGCAAGCTAGCACTAGCTCCTCCCTGCTGCAACGTCTCCCGCTGCAAACAGTGGCTCCGTCCGCCGACCCGGGAGATCCCCGGGGCAATCCGTGCCTCCGTGATATATATACAGAGTGAAAGGTGTAGAAAGAAGAAGGAAGATAAAAAAAGGCTGTTGCAACGGGCAGCCGACTCGTGTGGCGCTGCCGGTCCGGCGGAACCGGAACCGGAAAAAAACCAAAACAAAACAAAAAAAACCCGGTGTTTGGACCCGGTGTTCTTCCCGGTCCGGCCTGAAGCCCTTTTCGAAGACCGCCTTCTGGTGCACCTGTTGGTCTAGCCCTGGTGCTGTTCAATGCTGATGTCCCGGTCCCACCTACCAACCCGGGGGCCCCGTCAGGCCGCCCACCTCCCACACCAAGGGTAACTTGGGCTCTGGCATCGGGTCCATTCTGGGAAGGCGCCCCGTGATGATCCCCCTTGCTGTCTTCTCCCAGTCCAGACCAATCGGCGTTCCACATCGCATCATCGTCCATATCCGGCAGGGGTCCATTCCACAAGCCTCCGCCCGACCACTCCTCTCCGGTGTCGCTGGCGATGGAGAAGCCCAAGCCGTAGAACATCCAAGCCATCCAGTGGCGGTCACCACCACCCGGACATCCGCCATGCTCCGCGACTTGTAATGTTCCATTAACTCGATCTACCTGACGTAGATCCGCTGCATACCTCTTCACTGGCTCTCCTGTCCGCTGGTGGCGCTGCCGAAACTGGATACGCCGGACGATGACATTGTCCGGCGCGCGAAAATATCACGCCATTAGCTCTACAACCTCCTCAAAAGTCTCAGCTCCACCTAATGTTTCCAGGACCCTCTGCCTTTCCATGCCCAGATTATGGACTAAAATTGCTCTTGCTCGCAATTTCTTCAACTCACCGAGGTTGAGGGCCACCAGGTAGTTGCTAAACACAGTGAACCACCTAGGCCAAGACACAGGAGGCTCGCCAGGGGCCTCCAGAAACGGCCGAAAACTTGTTGCAGCACACTCCATAACCGTGTTTTCCTCGTCGCCAAATGTTGTGTCCATAATTAGTAGAACGAGAAGCAGGGTGGAAGGCAGTTTATATCCTTTATTAATAACTTACAAATAACACACCAGTCACACAGCAGTGGGCTACAGCGCTCTGGGTCCAGGTGTCTACGACGAAAGAGAGCTTGCCTCTTCCACCCCTGGCCCTTTATACACCGGCCAATGTCACCACCGGAAGTGTGGTTCGCCAGCCCCCTCTAATCCCCAGTAAATCCCAGGCTGCCATATTACTACTGATTTATGGATGTAACAGCGAGTAACGCATCTGATCAGATTTCAGTAACTGTAACGCATTACTGAATTTTTAAACAGTAATTTCATTACACAGCACGTTACTGCAAAACTAGTGGCATTACAGTAACGTGTTACTTTGTAACGCATTATTCCCAACACTGGTGTCCACTCTTGCACTACATATACTTCCTCCTGCATTTCTAATTTACCCTTCCATTACTTATCTTCACTCTCTGAGGATCACCGACCTGTGACTGCAGAGGTGGGAGAAGAGTGATTCATGAGCCGGGCGGAAGGAATCTCTATGAGCACCACATGTCTCTTCAGTTGCGTGCTAGAGACACACGCACGCACTTACTTGTAAATGCACATACAGCGACAGGTGCAGCACTGCAGGAGTACAGTGAAGAGGCCCTTGTTAATACTGGCACCGGACTAAGACTCAGCTGTGTCCCGTTATGCCATTGGAGACTGTGTGGTCACAGGTTGATATATGGGCGCTTGTATAGAAGCGGACACCCCATCACATTCGTTCATTGTTGAGTCGCAGAGCAGGAGCAACAATGGGCAAACTATGAAGTTATTCACATGCAAAAAGTAAGACTTTTATATGACTCAGTGTATCCAGTATCTACAATATGATCAAGCCAGTGTCAGTTCACTCAGCAAAAAAACAAAAACATTTTTTGGTTTACAGTTCTTATATTTGTCCAGAATGGTATGATCTCTAACAGCTCTAAGATGTCTGTTTAGCTACATGTAAGGGTTACCAAAAGAGAAAAATAGACTTACAATATGTAACTTCTAGCATTTTAAACTCTTCTTTTTTGCAACATCATATTTTTAAGCTGGACATATCCTAAAATTGAGGAGTTGTTATTTAACACCAAGGGCCGTATTACAGCAACATGGTCCATAATCAGTTGTCACTGACATAAAACGCATTTATGGGTGTTTCCATGTTAATTTCCTTATCACAGGAAAAGGCTGGTCTAACTATTGGGTTTTTGAGGTGTGTTTTGGATAATCCAAAGCATTCCTGCCCATCCCTTTAATGCATAGAGGCATATAATCTAAAGTGAACTCTGATCATGATGGCTTATTTAAGATTGGTTTTGCACTGGCCAAAGGGTATGTATGTGAGCAAAAATGCACACGACAGTAACACTGCTTAATAATAATAAAGCATTGGATTTATATAGCGCTTTTTCATGGACACTCAAAGACACTTTACAATGGATACATTATTCATTCACTCCACAGACAATGGTAGTGGTAAGCTACTACTGTAGCCACAGCTGCCCTGGGGCAGACTGACGGAAACGGGGTTGCCAATCTGCGGCAACGGCCTCTCCCACCACTACCGGACAAATATACACATTCATACTCAGTGTCATGGACACTGGAGGCAAGCTAGGCAAAGTGTCTTGCCCAGGGACACAACAGCAGGATGGCTGGAAAGAGCAGTTGTCTGGACAGGGTCGGACTCTGTCCACTTTATGTTCTTTGTTGAACTGATCATTATCATTATTATTATCATTATTCTTGCCCTGCTTCGCATCTTACGTGTACCCTCATGTTGACAGCATCCTTTTTTCTGGTTGATCATTTATTATCATCCCCTGTGAGCAAGCGCTCACAGGGGATGATAATAAATGCTCAACAGCGCTTCCTCACAGGGGATCGCCTGATTGCTGGGGTCTTTCTGCAACTGTGGGGGTTTCCCCTACAGTTGAAAGTGCTATGAGATGACTGTTGTTGTGAAATGGTGCTATATAAATAAAGTTGAATTGAATTGAATTGAACTCTGATCATCATTACCAGTATCCTCACTTCAGTATAATCACTTCTAGTTATGTTGTCCTTTATTATCGCCATGATCCTGTCTTGCTTTGCATATTGTGTTTACATTGTGACGGCACTCTCAGTTCATTTGTTGCTCCTTCATTTACTAGTCCTTTGTGTTGTAATCATTCACGGCTGTGCCGCATTTATTAATTATTTCCTCCCTCTATATATAGTGTCATGCCATACACTCAGTGTGGCATGCTTGTCATATACTGCCCTCTCCACGCCACTGCTTGTCAGTAGTTTTGTTGTTTCAGTCAATAAATTATGTTGACGCCCTGCATGTGAGTCCTTCATTCCGCCCCAGAGGGCTGCCTATGACAGAAGCATGCCGTCAAAAATGGACTCAGCAGGTGACTGCAGAAGGAGGAGGCGGAAAGGGGGAGAGCTGTCGATCACAAAGGTACTGCAGGAGCTCATTGCTTCGGCCCGCAGCTCACTCTCTCCAGAGGATGCTGAAGACTCTTGGGGGGCGGTCGCTAACATCCTGGAAGCCCGCCCGAGCCTGTGCTCCCTTCCCTGGGTGCAGGGGCTTCCTCTCCCAACCCTACCAGTACTGCTAGCCTCCTCCTCACCGGAGCCAGCCGACTGCTCACCTGTGTTTACTCTTGCGGAGTGGAGGGAGGCCACCTCACCTGCTGCCTTTCTCCCGGCCACTTCATTTGCTGCTCCTCTCCTGGTCATTTCACCAGCTGCTTCTCTCACAGCTGCCTCACCTGCTGCTCCTCCCATGACTGACTTGCCCGCTGTCTTTCCTGCAGCTCATCCGGAGGCCGTCACTCCTGCAGCTTGACCAGAGGCCGTCTCTCCCACAGCTCATCCTGAAGCCACCTTTTCAGCAGCTCATCCTGTGGCCAGTACCCCGGCAGTTCACTCTGAGACTGTCACATCCATACCAGCAGCGGAGCCACGGGGATCCTCGCCAGCAGAGGAGCAGAAGTTAAGGCAAGCCATCTTTATTATTTTTTTAGCATTCATTTTAAAAAGGGCTTGTCTTGCTCCTGGTAGGGAGACCCAGTTGCAGCCTCCATCTGCTTCTGAGTTCTCCTCACCAGCCAGCTCTTCTGCTGGCTGTTATTGTGTGGCACCTTCTCCAACCTGTACCATTTCCTCCCTGTCCAAGGTGGCTGCATCGGGGAGGGATTCCTGGGCATCTGGGCCGGATGCTCTTCAGCCCCAGTCACCATCTCATCCGGAGATCAGTGCTCTCCAGCCATCTCATCCAGAGTTCAGCGCTCTCCAGTCATCTTATTCAGAGGTCAGTGTGCTTAAATCAACAGCACCTGGGGTCGGTGTGCCTCTGTATCTGCCTAGAACGAGATGTTTTCTGATTTGGGGGCCCGTAGACTCAGGTAGACCTCCTGAACCATCTTATCCCATGTTCTGGTGGCCTAGGGACTCTAGGAGGGTGCAGGATCCACCCTGGTCCATGGTCTAGGGTCCCATAGACTTGGGTAGGCCCTCTGAACCGCTTTGTTTTCCGGTCCGGTGGTCCCGGGACTTTGGGAGACCACCTGACTCATCTTGTTTTGTTTTGGGCCTTGGACTTTGGGTTGCCCCCATACATTGGGTTTTTGTGTTGGGCTTTGCTTGGGGAGGGAGTTTGTTTCAGCCCGCCTGGCCTTTTCCCCTACCACCCAACCTGTGAGGGTTTTGGGGTTTTCTTGTTTGTCCCTCTTGTTGGTGTTACTCTAGGGTTGTCTGGGTTCTGTCCCTTGGAGGGTACTGTAATGGTCTGGACGGGGTTGGACCCTGTCCATGCTTTACGTTCTTTGTTGGACTGATCATTATCATTATTATTATCATCATTATTATTCTTGTCCTGCTCAGCATCCTATGTTTACCCTCATATTGACAGCGTCCTTGTTTTCTGATTGATCGTGTATTATCATTATCATCTTTACCAGTACCCTCACTTCAGTATATTCACTTCTAGTTATGTTATCCTTTATTATTGGCATGATCCTGTCTTGCTTTGCATATTGCGCTTACATTGTGACGGCACTCTCAGTTCATTTGTCGCTCCTCCATTTAATGGTCCTTTGTGTTGTAATCATTCACGGCTGTGCTGCATTTGTTAATTATTTCCTCCCTCTATATATAGTGTCATGCCATACATTCAGTATGGCGTGCTCGTCATGTACTGCACTCTCCATGCCACTGCTCGTTAGTAGTGTTGTTGTTTCAGTCAATAAATTATGTTAAAAGGACGCCCTGCACGTGAGTCCTTCATTCTGCCCCAGAGGGCCTCTTATGAAAGGAAGAGCGGGATTGTAACCGCCAGACCTTCGGTTATTGGATGACCCACTCTACCTACTGAGCTACTGCCGCCCACTTGGTAATAAGGAACACATCAATCACAGTTGATGTCCAGTTAGCTATTTTAGAGAGAACAAACCGTCAAAAGGAACTGGTAAAAAATAATGTTGGGCTGAAAAATCAAGCCAGCTGGTTTAATGGAGTGTGCACAGATGCAACACGCAGACATGAATGCATTTGAAACTTCAGGAAAAGAGGATGATGCCTGTGCAAGCTTTCATAAAATGGAAAGATCACTGAAGGGACGCGGAAGTTGCTCCTGGCCCATGGGGAGATGGAGAGCTCCCTCTCCTGTTGCTTTCACCAACCAAGGGTATCCCTTGTTTTGTGTGGGGGTCTGCCGAGAATTGTGGCTCTCTGTCCCAGTCCCTCCCGGGTGGGAGGAAGGACGAGGATCCGGCACAGCGTCCCGTCCGCTGCTGACCCCCGCCACGATGGATGGCATGATGAGTGGCAGTCAGGGTGTCCGCAGCTTGAGAACCCCAACCATAGGAGCGCGGTGCAGGTGACCTCGGCCTGGCTGGAAATTTAGGGGTGCGTGGCTGCAGGCAGACATGGACGCATCTCTTGTTTCTCTGGAAAGTTACAGTGAAAAGTAAAACCCTGTTTTCTCATTCCTTCATTCCCCTGAAAATAAACACATTAATGCCTAATAAGTCTGTGATAAAAACGAAAGCGTCGATGGAATAAAAATCTTCAGATTGCAAACTGACAACTGACTGAAAGTCTAAAATATATTTTGAGTCTAACTATTTAACAATTACCTTTGAACCATTTGGCTGCATTAAAAAGATCACTCCAAATGCTTGTCATGCTTGTCAGGAAAACACAAATGTTATTCCTGAATTGCAGGAATATCTTGAACAACAACCCACAAGCCATCTAGGCAATATGATCACATCTCATTTTTCCAACCTTCCTACTGTAATTCAGTGAAGAACTTTGACTATGGTGACATCATCATGTTTTACGGAATTTCATAGCTTCAAAAACCTCCAAGCGGTGGGTGGGGGTGACAAATGAGGAATAACAGCAGTTGCAGGAGACAGTTTGTTCCCTTATTAATAAATATACATTTTTATGGTTACATGCTAGAATTACATTTTTAAGGTTGGCGTTAGGGCCCCTTTGCACGGTACGGAGATCATTGAGAGACTGGGCAAATTACTGATGTTTGGGATCGTCTGGGAGATCCTTGTCTGTTTTGGCCTGAGTCAAAACGTTGACGAGACCGTGGCAACTGTGGAGACCCCTGAAGATCATTGATAGAGCAAAAATTGACCAGATCTCTCAATGATCTCCACCCCTGTGGAAAGGGGCTATTAGGGAAAGGTGAGAGTCTACTTTAAACACATTGCAACTACAACCCTCCACCATGTCACTTCATGTAATTATTTATAGGACCACCAGAGGTTGCTTTTTTTTTAAACATAATTATAGGTCATAATAGCTGCTCAGGATCCTATGTCCCTAATATTGTCTTTGCTAAACCCTCTTCCACAGACTTTTGTCACAACCTGTAATATCACAATCACAATATAAAAACTGTCATACTATCTCGAAACCTGCATTTAAAGTTATAATATAATCAACTGCATTTATATACTACCTTTCACTATACCCAAAAGGCTTTACAGGCAGACACTGGTAAGTTACCTCTGTAGCCACAGCTGTCCAGGGGCAGGGAAACATGGCCCCCAATCCATGCCAACGGCCTCTCCAACCCCCACCAAACATTTATTCACAGTTGTACACCAGTGTTACAGACACTGGAGGTAAAGTGTCTTGTCCAAGGACACAATGGCAGGATGGCTAGGGAGAGCAGGATTCAAGCTGCCAACTCTCTGGTTATTGGACGACCCTCTCTATCTCCTGAGCCACTACTGCCCCACATTATAGGAACAACTGAAAACAAAAATATATACAGTATATTAAAAGTTTAAAAACTTGTAACTCTTGTTGACCTGCATGCTAACTGGAAACTACTCAGTAGATTAAAAATCACATCAAACAAAAAATAAATAGACCGACTATACATGTTGGGGGGAAGTAGACTAAAAGTGGGCTATAGGAGAAAACAGGCTCACACAAAAGTCATGAGTAAGTGTCTTCACCTGTTTGATAAACAAAATTCAATTCAATCCCTCCCTGATTTATCTTTTTTTTTTGCATGTGTGTCACATTTAAGTGTTTCAGATCATCAAACAAATTTAAATATTAGACAAAGGTAACACAAGTAAACACAAAATGCAGTTTTTAAATGAAGGTGTTTATTATTATTAAGGGGAAAAAATCCAAACCTACATGGCCCTGTTTGAAAAAGTGATTGCCCCCTAAACCTAATAACTGGCTGGGCCACCCTCAACAGCAACAACTCCAATCAAATGTTTGCAGTAACTGGCAGTGAGTCTTTTACAGCGCTGTGGAGGAATTTTGGCCCACTCATCTTTGCAGAATTGTTGTAATTCAGCCACATTGGAGGGTTTCTGAACATGAACCGCCTTTTTAAGGTCATGCCACAGCATCTCAATCAGATTCTGGTCAGGGCTTTGACTAGGCCACTGCAAAGTCTTCATTTTATTTTTCTTAAGTCATTCAGAGGTGGACTTGCTGGTGTGTTTTGGATCATTATCCTGCTTCAGAACCCAAGTCACAAACAGATGGCCGGACATTCTCCTTCAGGATTTTTTGATAGACAGCAGAATTCATGGTTCCATTTACCACAGCAAGTCTTCCAGGTCCTGAAGCAGCAAAACAGCCCCAGACCATCACACTACCACCACCATATTTTACTGTTGGTATGATGTTCCTTTTGTGAAATGCTGTTTTACTTTAATGCCGGATGTAATGGGACACACTGTCACGAGCTGGGTCCATTGTTCTGTTGGACCCAGTCTCGTGACTCTTTTATCATATCCATATTTATTCATCTGCTGTATTTTGGTACCCTCTTTGTGTTGTAACTGTTTTCTATTTGCCTGGTTGTGTCTCAGTTTGGGTTGATCTGGTTTTGCTGCATTTATAATTATTTCCTAGTCTGTATTAAATTTTGTTTACATTTTCTCTGTAGGCTCACAGCTGTCAGGTTGCACTTCCGGGTTTTGTGTGGGCACCTATCAACTGTCAGTCGCTCCTTCCTCATTACTGCTTTCATCTGGTCTGAATTATTGCCTCCTTCTCCTGCACAGCTCACACACGTGTTAGCACTTATGATGTTATCTCACTCAGTATTTTAGTTCTGTCTGTTCATCTTGTTTTTGCCGGTTCATTGCATTGTCTACCGCTCCACCAGAGCATGGGCTGCTCTTGAGAATTCCTGTAAGTAATTGTTTTCCCCCACTCAACAGTCTGCTTGGGAGCGCCTTGGGACTATTTTCTGTATTACCTGCTCACCAGTAAGCTTGGGAGCATTTTGCACTTATTCTTTATTTTACTAGCTCACCACTTCGTTTATTGGAGCTACTGTACTACCTTTTATGTTAATAAACGCACACCACCATCCTGCGAGTGGGTTTTTTGTCTTTTCCACCCCAAAGGGGCAGAAATCATGACAGAATGAACCGGCCTGAATAAGAAAACCCAGCGGAGGTGTTGTGTATGCTATTTTTCATCTTTGTATTTTTCCACCGACCTGTTTCCTGGAAGCACCATGTCCAACCTGGACGACGCGAGCTGTGTGGGGTGTGCATCCTGGAGGACCTTTTGTCATGGATCCAGGCCTCTTGTACCCCCGAAACAGTCCGTGAGGGTTGGGACAGCACAGCACGGGTAATGGAGATGCATTCCAGTCTATGGAACCATTCGGAGGCCACTGACATCCTCGCCTCCATTTACTGTCTTCCGTGTGCGAGCGATGAGCCCAGGGAAGAAGCTCCGATGCTGGAGCTGACCCAAATGAAGAGGAAGCGCTTGCGCTGCAAGAGGTCTTCAGTCTCCCCCACAGCAGCTCCACCTCCTTCGCCTGAACCCTGGCCCGCTCCGTCCGCCGAGGAACTGGAGGAGCAAAGACTGGTGATACTGGCGGAGACGACTCTCCTCCTCGAGGTAAAGCCGTGGCTCCTCCTGGAATGGATCCACAAAGTGGAGGAGCTTCCCCCAAGGTTGCCGGAGTTGGAGCCGGTGATTGAGCGTTTCCTAGCCTCGAAGCCTCTTCTCCATGATGAGCTGACGTCTCCTTCTCCTGTTCATTGCCGCCGAACCCGGAAACTCTGGCAGAGAGACTCCGCCAGCGCTCAGCCAGTAACCCCTCCTTCACGGAGGGGGAGGATTTCTGCAGCTGAATTCCTTCAGGCTCCCGGGGAGATGGAGTATAACCTTGGGACGGCAGCTGACGTCATCACCCCCCCCAGGAATTCAGGCAAATCCTAATTCATTCACTCACTCGCTCTCTTGAAATTACTTGCCTGATTCCTGACGAGGGGACTTAGATTTCACAGTCCATTGAGTCCCCATTATCAGTTGCCATACCCGCTTTACCACCTATTTCTCCTGTCTTCCCCAAAACTCCGCTGGTTCATGAAGATCATTGGACAACGGAGGAGCCAGAGGTCCCAGAGGAGTCTACTCCATGGTGCAAACATCATCCTGCATTGGACCGCCAGAGGAAGCCCACCTCCTCGTCGGCAGCCCTCATCCAGATGTCGAGCCCTACTACTCCCGTGGCAGAGCCCCTCTCTACTCCCGCTGCCACGTCCGTCGCCTCAACGTACCCTCCAACTGCCGAGAGGTCTCCCAAAGTTTCTCCGGCAACACCCACCTCTGAGTCTGCAGGGGCGGCTCTTCTACTTTCCACTGAGGGGCCTAAGTTCACCTGAGGTGCAGAGGGGTACGATACTCCACGCTCAGCAGCAGGCAACATCATGAACGGGGAAAACAGGCAAGTGTTACTCCATTCTACTTTCATTTGTAAGAATGCGCCTAGTCTGATTCCCGGTAGGGAGGCTCAGGAAGAGCAGCCTCCTGAGCTCTCCTCACCTGCTGCTACTATTAACTGTTCACCAGCCCTCTCTTCGCCCTCTCCTATGGCCCCTAAGTGTGTGCCGACCTTGGGGTTGGGTCACCCGATGCAGAAGGAGCCCGCGGCCTTTGAGGAGCCAGCTCCAATGCTTGTGGCAAACCAACCCTCAGTTGCCACGTCGGATGAGCCACCAACGTGGACCACGTCGCCAGAGGAAACTTGGACCTTTTCCACCATCGTGCTGGCTGCGGAGGTCACTGCAGCAGGGGCTGAAGCTGAGCTGGGCCTCCTGAGGGCTGGACCCGAGGAGCCACCTGGCTCGTCGGAGTCCTGGACGGCAGTGGAGCTCGAGCCCAGGCAAGTGTTCTCTCTTGTTTCTCCCCTTTCAGTCTTAGAGCAGTCTTGCCTGGCTCTTGCTGGGGGAGGGCCAGGTGCAGCTGTCTGCTGCACATGAGCTCGCCTCGCCGGGCCCTGCCGCTGCCGGCAACCCTGACCCTTTCTTTCTCTGTGCTGTATCTGAGCTCTCTCTCAGGGTCACTGGAGAGGATCCTACACCGCCAGATGACCTTGTTGATCTAGGTTCGTCACCAGAGGTCGCCCAGGGTCCAGCTTCCTCCGAGGGTGCTGTAGTGCTCCAGCCCGGAGCCACCGCAGGTGCAGTTGAGCTCCAGCCCGGAGCCACCGCAGGTGCCAATTTACCTTCATTCAAGATCACCAAGGGCATCATGGTCCCCTTCTCTCTTCAGCTGGATGGCGTTGTGGTTCCCCTTCCTCTTCAGCCTGATACCATTGCGGTTCCCCTTCCTCTTCAGCCTGACAATGTCGTGGTGTCCCTTTCCTGGCTCACCCCTCCATCATTGGGTCTCCCCGTGGGGAGGCCGCTTCCCGGGCCACCTCTCCTGTTCAGGTGGCTAAAGAACTCAGGCCGGCCACCCGAGAGACTGAGCCGTCAGGCCAGGCAGTCCTTATCCTCTGGTAGGCCACCCGGCTTGTACCATCTGGCCGTCCGACTGGCCTGAGACTTTGGCAGGCCACCTGACTTGGTTCACCTTGTCGTCTGCAGGGCCTGGGACTTTGGGCGGCCCCCTGAACTTTGGAGCTCTGAGGGCCGGGAGCCTTTACGCTGTGTTTTCTGGTGTGGCCCTAGTGGGGCTTTCTGTTTGTTTTGTTTCCTCCTGGCCTGTTCCCCCCACCGGCCACCCTGGGTAGATTGTTGTGGTTCTTGCGTGTGTGTGGGGGGGGGGTTCTTTTTCTTTCTTTTCTTTTGGTGTTACCGTGGGCCCTTGGGGGGGGGGAAATCTGTCATGAGCTGGGTCCATTGTTCTGTTGGACCCAGTCTCATGACTCTTTTGTTATATCCATATTTATTCATCTGCTGTATTTTGGCACTGTCTTTGTATTGTAACTGTTTTCTATTTGTGTGGTTGTGCCTCAGTTTGGGTTGATCTGGTTTTGCTGCATTTATAATTATTTCCTAGTCTGTATTAAATTTTGTTTACATTTTCTCTGTAGGCTCACAGCTGTCAGGTTGCACTTCCGGGTTTTGTGTGGGCACCTGTCAACTGTCAGTCGCTCCTTCCTCATTACTGCTCTCAGCTGGTCCTAATTATTGCCTCCTTCTCCTGCGCAGCTCACACACGTGTTAGCACTTATGATGCAATTTGAACACATTGCGATTAATTGATTTAAAATGTGTTAAGGTGGTGTACTGCGACAAAAAAGTCCAAATTCTTATGGACTTGACTATATAGTTATATATAGTTCTGTCTGTTCATCTTGTTTTTGTCGGTTCATTGTATTGTCTACTCCTCCACCAGAGCACGGGCTGCTCTGGTGAATTCCTGTAAGTAATTGTTTTGCCCCGCTCACCAGTCTGCTTGGGAGCGCCTTGGGACTATTTTCTGTTACCTGCTCACCAGTAAGCTTGGAAGCGTTTTGCACTTGTTGCACCCTCAGAACGACAGGACTCAGTCTTCTGTTTGGCAACTTTATTACTCCCGGTTCTGCGTTTTTTTTGTAATCATTTGTCTGAGCAGCCAGGGCTAAAAAAAATGGCGACCACACTTCTTTTCATTCACCAGACCAGAACATAAAAAACAGGAGCACGGTGATGACGTATTGTCGCTTAACTGACCTCACTCTCTCTTTCTCTGTCCCAGCAATTAATTAATTCAGAATTATACATGCAAAATGTGATAGGATTGATACAAGACCAGATTAAAACATATTCCTCAGCATCACAGCATCCCGTCCTCACAGCATAGGCCTGTCATAGACTTGTAGGGCGCAACACCCTCCCCCACTAAAAAAAATGTTGCCTAACATTTTCTCTACCACTACGCAGACAATACTTAACATATCTGTAACAACATTAGAACACTTTGGGGATGGTAAACATGTGAGCTGTTGTCTTTTTCTTTTTTTAGCATGCATTACAGAATACAAGTGCAAGTAATATTTCACTTCACTGTCTCTGTGTCTTCTTTTTCAACTTCTTGTGGCTGTAATACGAGGCTAAATGTCCATAGTCCATCAGTATTGAAGGGTGAATAGTCCATTGAAGGATTGGTGGGCCCTCCCAATCTTCACAAAGGGACAACGAAATTACCATGTACACCCAACCTTATGTTTCCTACACATTTTGGTGCCACACATTTCATCTCATTAAGTCTGTATATCACTGTTTTTTGTTTTGTTTAACACAGCAATCGTGACACTATTGTCTCATTTTTAAGTACACAGATAACCATCTATTTTTGTACTTAATTTCAAACAAATACTCTGCTTGCTTATATTTGAGCTACAATATATTCTGAACTAAAAGTGCGACCATACCCCTATAACTAACATTCAATAAACAATAGCTAAAATGTTAAATGAACGACTAAATCAATGAATCTATTTATGAATAGCATAACATTCTCTCATTCATTGTTAGACAAAGGATACATGTACGATGGTCTTGTAGAGGGATCCTGGCTGATTCTCAGGGGCTGCTTCAAGCTGACACCACATGTCTTCAGAGGTCTGAACGTTGGCTGGCCCAGCTGATCATAGGTGTAGATACGCTTGGGTGGCCTGGCTCTTACTGGTCTTTCCGTTTGCATCCCAGGTCACTCTCTTCATTGTCAGATTCAGCACTCCTCTCTTCACTCTCAGGTTCAGCAGTAAGAACATCAATCTGCTCCTCTTCTGCCGAGTCTTCCTCAGACATGATTGCATCCTCTTGTCCTTCTCGCTGCCTCTCCATTTTTGGATAAAATTCACTGCTTCTGGGTTTAGGTGATGAGCCGCCTGTCTTGTTGTTGTCCATACCTGGTAGTCTTCTTCACTGGAATTATCTGAGTCTGCCAGGCCAGGGTTACATCTGACTTTCTGATTCTTTCTCACTGTTTGCCTTCCTTAATTTCTTTTTTTTTCTTCCCGACTGGGAACATTGATCTCTGGTTTTTCAACCAGATATGGGCATGGCAAGAGTAGGTTTCGGTGTAACACTCGTAATCTTGCATTACCTTGCAGTGGTTCAACCACATACACTGGGCTGTTAGGAGCTGTCCTTTCTCTGATGACATAGACTGTGTCCTCCCAGTAGCCGTGCAACTTCCCAGGGCCACCTCTTGGTGTTAAATTTCTCACCAACACATGATCGCCTGGTTTAAGGGTGGAACTCCAAGTGTGCTGGTTATAGTTTCTTTGGCCCCTTTTTGCACTCTTTTCATGTTTCCCAATGCAGTAGCATAGGCTTCTTGCATAGCTTCTCTCCACTTCTCTGCATAACCTGTATATGTCTGGTTCTATTTTTCTCTCACTTTTGGGAAGACCAGGTCGACTGGCAAGATTGGTTCACGGCCAAAAAGGAGGAAGAAAGGAGAGAAACCTGTGGCTTCATGTACGGTTGAATTGTAGGCATGAACCACTCACTTTATTTTGGTGCTCCTTCCACCTAGACTTTTGTGCCTCCTCAAGTGTGCGCAGCATGCCTAACAGTGTCCTGTTGAAACGCTCTCCCGGATTTGCTTGGGGATGATATGGAGAAGTGCGGGAGTGATGGATACCACAATAATTCTGGAGCTTGTGAAAGAGGTTGTTTTCAAACTCTTTGCCTTGATCGTGGTGTATCTTGGATGGAAAACCAAAGCGCATGATAAAATCATGAGAGTTTTCTGGCTGCAGTCTTCCCAGATTTGTCCTTTGTTGCATAAGCCTGCACATATTTGGTAAAATGGTCCACAACCACGAGTATGTATTCTTCCCCTCCCTTACTTCTTTCCAAATGCAGGTAATCAATTGAGATAATCTCGAACGGTGCTGAGGTCTCAATACTCTGGATAGGCGTCCTGGTTGCCCTGTTTGGTTTCTTCCTTTTTAAGCATCGACACATTGTAGATGATAGGCTTCAAAGATTCAGGAATGACCAGCTGCGTTTTGGATACTGTCTCTCTCCTGAGGATTCTGTCTCCATCAACTCGCAGGCGAGGCCACTCTCTGATAAGCCGTCTAACGGCTTCACCCTCCACCAGCTTCTGCTTATGTTTCAGATGAGTATGTGTTCTTTTCAGGTACAAGACTCTGTTTATAACTTGGTCTGCCTCTTGTGCGGTTCTGATTTCCTCCACTGCCATAGGCTTGATTGGGGAAGATGTACTACCTTCTGGTGGAAGTGCATCAATATTACAGGTGACTGCAGAGATCCAGTTGACCTCACCTGTTCTTTCCCCCTTGAACACTTGCCCAATGGAATCAATGATCTCCTGATGCAACTCTTCTGTCCACTCTTGCATGACTACCTCAATGGGCTTTGCTCTCCAGGAAAGAAAATCTGCATCTCGGTTTACTGATCCAGGCCTATATTTAAGGGTGAACCTATAGTCTGCCAGTTCTGCTACCCAACGATGTCCCGTGGCATTAAGTTTTGCTGATTTGGTGACATACGTAAGAGGGTTATTGTCACTATATACAGTGAAATGTGGTGCATGGAACAAGCAGTCCCGAAAGTGCTCTGTTATAGCCCACTTTAAAAGCCAGGAACTCTAATTTGCCAGAGTGCAATTTGTAGTTCCTCTCTGCTGCTGTCAGGGTTCTGGATCCGTATCCTATGACTCGAAGAGACCCCTCTTGCCGTTGATATAACACTGCACCTAGCCCTTCTTCTGAGGCATTCACGTGCAGGACAAAGGGTTTCTCCAGGTCTGGGTAGGCCATGACAGGAGGGTTTGTCAGTTGGTCAACTATACTGTTAAGTATTCGTTGGTGGGTCTCAGTCCACTGAACTGGATAGGATGGTGGCAACTGAGTGGGCTGATGACCAGTTCCCTTTTACTTTTGATTGTTCTTCTGAGCTGACTTTGGTTTGGCTAGCAGCTCATACAGGGGCTTGGCCATACGGGAAAAGTCTGGTATGTAGGGTCTGTAGTAACTGAGAAAACCTATCAACTTTCTCACCTCCCGAACAGTGGTTGGTACCTCGTGTCTCAGGGCCTGCACTGCCTCGACTTCTTTGGGGTTCATTGTGTATCCTTCCTCAGATATTATGCGACCCACATAACACACCTCCCATTTGAAGAAGTCACACTTCTTTGGTCTTAACTTCATGCCACACTGTTTTTGTCGCTGTAACACTTGCCTCACATTTTGAATGTGTTGCTCAAAACTGTGACTGAATACCAGTACGTCATCCGAATATGGCACACAGATTTCATCCCTGAGTTCCCCCAGGCATCCCTCCATGTACTGCTGAAAAGCAGCCGGGGCACTGGTCAGTCCGAAAGGGATTCTGACCCATTCGTAAAGTCCCCAAGGTGTTATAAATGCTGTATAAGGCCGACTTCTCTCACTCATGAAGCCTTAATGGTACACCTTCCCCTGGTCAAGCACAGTGAACCAAGAATTCCCTCCCAGGTTTTCGAGGATTTCTTGAATCCTTGGGATGGGGTGATGATCATGCAGTGTCTTCCCATTTAATAGTCTATAGTCTACACATAGGCAGAGACCTCCATCTTTTTTCCTGACACATACAGCACTACAGGCGAAGAGTACGATGAGCAGGATTTTTGGATCCAGCCTCTGTTGAGTAGAACTTGTAGGTGTGTTTTTACTTCTTGGTAGAGGTGTCGAGGTATTGCATTATATGTTTTCTGCACAGGGATGTTATCTTTTAGTTGTATGTCCATTTCCAAGTCTTTTACACACCCAGCGTCCCAGTCATCCCTTGCAAAGACATCACACTCCTCTCTCAGCATCTGCTGTACTTGTTTCCGCTGCTCGTCGGACAGATGACTCAGGTCCACAGGTGGATCCCAGGGTTCACCTTGTGATGTATGGCTGGACTGCTCTATAGGGGGTCTAATATTGCTGGGAGATGACCGAGGTTCCTGGCCCTCCACAGATTTTACCTCCAGTGGGTAGACCTGCATCTACACTATATAGCCAGCCAAGTGTTGTGCGGCCACACAGCATGATATCATTATCAGTTTGGTTCTCAACAGTCACTGTTATTCGCTTACTGCCCTCTTGTGGTAGCTGTATTAACTGCTCTCTGATGGCCAACCCTGTGGGCCATGGTGCTTCCAGATTTGGTTCCAGCACTACCTGTGATCCAGTCAGCATTCTCTTGTTCAGGTGACCACATCCCAACCCCATGGTTTTCCTTCTTGGTATGGTCACAGGTCGTTTGCCTAGTCTGGCTATATGGGGTCTGCTTTCATTCTTTTGTCTCTTCAGGATGGACAAGACAGCTCTGGCGGTTCTGCACCCCACTTCAAGTGCCGAGGACAATCTCTGCACCATGTGACCAGATGGGAAACAATTTTCAGGTGTGTCATTTGTCAGTGCCAATTTTACATTAAACCCTATGATTGGGTGTTCGAGTTTACTGGTGGAAACCAGAATTGGAACAAAAACTGGTTTATTGCTCATTCCAGCCACAATGTTTTTAGACAGGGTAAATTCAATTCCCATCCATCCCTCATATGGAATGTCGGTTCCGTTTGCTGCTGAGAGGTCTAATACACCTTCTTCAAGTAGCTCTGCTACCGGTTTCACCTCAACTTCAGGCAGGTGTTGTAGTTCATATATCCATATCTGCATATGTATAGACACAGGGGGACGTTTTGTGATTGCATGTGTGGAATGACCTCACGTCTCAGAAGAGGACAATAGGTCTGGACCGCCTGCGGAGAACAACGAGGAGATGGAGGCGCGGCGGTGAAGACCTGAAAAGACTTCCTGACCCCCTAGGGTCAGGCGAAGGAACGGGAGGACATTGGAAGGAGACATTGGATGATTAGAAGGATATGACAAGGATGTGTGATGTTGGCTTTTGTTGTGTGATGTATAAGTATGGAGGTCTGACTGCGGTCAGCCTCTTTCTGCTTTCTGCTTTTGGTGAGACATGTTGGGGATGCGAAGCCGACATTAAATCTGAATTATAAAACCACTCAGCTTCTTCATTTCACGCTCCCCACATTGGTGACCAGTACGTGAGAATGGATGAAAGGCGTTCCCCCGTTGCAGACTCGTCGGAGGCGGCCCGAGCAAGCGCCGTCGCCATCAAGCTCCCAGAATTCTGGCAGAACGACCCGAACTCGTGGTTCAAGCAGGCTGAGGCACATTTCGCGCTCGCAGGGGTGACGGCAGACGAAACCAAGTTCTACCACGTCATCGCTAGGCTCGACGCCGCCACAGCACAATGCGTGCGGAGCGTTAATACAGCCGCCCGCCAGCGACAAATATGAGGAGCTGAAGGCTACTCTCATCGAGAGCTTCGTGCCCTCGGCCGAGGAAAGGGCCAAGAGACTACTGGCGATGTATGGCCAAGGAGGGCGCAGACTGATGGCCCTGATGGAAGACATGCTTCAGCTGAGGGAGGCAGACAACGACAGCTTCCTCTTTCAGCACATCTTCCTCAGCAATCTCCCGGTGCACATGAGAGGGACTCTGGTCAGCATGCGTTGTAAGACCCAGCAGGATTTCCGCGCGCTGGCCCGGGAAGCACAGCGGCTCCTCAACTCCTGCGGCAAGCAGATGGCCACGGCAGCAGCGGCGGACCTCGCTGCGGAAGCCCAGGGCATCGGGGAGCCGGAGACAGCGGAGCAAATCCCGCCCACCATGGCAGCGGCGCGGCCGCGACGCAACAGACGAGACGACCTCTGTTACTACCACCGGCGAGTCGCTGAGAGGGCATACAAGTGTGTGCCACCGTGCAGTTTCAAGAGCTCGGGAAACTCCAAAGCCGGGAACCGTTAGCAGCTACGGCTCTCGGCGAGGCCAACAAGCTGCTCTACATCACTGATGAAGGCTCCGGGTGACATTTCCTCATAGACACCGGAGCTCAGGTGAGCTTCATCACCCCGACCTACGCTGACCGAGTGGCTGGACCCCGCAGCAACGGGGCAACAGCGGCGAACAGCTCGAACATCAGCACTTATGGTGAAAGGACCTTGTCTCTGTCCTTACACGGCCGCACTTATGAGTGGACTTTTATCATAGCGGCGGTGAGTTTCAACATGTTAGGTGCTGATTTCTTATGTTCACATGGGTTGTTACTTGATCTTGCAAACAGACGCTTAATCAATGCACTTTCATTCTCTTCTATCCCCTGTGCAGCTCGAGTGTCCCCACCACCTGTGCAGGCCAACGTCGCGACAGCAGGCGGTAAGTTTGACAAACTCCTCACCCAATTTCCAGCACTCACAGTTCCCAGATTTTCGGCAACTGTAGCGAGACACGGGGTGGAGCACTTCATCTCCACAACGGGCTCCCCTGTCTTCGCTAAAGCTCGGCGCTTAGACGTGACCAAGCTCGCCATAGCACGCGACGAGTTCGCCAGCCTGGAAAAGCTGGGCATTGTTCGGCGCTCGAAAAGCCCATGGGCTTCGCCACTGCATATGGTCCCGAAAGCTGACGGCTCCTGGAGACCTTGCGGCGATTACCGCAGATTAAACAATGCTACAGCGCATGACCGCTACCCAATCCCTCACATCCAGGATTTTTCACTACATCTGGCGGGTGCGCGTATTTTTTCTAAAATAGACTTGGTCCGCGGCTACCACCAAGTCCCAGTCCGACCTGAGGACGTCCCTAAAATGGCTGTAATAACCCCATTTGGTCTTTTTGAGTTTCTGCGCATGCCGTTTGGCCTTAAAGGCGCAGCAGTGGCAAATTTTCCCCGACCACAAACGGTCAGATCGCTGCAGGAATTTTTGGGAATGGTAAATTTTTACAACCGTTTCCTCCCCCGCGCAGCTCAGCTCATGCAGCCATTATATGCCGCGCTTAGAAAGCAAAAGCCCTCCAACGCGGTCGTGTGGTCCCCGGAGCGGGAACGCGCGTTCACGGAAGTAAAAAGAGCCCTGGCTGACGTCGCGCTTTTGGCCCACCCCGACCCCTCGGCCCGCATAGTGCTTACCACAGACGCATCAAATTTGGCCATAGGGGCGGTCGTGGAGCAGCACGTTGACGGGGTTTGGCAACTGCTAGCATTTTTTAGCAAATCCTTAAACGAAACCGAGCGCAAATACAGCACGTTTGACAGAGAGCTGTTAGCGCTTCATTTGGCCATCCGCTATTTCCAGTTCTGGCTGGAAGGTCGGCGTTTCACGGCTTTTGTCGACCATAAACCGCTCACGTTTGCGATGTCTAAAATCTCAGAACCTTGGTCGGGCTGGCAACAAAGGCAGCTGGCCGCAATTTCGGAATTTACCACGGACATTCGGCACGTAGCGGGCAAACTCAACGTGGTGGCAGATTGCCTCTCCCGCGCCATGACATCGTCAGGGCACGTGGAGGCAGATCATACTACCACAGCCGCAGGGCGCAAGACCAACACGGAAGCGTACGCAGCCCCAGTTCACGTAGGGATAGATTACGCAGCCATGGCAGCAGAACAGGGTAGTGACTCAGACGTGCGCGCACTCCAGTCTGGACGAACAGGGTTAAGGCTGGAGAGCAGGGGTTTGCGTGACAGTGTGCCCCCCTTAATCTGCGACGTGTCAACCGGGCGACCTCGCCTGGTAGTCCCGGCCGCGTGGCGCCGCCGCGTTTTTGACTCGGTTCACTCCCTGACGCACCCGGGAGTGCGCGCTTCGGTGAAAATGGTGGCGGAGAAGTTTGTTTGGCCGGGCCTGCGCAAGCATGTAAAGGAGTGGGCAAGAACATGCATGTCTTGCCAACGTGCCAAAATTCACAAGCACACGAAAGCTCCTTTTGAACCGTTCCGAATCCCGGCCAGGAGGATTGACCATGTGCATGTTGACCTCATGGGCCCCCTACCGTCGTCGCAGGGGTTCACACATCTTTTAACAATGGTGGACCGAACCACACGTTGACCAGAAGCGGTCCCGCTGACGTCAACTACGGCCGCAGAGGTGGCTCGCGTTTTTTTAACGACCTGGGTAGCGCGTTTCGGAGTCCCGTCGGACATCACGTCCGATGGGGGCCTCAGTTTGTCTCAGAACTCTGGTCTGCGATGGCCAGCGTCTTAGGGGCAACAATCCATCGCACTACCGCGTATCACCCCCAGGCTAATGGTTTATGCAAGCGTTTTCATAGGTCTTTGAAGGCTGCCCTCAGAGCGTCACTAACGGATGCAGATTGGGTTAACAAACTACCGTGGGTTTTATTGGGGTTGCGTTCTGCGCCCAAGGAGGATCTAGATGCCTCCCCAGCAGAATTAGTTTTTGCACAACCTCTCAAGCTCCCCGGTGAATTCTTACCAGAACATCCAGAGCCGGGGCGCCTTCCAGCTCTGAGGCCACTAAGCAGCACGGGAGCGGACATGCTCCCGGGCCCGGTTCATCACACCTTTCCACGGGTTTTTGTTCCCCAGGCTTTAAAAAATGCTGAGTTTGTTTTTGTTAGGCACGAGGCTTTAAAGCCAACCCTCCGCCCACCATATGATAGTCCATATAGAGTGCTGGAACCTGGAGATAAGCATTTTGTGCTGGATTTGGGGGACAGAAAAGAGACAGTCAGCATTGACAGACTCAAGCCTGCCTTCATGTTGAGTGACGAGCCTGTACGGGTGGCAAGAGCACCTCGACGTGGTAGACCCCCCACGGGGCACGTCCCAGCCCCCCCGCAGGGATCAAATAACCACTCTTTTCCTCAAGCTGCAGATTCCTTACAAGACAGCACCACTGGGACGCCGAGGCAGGCGTACAGCATATTTGGAAGACGGTTGAAACCCAGACGACACACAGACTGATGTGAATGTGATAATGGTTTTAAGATATGCTGTCGAGGTTATCATGGCAGTTTTAAGGCGGACATGGGGCATAGACTGTACTGTTACTGTTATCACTGTGTTTTTAACGTGATCAACTTGTATAGTTATGCCAGTGATGCCACCATATTCTGTGAACCTACATATATTGTCCTTTTCTTAGACGTTTGGGGGGGGCTGTAGTTCATATATCCATATCTGCATATGTATAGACACAGGGGGATGTTTTGTGATTGCATGTGTGGAATGACCTCACATCTCAGAAGAGGACAATAGGTCTGGACCGCCTGCGGAGAACAACAAGGAGATGGAGGCGCGGCGGTGAAGACCTGAAAAGACTTCCTGACCCCCTAGGGTCAGGTGAAGGAATGGGAGGACATTGGAAGGAGACATTGGATGATTAGAAGGATATGACAAGGATGTGTGATGTTGGCTTTTGTTGTGTGATGTATAAGTATGGGGGTCTGACTGCGATCAGCCTCTTTCTGCTTTCTGCTTTTGGTGAGACATGTTGGGGATGCGAAGCCGACATTAAATCTGAATTATAAAACCACTCAGCTTCTTCATTTCACGCTCCCCACAGGTGTCTCTTTTTCCAGTCTGCTCCGACAATTGACACTTGTGAGCCAGTGTCCCATAAAACTGCAGTGTTAACACCACCCAGCGAGGCTCGAATGAGGCATCTCTTCCCCACCAGCTTGGCAGTTTGTTGTTGTTTACCAGTTAGAGGTGCTTTTAGGTTGAACTGGTTACATTTGTCTGTCCTCTCCTCAGGACATAGCAGGGTTTCGATCTTATTGGTGGTGGCTGAGATGGTTCTTGTATGACAACCAGCAGCCCAATGCTCTGTGCTGCCACATTTGTAGCAGTGGTTACACTTCCCTTCAGGGTTGGACAGCTGGCACTGCTGACATTGTCTGATGTTCACCAGTCTGGGCTGTGGCCGATATTTTCTGTTTGGATGCTCATGTACTTTCATAACTTGGGGCTTAGGAGTCTGGCTGAGGCTTGCAATGTGCATAGTGAGGTTTTGGATAGCCTCACAAATACGTAGCTTTATTGCCTTCCTCAACCTTCTCCATTAATGTGTCTCGCTTGTGTGCTTCGCCATGTTTGTTTTTACTGTTTGATTTGTGTCTGCAGCTTTCTTTTTCAGTCTCTTCATTTTCCTCAGTTACAGCTGCCACTTTTATTGTCCTTCTTTTTAGGGTGGTTGACAATTGTTCTTTCTTTCCATTTCCAGGCTGTATGCTGCTGTCATTTTTTTCCAACAGAACTTCATCCTTTACCTTCGGGTCTTGTAAGTATGGCTTTACATCTGTTCGGATGGAGTCATCATGGATGCCAGTGAGTACTGTTTGGAGAAACTGATTTTGTATCAGCTCGAGGCTGTACTTTAGTGCTGACTCCCCTCTCTCTGAAGCAAGGATGACTTGTTGCCTCAGGTCCATGGCTCCCACCAAAAACTGAATTGGCATTTCCCGTGGCTTTTGAACTGCATGTGTGAGGGAGTGATACAACTCTGTAGCATCTTTTTCGATATGAGTCCTTAATATCTGTCTGAGAGCCTTTAGTGTCAAATCAACTCTGCTCTGCAGGTAACTCTTCAGTTTTGTTCCAGGAACTATGGCCTGAATAACAGCTTCAACAATTTCTCCTTCATCATATCCCTTTTTTAATGCTCTTTGGATCTGCCTTTCCAGACTGGTATAGCCAAGTTTATCTTTTTGATTTGGCTCTCCAATTTGTCCAACTATTTTTAAGTCTCTTCTGTAAAGTGGGTGCACAAATGCTGGGCTTGGGCCAGTGTTTGGTCCAGTGTGACTCGGGACAGTCCTGGTTTCCTTCTCCTCATTTGAATTATGAGGTGTACCAATTTTGTCCACCAGGGGGTGCTCGTGCACGTCTTTTGACTGGAAGCCCTTGCAATCATCATTTTTCACCCTCAATTTATCAGTCTTGTAGAGGAGCTTGAAATAACGAGGCGATGTGATTCATAAACCAAAGTTTATTATCAGCTCCTCTAACAAGTCTCATCTAGGTGCAGCAGCAGAAGAAGTAAGAGCGCGAACACCTTCGGCTCTACGAACTTATACTCGCACATAACAAAAGACATGCATATCAAAAGCTGACATCCCTCACTATCTTAATCCCCTCTTTTGTCTTCGTACTCCTCCACCTGGCCCTGGGGGGTCAGGGCAACCCATCCGGTCTCCACCGCAGCGCCTGGGATGCTCTTTGATCTTCACTGGCAGTTGAGACCCTTTGTCCTGTTCTGAGGTGTGAAGTCGCTTTACATATGTAATCACTAAACACTCTCACATGCTTAAACATATGTAGGTTATGGGATCTATGATTAATATAGCCCACAGCCCCCCCCAAACGACTAAGAAAAGGACAATAGAAAAATTCACAGTTTAAGATAATTATTATGACATACTAACTGCTACACCTCTTGACACAGAAGAAACTTTCCAGCAGCCATGCTCCTAAGAGAGTTCAGTGGTAATCATAACAGCATAGTAATATCACAAGTCAGTCCTAAACTGTTACAGCACAATTAGTGAACAACTGTTGAGTAGTTTGCATCAGTCTCTGTGCCGTCTGGGTTTTAATCTTCTCCCGAATCTGCTGTGGGTCCGCTTGGGCGTCCTGGTGGGACCTTCCTGTAAGGAATCTGCAGCTTGGGAAGGAGAGTGATTATTTGTTCCCTGCAGGGGGGCTGAGTCTTTTCTCTTGGGGGGTCTACCCCGCCAAGGTGCTCTCACCAACCGTGCAGGCTCGTCTCTCAACAAGAAGGCAGGTTTAAGTCTGTCAATGCTGACTGTTTCTTTTCTATCCCCAAAATCAAGCACAAAATGTTTATCACCAGGTTCCAGCACTCTGAATGGCCCATCGTATGGTGGGCGGAAGGTTGGTTTTAAAGCTTCATGCCTAACAAAAACGAATTCAGCGTTTTTTAAAGCTTGGGGGACAAAAACCCGTGGAAAAGAGTGATGGAGAGAGTCCGGTCCGTTGCTGCCTACAAACCGCAGGGCTGGAAAATGCCCTGGCTCTGGGTTCTCTGGTAAAAATTCACCTGGGAGCCTGAGAGGTTGTGCAAAAACTAATTCTGCTGGGGAGGCGTCTAGATCCTCTTTAGGCACAGCACGCAACCCCAATAAAACCCAGGGAAGTTTATTTACCCAATTTGTATCCGTTAGTGAGGCTCTGAGGGCGGCCTTTAAAGATCTGTGAAAACGCTCGCATAACCCATTAGCCTGAGGGTGATAAGCGGTGGTGCGGTGAATTGTTGCCCCTAAGCTGCTGGACATGGCTGACCAAAGCTCCGAGACAAATTGAGGCCCCCTATCGGACGTGATGTCCGATGGGACGCCGAAACGTGCCACCCAGTTTGTCAAAAAAACGCGAGCGACTTCCTCCGCTGTGGTTGACGCCAGAGGGACTGCCTCTGGCCAGCGCGTGGTGCGGTCTATCACTGTTTTTTTTTCCACAATATCTTTATTGAACCTTTTTTTTTTTTTTTAACAAACATGATACAAACAATCAAACACTAACACTAAAGTACTACAAAAAAAAAAATGCACTAAAAACACCAACAACCACCAACAAAATCAAGTCTTCAACAATGCTCCTCTGTTTAGTCTAGACAATCCAATACATAAGTATACATATTATGTTCACCAGTTTGGAATTTACAAGGTCCACACACATCATTCACCTTCTTCTTCAAGAGTTATGTTTAAATTTTTTACATAATCAATAAAAGGTCTCCATATATTCTCAAACACAATTTCCTTTGATTTCAGTATATATGTTATTCTTTCTAATGGAAGGTTTGTTAACATCTGTCTTAACCACTGAGTCACATCTGGTCTATGAGTCTTTTTCCATAATAGTGCAATACATTTTTTGGCATTAAGCAAACTGAGGTCTATGAATGTTCTTTCACTTTTATTAAAATTATGCTTTTCTGGGTACAGACCCAACAAAAACAGTTTAGGATTCAATATGATTTGTTTTGAGATTATTTTTTCAATTGTTACCCTCACCTCTTCCCAAAACATTCTTATTAATCTACATTCCCATAAACAATGAAATAGGGTTCCTTTACTTTCCATGCATTTTGTGCATGTATCTGGTATATTTTTGTTATATCTATTTAATTCCTCCGGTGTAACATACATCCGCATTAACCATTTGAAATGTATCAATTTAAGGCGTGCATTTATTGATTTGGTTTGAGCTTCTGTACAAGCCAATTCCCATTGTTCCTCTGAAATTTCAGTTTGCAGATCTTCTTTCCGGTAGTTTAATCTTTCCAGTGAATTTTCACTTGAAGATAGTGTCAATGAGTTATAAAACTCTGAAATAATACCCTTTCTTTTACTATCTTTCATCATCATTTTTTCCAAGGATGAATAAATAGGTCGAGTGAGAGCTTTATTTTGATTTGATCGAATAAAGTTTCTAAGTTGAAGATATTTAAAAAAATGTGTTCTATTGAGATTAAATTTGATCCTCAGCTCTTCAAAAGACATTATGTTATCTGCACATGGCAAATATAAATCCTGAATCTTTTGTATCCCTTTTAAATTCCATACTTTAAATACAGCGTCCGCTCTCCCTGGTTTAAAATATTGATTACCCCATATTGGACTAAATTGTGACAATAACTGTGGTTCTTTTAAATAGTTTTTAGCTTCACACCATATTTTGATCATATGCTTTACAAATGGATT
The DNA here is from genome assembly GCA_020510985.1 of Pholidichthys leucotaenia. Lineage (NCBI taxonomy): Eukaryota > Metazoa > Chordata > Actinopteri > Cichliformes > Pholidichthyidae > Pholidichthys > Pholidichthys leucotaenia. The sequence continues at coordinate 67,541,556 of CM035837.1, read as the reverse complement.
TTTAACTTGTTTTTGTAATTTTTTTGCCGAATCTGAGTATATGAATATGGGAAGAGGTAAAGGTAAATTGTATGATTCCATTTCAGTCCAGTGAGGGAGATCATTTGATGAAAAATAATATGTCATAGACCTCAGTTGTGCCGACCAATAATACAACATAAAATTTGGACATTTCAGACCTCCACGATCAAATGGTAAATATAATAAAGACAAACGTAATCTAGCCCTCCTGTTGTTCCATATAAATTCCACTAACTTTTTTTTTATTCTTGAGAATAGATCTAAAGGTGGTGATAAGGGAATGTATTGAAATAAATAAAGTATTTTAGGTAAAATATTACTTTTAAGTATATTGATTCTCCCGATCATCGACATTGGTAGTGACATCCATCTCTGAGTTAACTCATTGATATCTGACATTAAGGCTTCATAGTTGACACTGGCGACTGATTCTAGCTTAGGCACAATTTGGATTCCTAAATATTTAAACTGATTTACAACATTGAATTGATTTACCTCAAGGGCTGGGTAATTTCTCTGGGTCTCATTTAGCATTAATATTGAAGATTTAGTTTTATTTATTTTATATCCTGATATTTCCCCAAAATTCTTTATTAAATTCAACAAGGTTGGAATTGATTTTTTTTAGATTCGACATAAACAAAATTATGTCATCGGCGTACAGGGAGATTTTATGTTCTGTTGGTCCAACTTTAATTCCATATATTTGTGAATGTAAACGTATCACTATCGCTAAAGGTTCAATTGCCATAGTAAACAGTAAAGGTGAAAGTGGACAGCCTTGTCGACATCCTCTATTGATTTTTATTGGTTTTGAAATATTGTTATTTGTTAGGATTTCTGCTGTAGCATTATTGTATATTATTTGAACCCATTTTATGAAATTATTTCCAAGTCCAAACCTTTGTAGGACTTCAAAAAGAAAGGGCCATTCAGCTCTATCAAAGGCCTTTTCGGCGTCCAGTGATAGGAGAGCTGTATCCGGTGCTTCTTTATTAAAATAAATAATATTAAATAGTCTTCTTACATTATGGAAGCCTTGTCTACCCTTTATAAAGCCATTCTGATCTCGATTAATAATATTTGATAAAATTTCTTGTATTCGTCTTGCTAAAATTTTACAGATTATCTTAAGGTCGGCGTTTAATAGGCTTATTGGTCTCATATTTTCACATTTATTAGAGGGCTTACCTGGTTTTGGCAGCAGTATAATTAAGGCATTATTTATGTATGATGGTAAATTATTATTTTGAAATGCTTCTAAAACCATTTCCAAAAAAGGTTTTATTAATTTATTCTTAAATTTTTTATAAAGGTCAACTGGAAGACCATCTGGTCCTGCACTTTTTCCTGATTTCATATTATCAATGGCTAGCCCAACTTCTTCTTGACTAATTTTAGACTCCAATATCTCCCTGTTTTCATTTGGAATACACGGTATAGATAGTTCGTTCAAAAACCCATTTAGTTTTGTTAAATCAGGTTCATTTTTGGTATCATATAATTTTTCATAGTAATCTCTAAAGGCTCTATTAATTTCTAAAGGATCTATAACTACCTGTCCGTTACTTATAATACTGGTAATTGGTGTTTTAATTTCCAATTGTTTAATCTGCCATGCTAATAATTTTCCTGATTTTTCACCTTGTTCATAAAAAGATTGTTTCAATCTTAGAAGACTCGAGGCAGCTCTATTCGCTGATTTTTTGTCGTATTCAGCTCTCAAAATCAGTAATTCATTCTCCAACCTTGGGTCACTTCCTGCATACACTTTTTCCTGAAGACTTTTTATTTTATGTTCCAATTTAGCTCTCTCCTCTCGAGTCTTCTTAGATTTTGATCCTGTATAACTAATAATATGTCCCCTAATAAAAGCTTTGAAAGCCTCCCACTTTACACATGCTGATGTTTGTGTAGTATTGATGTCAAAGAACTCGTCTATCTGTTTTTCTATATACTTGACAAATTCCTCATCCTGAAGCCATTTATGCTGAAATTGCCATCTACCTGATTCCTTTGTCAATTTTTTATCTACATATATTAGACAACAGGGTGCATGATCAGAGATCACGATGTTATCATAAAAGCAGTTTTGAATCTTGGACCTTAATTCTGTGGAAATCAAAAAATAATCAATACGTGAGAATGTCTTGTAGGTACTGGAATAACAAGAATAGGCTTTAACTTGTGGTTTCATTTCTCTCCATATATCTAACAATCTCAATTCTTTCATAAAATGATTAATAGTCCTACATCCAATGTGCGTACAATCCAGTCCTGTTGATCTATCTATACCTGGATTCAATGTACAATTAAAATCCCCTGCTATTATATGTTGCCCTGTAAGTGATGATAAGATAAGAAATAAATTAGCAAAGAACTTCTGATCATCTATATTGGGACCATATAAGTTCACAAGGTTTATATTTTCTAATAGCAAAGAACCTTGAATGATTACATATCTTCCAAATTTGTCTCCAATTACATTTTTCACTTGAAAAGGAACTGATTTATGTATGAGAGTCATAACTCCCCTGGCTCGGGATGAAAATGAAGAGGTGAATACACTTCCTTGCCATCTACTCCTAATTCTTTTAACATCCTCCTCTATTAGATGAGTTTCTTGTAAAAACACAATTTTTGAACCCATGTCTTTTATTTTATTCATAACTTGTTTAAGTTTTTTTAAATTTTGTAGACCTCTGCAATTCCATGAAGTTAAATTAAGATTAACACTTTGGTTTATGATCAATAGAGAGTTTGGGATTACCTTGCAGTGTAAACATGCTCATACAGAGAAGCAAAAACATGAGTGGTTGAACATTCATCCTACAAACTACACACAAACAAATTTCCCCTTCCCACACTTGTGGCAAACCCCCCAAAATCAAAAGAAAAATTCTGTCTCCCGATATAGCCATCGACCGTTCCACACCCACGGGGAACAGCCTAAGCCACTCCTTCTTCATCCTCCCAATCACCCTAACTCTACTGCTTTTAATGACGTAACATTAACTCTCCTCTGTAGTTTTCCAACTTAACTCCAAAATTTTTAACAACTTTGTACATCATAGTTTTTTTTGTTTGTTTTGTTTTTGTTTTGTTTTTTTAATATATAATACAATCTATATTTTGTAAACTTACTATTTACTTCAAGTCAGTCAGATGCCTGTGCAAATGCTTAATTATTCTACCTTATATTTTGTTCATGCTTAGCTCCCACCAGTCTCTTCTTCTTCTTTGATCTTCTTGATGAACTCCTGCGCCTCCTCTGGGGTCTTGAAGATGTGGGTTCTGCCCTCATACGTGGTCAGCAGTCTCGCAGGATAGATTACACCATGACGAATCCCAAGGTTGCGCAGCTCCTTACGTATGGGATCAAACTGCTTCCTCAATTGCTGGATTCCTGTGGCCAAATCTGGGTAGAACCGCACCTGCTGGTCCTGGTGTTTAATCTCTCCTTTAGCTCGTGCAGCGTTGAAGATCTTCATCCTGTCTCTGTTGCTAAGAAACTTCATAATTAAGGTCCTCGGCGGTCCCTTATCTCTCCGTGGGCCAATACGATGTGCATTTTCCAGAACCACTGCTGATTGCAACTCCTCGCTGCCCAGCACCTCCGGAATCCACTTTTCCAGAAAGGAACATACGTCCCGACCTTCTGATTCCTCTGGAAGACCCACCAGCCTCAAGTTATTCTGTCTCGACCGAGATTCCAAATCCAAAATATTATTTTCCAGAGATTTATTTTTTTTTTCCAAAGTGCGCACCTTTAATTGAAGACGGGTGACGTCATCTTCAGCACTAGCGAGACGGAGCTCCATCTGCGCCGTTCGTTCTACACAGTCACCCAATTCCTTTCTTATTCCTTCCAACGCTGTCATAATCCCATCAAATCTAGAGGAAAAGTCCGCTCTCATTGAACTCATGGCAGCCATCAGCGCATCTGCGCCTCCCCCCGCAGACATCGCACCGTTGCCAGCCTCCTCCGCCATATATGGAGTTTTATTTGCTGCGTCACAGACCTGAAAGTCCGTTAATTTGGACTGTTTCGGCGGCTCGCTTTTTCCTTTACCTGGTTTTCCAGCCTTAGGCTTCGCCGACATATCCTCGCCCAAACGCTGGGATACGTTCTGTCCCAAATGAGAGAGTTATTTGCCGATTCTTTTTCTCCAGGAGCAGAGCAGAGCGAGACACGTCCGTCTTACGTGGCAGCCATAACCGGAAGTCCGGTCTATCACTGTTAACAGGTGTGTGAAACCTTGGGAGGAAGGTAGTGGCCCCACAAGGTCGACATGAACGTGGTCGAACCTTCTAGCAGGGATTCGAAAAGGCTCCAGAGGGGCTTTTGTGTGTTTGTGTACTTTGGCGCGCTGACAAGAAATGCAAGTCTTTGCCCATTCTTTTACGTTTTTGCGCAGGCCAGGCCACACAAACTTTTCGGCGACCATTTTAACTGAAGCGCGCACACCTGGGTACGCGAGGGAGTGAATCGAGTCGAAAATACGGCGGCGCCATGCAGCTGGAACTAACGGGCGAGGTCGGCCGGTTGAGATGTCGCATATTAGGGGGGGCACACCGTCGCGTAGACCCCTTTTCTCCAGCCTTAACCCTGTTGGTCCAGACAGGAGTGCGCGCACGTCCGCGTCACTACTTTGTTCCTCTGCCATGGCTGCATAATCTATCCCTGCGTGGATTGGTGCTGCGTATGTGTCCGCGTTGGGGAAGAGTTCCGCGGCTGAGGTAGTATAATCTGTCTCCTCGCGCTCTGGCGATGTCACAGCGCGAGAGAGGCAGTCTGCTACCACGTTAAGTTTGCCTGCCACATGTCGAATGTCTGTGGTGAACTCTGAAATCGCAGATAGCTGTCTTTGTTGCCTGGCTGACCACGGTTCGGAAATTTTAGCCATAGCAAAGGTGAGCGGTTTGTGGTCTACAAAAGCCGTAAAACGCCGCCCCTCTAACCAGAACTGGAAGTGGCGGATGGATAAATGGAGCGCTAGTAGCTCTCTGTCAAAAGTGCTGTATTTACGCTCAGTTTGGTTTAGCGATTTGCTGAAGAATGCCAAAGGTTGCCAGATTCCGCCGACGTGTTGTTCTACAACTGCCCCTATGGCCAGGTCTGAAGCGTCTGTGGTTAGCACAATGTGGGCCGAGGGATCGGGGTGAACCAACAATGTGGCATTAGCTAGGGCGCTTTTTACTTCCGCAAAGGCGCGTTCGTGCTCCGGGGTCCATTCGACCGCGTTGGAAGGTTTTTGTTTTCTGAGCGCGTCATATAGGGGCTGCATGAGCTGAGCTGCGTGGGGGAGGAAGCGGTTGTAAAAATTAACCATGCCCAAAAATTCTTGCAGCGATTTGACCGTTTGTGGCCGTGGGAAACTTTTTACTGCGTAAACTTTGTCTGGAAGTGGGACTGCCCCCTTCGGAGAAACTCTGTGTCCTAAAAAATCAATTTGTGACATGCCGAATTTGCATTTGGCTGGATTGATTATTAACCCGTGCTCTTCTAGTCTCTGAAAAACCATAGTGAGATGCCGCTCATGTTCTTCCTCAGACGAGCTGGCTACCAGCATATCGTCGAGGTAGACGGAACACGAAAGGGAGGTGGCGTAATACTGCGTCCATCATCCGCTGAAAGGTTTGAGCAGCGCCTTTGAGGCCGAAAGGCATCCGCAAAAATTCAAAAAGACCGAAGGGAGTTATTACAGCTGTTTTAGGAATGTCCTCTGCTCGAACTGGGACTTGATGATAACCGCGGACCAGGTCTATTTTTGAAAAAATGCGCGCACCCGCCAGATATAGTGAAAAGTCTTGAATGTGAGGAATTGGGTAGCGGTCATGCGCTGTCGCATTGTTTAATCTGCAGTAATCGCCGCACGGCCTCCAAGAACCGTCGGATTTCGGGACCATGTGAAGTGGTGACGCCCAGGGGCTTTTCGAGCGTCTGATAATGCCTAATTTTTCAAGGGTGGTAAACTCGTCCCGAGCTATGGCGAGCTTGGTCGCGTCTAAGCGCCGAGCTTTGGCGAATACGGGTGGGCCCGTTGTGGGAATAAAGTGTTCGACCCCGTGTCTAGCCACTGTGGCTGAGAATTTGGGAATTGTGAGTGCTGGAAATTGGGTGAGGAGTTGATCAAACTTACCTCCTGCTGTGGTGACGCTGGCCTGCACGGGTGGTGGAGAAAGTCGAGCTGAGCAGGGAATAGAAGCAAAGGACAGTGCATTAACCAAGCGCCTGTTCGCTAGATCAACTAATAACCCATGTGCACACAAAAAATCTGCACCCAACAAGTTAAAACTCACCGCCGCTACAACAAATGTCCATCTGTAGATGCGGCCGTGGATGCAGAGGGGCAGGCTCTTTTCGCCAAAAGTGTCGATGATGGAGCCGTTGGCTGCCACCGCTCCATTGCCCCGGGGGCCCATGGCCCGGTCTGCTTGGGAGGGCATGACAAAACTTAGTTGAGCTCCCGTGTCGATAAGGAACCGCTTGCCGGTGTGTCCGTCCGTCACATATAAAAGCTTGCTTTTTTCGCCGAGAACCGCCGCTGTTAACGGCTCTCGGCTTCGGCTTCGGCGTTTTCCCGAAATCGTGAATTTGCAGGGGGGAACACATTTGTAAGCCTTCTCGGCGAAGCGGTGGTGGTAATAACAAACGTTGCTCCGTCTGTTGCGTCCTGGCCGTGTCGCTGTCACTGCGGGCTGATTCTGCTCGGTGATTTGTGGCTCCTCGTGGCTCCGGACATCAGCGTGGAGGTCTGTGGATGCTGCTGTGGGTGTCTGCTCCTTGCAGGCGTTGACGAGCCGTTAAGCTTCGTGAGCCAGCATGCGGAAGTCTTGCTGGGTGCTGCATTGCATGTTGGCCAGCGTCCCTCTCATGTGTGGCGGCAGCGTACTGAGGAATATGAAATGGAAGAGGAAGTTGTCATTGTACTCTTCTTTAAGTTGCAGCAAGTCCTCCATGAGGGCCTTGGGTCTGCCTCCTCTGTGGCCGTAGACCGCCAGGATCCTCTCGGCTCTCTCCTCAGCTGAGGGGACGTAATTTGCCACGATGGTCGCTTTCAGTTCTTTATATTTGTCCTGGGCCGGCGGCCGCTGGATTATGCTCCGCGCACATCTCGAAGTGGCGGCGTCGAGTTTGGCGACGATGTGATAGAACTTTGTATCGTCAGCCATGATGCCCGCAAGTGCAAACTGGGCTTCAGCTTGCTGAAACCACGAGGCGGGGTCTTCCTGCCAGAAGTCTGGCAGGTTGACGGTGACGGCGTTTGTGTGGACCGTCACTGATGTGTCCGCAGGGTGAGAGTGCCTTGCTTCGGCTCTCTCCACGGCGCTGGTGCTCGGTTGAGCCCTCTCTATCACTTCTGCCATGGGGGAACGTCGTCCATCTGTTCCCCTGTCTGCATGGGCGCCGGCGTCTGCCTGGGTCGCCACAGATGAGTCGATCACGGGGGAACGCCTCTGGTCCATTCTCGCGTCAGGGTCACCAGTGTAGAGGAGCTTGAAATAACGAGGCGATGTGATTCATAAACCAAAGTTTATTATCAGCTCCTCTAACAAGTCTCATCTATTCAATTCAATTCAATTCAACTTTATTTATATAGTGCCATTTCACAACAACAGTCATCTCATAGCACTATCAACTGTAGGGGGGGAACCCCCACAGTTGCAGAAAGACCCCAGCAATCAGGCGATCCCCTGTGAGCAAGCACTTGGCGACGGTGGAGAGGAAAAACTCCCTTTTAACAGGAAGAAACCTCCAGCAGAACCAGGCTCAGGGAGGGGCAGTCATCTGCTGCAACTGGCTGGGGGGTGAGGGGATAGAGAAGAAGAAAAGAACAGACATGTAGAAAGCAAACAGCACGATGGGGACTCAATCTATGGGAGAGAACAAACAGATGTTAATGACAAGCAAAAAAAAAAAAAAAAAAATTCATAGAGAGTGAGGAAAGGAGTGAGGCCCAGTGCATTACTGGAGGTCCCCCGGCTGACTAAACCTATTAGCAGCATAACTAAGGGAGGGTTCAGAAACACATGATCCCTCCCTAATTGTAGGCTATATCAAAAAGGTAGGTTTTAGCCCTATTCTTAAAAACAGAGATCGAGTCTGACTCCCAAATCCAGATTGGCAGCTGATTCCACAGGAGAGGAGCTTGATAATTGAAGGCTCTGCCTCCCATTGTACTTTTGGAGATTCTAGGTATTACAAGTAATCCTGCATTTTGGGAGCGTAGTGCTCTGTTAGGATAATACGGTAGTATCAGATCTTTTAAATAAAAAGGAGCCTGATTGTTTAGAGCTTTGTAAGTAAGAAGAAGGATTTTAAACTTAATTCTAAACTCTATGGGAAGCCAATGAAGGGAGGCCAGAACCGGAGAGATATGATCTCTCTTTCTAGTACCTGTTAAAACTCTTGCTGCAGCATTTTGGATCAGCTGAAGACTTTTTAAAGATGTTTTAGGACAGCCTGATAATAAAGAATTACAATAATCTAATCTCGAGGTAACAAAAGCGTGGATCAGTTTCTCAGCATCACTCTGAGGCAAGATGCTCCTAATCTTGGCAATATTACGCAAATGATAGAAGGCAGTCTTAGAAACAAATTTAATATGTGAATTGAAGGACAAATTCTGATCAAAAATAACTCCAAGGTTCCTCACAGAGCTATTAAGAGAAAGAGTAACCACATCCAAACTGAAAGTTTGATTTGGAATGGAATTTCTAAGGTTTTTTGGACCAACAAGAATGACTTCAGTCTTATCTGAATTTAATAGCAGGAAATTACAAGTCATCCAAGCTTTGATTTCCTTAAGACAGGCTTCTAACTTGGCTAATTGATTACCATCATCTGGCTTCATTGACAGGTATAATTGTGTGTCATCTGCATAACAATGAAAATGTATACAGTGCTTTCTAATAATGTTGCCTAACGGAAGCATATATAAACTAAAAAGAGTAGGGCCTAGCACAGATCCCTGTGGAACTCCATGACTAAGCTTTGAGTTGAAAGAAAACTCATTATTTACATGAACAAACTGGAACCTATTAGATAAATAAGATCTAAACCATTGCAACGAAGTTCCATTAAGTCCAACATAGTGTTCTAATCTATCAAGTAAAATATTATGATCGATAGTATCAAAAGCTGCACTAAGGTCTAAAAGGACAAGTACAGAAACTAGTCCATTATCAGATGCAATGAGGAGGTCGTTAGTGACCTTCGCTAAGGCTGTTTCAGTACTATGATGGATTCTAAACCCAGATTGAAACTCTTCAAGTAAACCATTTCCCTGCAGGTGGTCAAATAATTGCGTAGCAACAACTCTTTCTAAGATTTTTGAAATGAAAGGGAGATTAGAGATTGGTCTATAGTTAGCTAAAGCTCCTGGATCTAGCGTTGGCTTTTTGAGTAAGGGTTTAATTGCAGCCGTTTTAAAAGCCTGCGGTACATGGCCTAAAGTTAATGAAGAATTGATTATATGAAGAATAAAGCTACCAATAAGTGGGAAGACTTCTTTAAATAACCTGGTAGGAATGGGGTCTAAAAGACAAGTTGAAGGTTTGGATGAGGAAACTATTTTGTCTAACTCACAAAGGTCGATTGGAGTAAACTCATCAAGACAGAGATCAATAGAAGGAGTTGTAGTAGTTACGGTATTTAAGTTAACTGTGGGAAGAATCTGATTGATTTTATCTCTGATGGATGAAATTTTATTATTGAAAAAGTTCATAAAGTCCTGACTAGTAAGCTCTAAGGGAATGCTAGGATTGACAGAGTCCTGACTCTTTGTCAACCTGGCTACAGTACTGAAAAGAAACCTGGGATTATTCTTGTTCTCTTCTATTAATGCAGAGTAATAACTCGTTCTAGCTTTTCTAAGAGATTTTTTATAAATTAAAAGATGATTTCTCCAAGCTAAATAGATTTCATCTAAATTAGTGGAGCGCCATTTTCTTTCTAATTGACGAGTCTTCTGTTTTAAGGTACGAGTTTCTGTGTTGAACCAAGGAGTTAGAAATCTCTGATTAGACTTTTTCTTTTTTAAGGGGGCCACCAAGTCTAGAGCCTGATGCAGAGAAGCTGAAACACTATCCACCATGTTATCAATTACAGAAGGAGCAAGCTGTCTATAGCTTATTTCTGTTGTGTTGACACATGGCATAGAGGAAACAATCTGCATAAATTTGGAAACAGCATCATCTGAGAGGCATCTACTGTAATAATATTTTTCTTTAGGAGCCAAATAGTCAGAAATAGTAAAATCAAAGGTTAACAGACAATGGTCTGACAGTACAGGGTTATGAGGAGACACTACAAGATTTTCTATTTCTATGCCATATGTCAAAACAAGGTCCAATGTATGGTGGAGGTAATAGTAGAATTTCCTACTTTCTGAGAAAACCCAATCGAGTCCAATATTGAATTGAATGCCACATTAAGGCAGTCACTATCTACATCCACATGTATATTAAAGTCCCCTACTATAATTATTCTATCAGATTTCAGCACTAAATCAGCTAAGAAATCAGCAAATTCGGATAAAAATTCTGAGTAGGTTGATGGGGGACGATAAACTATGGCAAATAAAATTGGGTTTAACCTAAAATTGCTTAAGTGCCCAATACTGAGGACCAGGCCCTCAAAGGAATTATAACATGTTTTTTGCTTTACATTAACTAGTAATTTGGAATGGTAAATTGTTGCTACTCCTCCTCCACGACCAGAACTTCTGGGATTTTGACAGTTTAAATAACCAGAGGGAGTTGATTCATTTAAACCAACATAATCCTCTTGCCCTAACCAAGTCTCTGTAAGGGAAATTAAATCAATCTGATGATCAATTAACAAATCATGGACTAACAGAGACTTGGGAGTTAGAGACCTAATATTTAATAAACCACATTTAATTTTTAAATTATGAGGAGGAACAGAGGCCAAATCATTCAATGTAGAGGCTTTATGTTTAATTTGAGTTTTACCAATATTTTGCTTTATCACTTTGGGATGCTTATGCATTATATTTTTATTCACTTTGGAGGGAGCAGACAATGATTCTCTGATGGGGAAGACAGGGGCTAAGCTGAGGGGTGGCGGATGAAGAGGAGCTGCATCTAGGTGCAGCAGCAGAAGAAGTAAGAGAGCGAACACCTTCGGCTCTACGAACTTATACTCGCACATAACAAAAGACATGCATATCAAAAGCTGACATCCCTCACTATCTTAATCCCCTCTTTTGTCTTCGTACTCCTCCACCTGGCCCTGGGGGGTCAGGGCAACCCATCCGGTCTCCACCACAGCGCCTGGGATGCTCTTTGATCTTCACTGGCGGTTGAGACCCTTTGTCCTGTTCTGAGGTGTGAAGTCGCTTTACATATGTAATCACTAAACACTCTCACATGCTTAAACATATGTAGGTTATGGGATCTATGATTAATATAGCCCACAAGTCTTATCATTTAGGTTCATTAACAGCGACAGACCCTCATCTTCCAGTGAAGTGACATCCTCTCCTTCTAGATACTGTAGGATAAGCCTCCTCAACTTACGAGGTGAGCCTCTGTCACTCTCACACACAGTAACATTAAGTGCTTCACAGACATTACTTAGCTCCTTTGCTGCTAGTATTGTGGAGTGTGTAAATGAAGAGGCATATTCATTTCAGACGATTTATTACACACTCACATCTCACAAGCAAAGAACAGACTGACTGGTCACATCAAGCATTCCTCTCTCTATATCAAGTCACACTTCACAAGGTTCAAGGCACTTCCTCCTACACAGCATGACATCTACACTACACTTCATTCAACCCCCTCTCACCCACTTGGGCATTGTTCTCCCATGTGTATTCATTGTCTCTGTCTAAGGTGTGAAATAACCTGAGGCCCACAGTATAAGCAATTTTCCTTCTATCTCCACCATCAAACTCTCCCAAGCTGGTGATATTTGTTGTGCCCCAGTGATGACAGCAAGCTTTTACCTTCACTCCAAGGTAGTCTGTGGGCATTAGCATGCTAGGCTAGTGGCCGTCTTGTCTTGTTTGTAGTGTGGGCCTACCGCTGGTGCGCACTGTTTTTTTTTTTTTTTTCCACGTACCTCCAGCTCTCTGTTGACAAACTATACCAACCGGGCAGAAACACCAAGTTTATGTTGTATCCTCAGAATGACAGGACTCAGTCTTCTGTTTGGCAACTTTATTACTCCCGATTCTGCGTTTTTTTTGTAATCATTTATCTGAGCAGCCGGGGCTAAAAAAAATGGCAACCACACTTCTTTTCATTCACCAGACCAGAACATAAAAAACAGGAGCACAGTGATGACGTATTGTCGCTTAACTGACCTCACTCTCTCTCTCTGTCCCAGCAATTAATTAATTCAGAATTATATATGCAAAATGTGACAGGATTGATACAAGACCAGATTAAAACATATTCCTCAGCATCACAGCATCCCGTCCTCACAGCATAGACCTGTCATAGACTTCTAGGGCACAACACACTTATTCTTTATTTTACTAGCTCACCACTTCGTTTGTTGGAGCTACTGTATTACCCTTTATGTTAATAAACGCACAACACCTCTGCAAGTGGTTTTTTTTTTTTTTGTCTCTTCCACCCCTTTGGGGTGGAAATCATGACACACACACCTTCCAAAAAGTTCAACTTTTGTCTCATCAGTCCACAGAGTATTTTCTCAAAAGTCTTGGGGATCATCAAGATGTGTTCTGGCAAAACTGAGACAAGCCTTTATGTTCTTCTTGCTCAGCAGTGGTTTTCGTTTTGGAACTCTGCCATGCAGGCCATTTTTGCTCAGTCTCTTTCTTATGGTGGAGTCATGAACACTGACCTTAATTGAGGCAAGTAAGGCCTGCAGTTCTTTGGATGTTGTTGTGGGATCTTTTGTGACCTCTTGGATGAGTCGTCGCTGCGCTGTTGGGGTAGTTTTGGTCAGCCGGCCACTCCTGGAAAGGTTCACCACTGTTCTATGTTTTCATCATTTGTAGATAATGGCTCTCACTGTGGTTCGCTGGACTCCCAAAGCTTTAGAAATGGCTTTATAACCCTTTCCAGACTGATAGATCTCAATTACTTTGTTTCTCATTTGTTCCTGAATTTCTTTGGATCACAGCATGATGTCTAGCTTTTGAGGATCATTTGGTCTACTTCACTTTGTCAGGCAGTTACTATTTAAGTGATTTCTTGACTGAGAACAGGTGTGGCAGTAATCAGGCCTGGGTGTGGCTAGAGAAATTGAATTAATCTTTCCAAAGATGTGATAAACCACAGTTTTAACGGGGGGCAATCACTTTTTCACACAGGGCCATGTAGGTTTGAATTTTTTTTTTTACCCTTAATAATAAACACCTTCATTTAAAAACTGCATTTTGTGTTTACTTGTGTTATTGTTGTCTAATATTTAAATTTGTTTGATGATCTGAAACATTTAAGTGTGACAAACATACAAAAAATGAGAAACCAGGAAGGGGGCAAACACTTTTTCACACCACTGTATATTGTTACGACTGAAACATCAAATATATTAAAGCTGTTTGTGAGTGTTTTTATCATTTAGGTGAGCCGATCCATTACCTCAAAGATGTCATGAAGTGCTGAAAAATTTTGTTTATTAATGCTGTTTTAACCACAGCTGTGGCCCTATTTCATTAATCACAGAAACTTATTTCAGTTTATTGCTGGGTATTCACATATTTTTCAGAATTCGTTGGCTTTGCAAAGGTTTAGTAAACACAGAGTTTAAATAACTTTGGAAGCCTTCAGGGAGGACTATTAAGCAACATCTTAAACTGAAGGAAAGTAATAAAAAAAAAATCACCAAAATGGGGTCGTGAGGAGGTTATGAACTCTTGTGTATGTGATGATATAAACTCACTTTCCAGAATGACTAATAGGCTACCTAAATGAAACATTTACATGTGTATATTTCTGTGTCTGTCTTTCATTCAGGCTCTCTGCGGGGCAGCAGGTTTAGTAAGTGAGAAAGAATTGGGGACATGGATGGGCAAATGAGCTGATTTATCAGGGACTGAGGCAGCTATGTCCTCAGAGACCTGCGGTGTTAATAGATACATAAAAATGTTCACATTGTAATTATATCACATGGAGCTATGGGGATTGTTTATATTCGGTGTCTGTGAAGTGCATGAGACTGGGTCAAATCATTAGAAGCCATATTGTGTGATGTAGTTCAGCTGTGTGTATCAGTATCCACGGTTACATATGGAAAATTTCTTCAATCTGATTACAATTCAGATCAGAACTTTACTGTTTACATGGATCCTGAAAAAGTTGATCCGATTAGGATGTGCGTTTACATGTGTCACACGTGTGAACGGACTAAATCATTTTGACATGTGCACAATTATCCAACATTCCGGAAATAGCAGAAGAAGAAGCAAGTTCCGATGTAAAGAAACCCTGCTTTGTGTCTCTCTTTTTGAAATGGACCTGTATTGTGTTATTCAGACTGTACTTTTGGTTCTGCTGGTCTCCGTAATGAAACTACAGGTCCACCAGTACATACTTCTGCATATGACGAACAGAGGGAGATAGCAGGACAATACAGATCACTTCTGTTTTACTCCCGCCATGTCTTCCCCTAGCTGCTATAAATGCTGAAATATATCATGTCGACGTGTGGCTGATGTACAGACATGCGCAGTAAACATATTTTCTACCCAAACTTCGGAATAAGTGTTTATATGTGCACCAATCGGATTAACAATTGGCATAACCCACCCGTCTCAATCGGAAGGAAATTTTGATCCGAATGAGTGTGATCAGGTCAGAATATTCAGACTGGCGTGTTTACATGAAGCATTTTTATTCCGATCAGGCTTTTAATCCAGTTACTTGTACCCATGTAAACATGGCTAATGTGTGTCAGTGCAGGAGTCAGTTTGTCTCCATTATTTTGTATTTCAGAACCTGCATGTCTGTTCTGTGCTTCTGTGTTGGTGTGAGCAAAGTGAAGACATTTATGAGGAATGCAAAGGTACCTCAGTCAGGGCAAAGGTTTGCCTTTCTATACAGGTCATGATTGTGCAAACAAGGTGCATCTATGGTCATACACTCAGTGGACACATTATTAAGCACACCTGTTTAACTCCTTGTTATTGCAAATGTTTAATCAGCAAATCACATGGTAGCAACTCAATGCATTTAGGCATGTCGACATGATCAACGTGAACTACTAAAGTTCAAACTGAGTATCAGAATGGGAACAAAAGGTGACGCTGAACAGGGCATTGTTGTTGATGCCAGACAGGCTTGTTTGACTAATTCAGAAAATGCTGATTTACTGGGATTTTAATGTACAATCACCTCTAGGGCTTACAGAGAAAGGTCTGAAATGTTGATGCCAGAGATCAGAGGAGAATGACCAGTTCGAGATGACAGAAAGGCAACAGTAACTCAAATAGGCACTCATTCCAATCAAAGAATACAGAAGAACTTCTCTGAAAGCACAACACACTCGTGAAGCAAACGACCTACAGCAGCAGAAGACCTCAACTATCAGCTAAGAACGGGAGACTGAGGCCACAATTCACACCGGCTCACCAAAATAAAATGGATAATTGGAACTCCTACATGTGAATGCTGTTCTTGGACTTCAGTTCAGCATTCAGCACAATCATCCCCCAGCACCTAATACAAAAACTTAGGCACCTGGGACTCAAAACCTCTCTCTGTAACTGGGTGCTGGATTTTCTCACAGGGAGGCCACAGAACATGCGGGTTGGGAGCAACACCTCCAAGACCATCACACTGAGCACAGGGGTGCTCAGTGTGATGGTATCAGTGATGTGATGGTATCAGGGATCAATAAAGTACATCTATCTATCTGTCTATCTAATCACACAGAACACAGGGCACGATAACGGAAAATACAACGTTCCCAAATGCAAAAACCATGATTAAGGCAGACAGCAAATGAAACAATTACAGGGCACGATAACAGAAGGTACAATATTCCCAAAAGCAAAAACCATGGTTAAAGCAGACTGCAAATGAAACAATTACAGGGCACGATAACAGAAAATACAATATTCCTAAATGCAAAAACCAAGATTAAGGCAGACTACGAATGAAACAATTACAGGGCACAATAACAGAAAATACAATATTCTCCAAAGGCACAAAAACACACAGGACGACCAAGACAGGGAAAAAAAAACCACATTAACACAGGCAGAACATAGAACAAGATTATCACCCCGCATGACCTTTAACCCAAACAATAAAGGAAAAGGGGCTCAGGCAGAGACCAAAAAACCCATGGGGACAGTTCCGGTTGTCTCCCTGCGTCCCAAGGCCAACAGGGGAATATGAGGATCAGTACGTGATCGGGCGGCCTACCACAGTCCCAGACCCGGAAAGTCCAATTCTCGGGTGGCTGACCCAAGGCGCCGAACCGGTGAAACAGTTTCTCGGGTGGCCGACCCGCGTCCCTCAGCCACCAGAACCGTAGAAAAACAGCCCGCGGCGGCCTCCCTGGCGGGGAAAAAACGTGGAAGAGCCGGGCCGAGGGTAGAAGGCTCCCAATGGCCCCCCGCGACGATGAGCAGGGGCGGTGACTTGGATGAGGGGAGAGAAGATGATGACGAGCCCGTCCAGTGTCAGGTAGCAGGGGATCTGCAGCTCCCTCACCGACCTTGAACCCTACTGGCGCTGCACCCGCGATGGACCCCGATTGGATCACGGCTGCACCCGCGATGGAGCCCAACTGGGTCGGCGCAGCTCCAGGACCGACCTCCAACCCCGAACCCGGAACCTCCAGCACAGCGATCGGCACCAGCTCCGCACTGGTGACCCTGGGAGAAGGCTCAGGAGAAAGGGAAGAACTGGGATCAGGATCACCGGTAGCGACAGAGCCCAGCGAGACGAGTTCGGGTGCAGCGGATGGCTGCCCCTGGCTCGTCTCTCCGAGAGACAGGCAAAAGTGCTCCAGAATAGAGAGGAGAAAAACAAAGCAGAGCACTTGCCTGTACTCGGGTTCTGTCGCTGTCCGACGATCCGGGCTCAGACGGAAGGAGATTGTCTTCCGGCTCCCACTCAGCTACGTTGGGCTCCGCAGCTGGCATGATGGTTTCCGCAGCCTGAAGACCCTCCGGCACTGGCGTCTATGCCGTCAACCCGCACGGCGTGGTGGCAGGGGAGCCCCGACCCGCTGACTCGAACTGTTCCAGCGTGGAGACCCGGGGACGCTTTGTCATCAGCGCAGGCTACAGTCCGTTCTTCTCCTCTGCCCTCGACGTGGCTGCAGGGCTGGAACCAGGCTCTCCAGAACCGCAGGCCCCCTCCTCGTCCGACGACGTAGGCCTGACGTCGTGGACCGCTCAGTGGAGGGAGACACAGAGGCAGCAGGATTAGCAATTAGCACTACAGCAGGTGGTGGGAGCTTGGGGGACTGTGTAACCCCGAACTCCGCCCCAGGAGTCAAACAAGGCAAATCATAGCAACGAGGAGAAGAATGAACTTGCACTTGCCTGCTTCCTGGAGGTCCGATGATGCCTGCTGTAATGGACGTTGCTCCTCCCTTTCCCCGCCGGATGGTGACAGAGGGCCCCCTGGAAGGACGAGGGGGAGCCACTCGTGATGGATCAGGAACGGGGCTGGCTGAGGCAGGACTCTTGGCACACACAGCAGCCGGGGAAGGCATCGAGGAGGAGGGGGTGACAGCCGAGACAAACCAGGCAAGGAGCGCTGATGGAACAGAAGGAGAAGATGACCCGGGGGGAGAGGCTGCGGGGATTCCCTCCTGGCGAGGCACCTAAGAGGCAGCTGACTGTGAGGTTGAGTCATTCTGGCGGCCCGGAACCGGATCTGGACGGGGTTCTCGCTGAGGTTGACCTTGGCCGTGGCGCCGACGTCTTCGACGGCCCCCAGATGGTGCGAACTCCTGGACTGGATCGAGGACAGGAACAGGAACCCAAAGCGGGGAGCGAGGATGCCTCCTCCTCTGCTTCCTGCCGTAGTCCTCCTCCATCATATGGAGTATCTCGCGCTGTGCGGCGATGTCATCCTTCCTCATGCTGACTTTGGGGTGGTCGGCATAGCGGGGAAGATGATTTAAGGCATCCTCAGCGCAGTCCAGGTACCAGCGTACGTTGCTGTGATAGTGGAGGAGGGAGGCGGAGATGAGGGTTTCATCTACGTATTCCAGGACATCCGCCAGCTCGTAGCTCAGACTCTGAGTGCGGCCCCTCCGCGATGGCATTCTATCTGCACGCAGTACCCAGACAGGAAAAAGCAATGTCCAAATGCAAAATCACCGGGAACGGCGTCTCGGTTTGGCGCCTCCATTTAGGCGCCCGGGCAGCAGTCTACTGTCATGCGGTGGCCCTCGCGAGCCACCATAAGACGCCAACAGTCGCCAGTGAAGTTTGCATGATATTTATTAATGAAGACGAACACAAGATAATACACAAGGTAACAGAAAGTAATGAGCCTCGGTGGGCTAAAACACACAACACTAGATACGGAAACCGCAAGGCTGAACAAGCTCACTTACGATTCAGGATTAGGATGAAGGATGATCATAGACGTGAAATCAATAAGGAATATTCACGCCTGAGACGAGGAACACTCTCTCAACGTCTGACGAGGGAATCATTGACGAGACTGCTGCATTGTACCGCTCTTCAGCGCCTGCTTAAATGCTGGGCTGCTGATGAGCCGTAAATGCAGCACAGCTGTTCGGTTTTGACAGCAGGAAGCTCCTCCGAGCACTGTCACAATAAGAGCTCGGGGAGCCAGAAGGTAACCCTGCTGTCAAACCCAGTGGAGAAAATGTATGGCCCGAGCGCGGACGAGATCAGCGCTCGGACCATGACAAGGGGCCCCACAAGGGTGTGTGCTCAGCCCGCTGCTCTTCACCCTGTTGACCCATGACTGTGTACCAGCCTACAGCACCAACCACATCATCAAGTTTGCGGACGACACGATGGTGGTGGGCCTCATCACCAACAATGAGGAGGCCAACTACAGAAATGAGGTGAGCCAACTAGCCCAGTGGTGTAACGACAATAATCTCTTCCTGAACGTGGGAAAAACTGAGAAGATTGTGGTCGACTTCAGGAGGGGACACACACAGCATCCCCCCTGATCATCGATGGTGCAGCTGTGGAGAGGGTGAGCAGCACCAAGTTCCTGGGGGTGCACATCTCTGAGGACCTCTCCTGGTCCAACAACACCACATCACTGGAAAAGAAGGCTCAAACTCGCCTCCATTTCCTCCACAAACTGAGGAGAGCAAGAGTCCCACCCCCCATCATGTGCTCATTGTAGCGGGGCACCATTGAGCGCATCCTCACCAGCTGCATCATGGTGTGGTATGGGAGCTGCACCGCCTCTTGCCAAAAGACACTGCAATGCAGTGAAAGAAGCCAGCAAGATCATCGGCGGCCCTCTGCCCCCCCCCCCCCCGCCCCCAGACATCTGCCTCACCTGCTGAGCCATCAACAATGCAGGCAACACCTCCCACCCCTCACACTCCCTCTTCAGCCCTCTGCTCTCGGGGAAAAGGTACCGGAGCCTTCAGGCCCACTCCACAAGACTGCTAAACAGCTTTGTTCATCAGGCCATCAGGACCCTGAACTCTTTGTTTCAGCCCATGTACTGCCTTTTGTTTGCCCTGGAGTTTTATGTTAATTAAATCATTATTACATCTGAGCCTACCTGCACTCTTGAGTCCTCTCTTCACCTTCACTGTCTGGTAGGTAGAACGTGACAGTGAAAAATGAAGTCAGTTCTTAAGGCAACAGGGGTCCAACCCAATAATAACTAGAGGGCACTCAGAGAGCGCATACCTCTGCCTAGGCTCCGTTCCTCCTTTTGTCCTCCCCTCCGTCCCTTTGTCTGGCCATATCGCCATCCATCTGTACATTGTGAGATAGGGCCTTGGTGGAGGTATGCACTTGATACAGGCCTCAGCAGGAGTCTGTTTTATGTAATAAAGAACAGAGACAGGAGATGTCAGTGTGGTCGGTCTGCAGGCTCTCACCAGCCTGCTTTTATTAACAGCAGCATTTAAATTCTCTTTTCTGTTCATTCACTTTTTTCATTCATTCTCTTATTAGAAAAGTCACAGAAACAAACTTAATTTCACATTGTAGAATGTGTAAATGATGAGGCAAGTTGGTCTCAAGCAGTTTATTACACATTCTCTCTCATGAGCATAGTAGAAAAGAGGACCTCTCACACAGAACTCTTCACTTATATACTCAGGTCCTTCTGCATATCAAAAGGTCACAATGCATTCACATAAAAGGTCACATTGCATTTCCTCATAAATCCCTTAGCATCCCCCTCACAGTCTTTGGCCCCAAAGGATCCTCCAAGCAGTCTCTTGGCACACAAAGGCTCCTCCGAGCCGTCTCTTGCATATCAAAGATTACACTTTCACAGCTTCCTGTTATCCCCAAGGAAACTCTGCACTTGTTCTTATCTAAGATGTGAGGCATTATGTAAGGCATTAAGTAAGTCACATGTGTGGCTACAACATCTTATAACCTATTTGGTTAACTTCACATTCAACTCAAAATTTCATAAACTGGCTTAAGTTTCACAGAGTTCCTTTAAGCGTGTTTCAACTTACTTTTAATTATAGCTATTCTCTAGCTCCAGAATATCTGAGCAGTCACCCAAATACTGCAATTAACCTGCGTGGTTTACCATTTTACACATATTTTAACTGTCATAAGAAAACCAAGTATTTCCCAATGTCCATAATCCATGTTAAACTCAAAATAAACACATAGTAAAAAGGGTTTTGTCCAAGAGCCACGTTTAAGAATAACGAGAATATACCGCAGTCAGGGCAGCCATTTTGTCTCATTGCACAGCATCAGAACGGAGTTTCAACGGTTGGGGAAAACGGGTTTTTTCACTTGGTAAAACCTACTTTCTTTGGTGTCAAACTTGACTAAATTAACACAAAAAGAAGGTTCATATCTTTATAAGTGCACTGGTATTAAACAATCCACATTACTGGCCTGTTATATGTAATAAAGAACAGAGACAGGATATGCCACTGTACTCAGTTTGAAGGCTCTCACTGGTCTGAGCTACAGGAGCCTGACCACAGCCCACCACACCCAGTGCACACCCTGCGTGACACTTCCCCCTGTGGCGAGTCAATGCAATTACATTTCCATTAACGCCACAAAACACCGTGACATTGAAATAAATGTGGTCTCTTCCACTTATAAATATTTTAAACAGCTTATAAATTGTGACCATACATTTGTAGGTGTCACGCACTCACGGGTCACCTCCAACATCTAATGAGTTCATCTATGGGCCAAGGGCCACCTTTGGTGAAAATGTCATCCAAATCCATCTTGGAGTTTTTGCGTGATCCTGCTAACAGACAGAGAAATGGCAGCAAAAAAAACCCAAAAAACCCCCCCAAAAAACTGCATTATATGACTAAATTATAATAACAAGACTGTCATAACTGTATTGACCATACACTGGGGCTGGGCAATTCCACCTTAAATCAGCATCATGGTTTATTGAATTTTTCAGGTCTGTTTTGGTTTTTTTTTCCCCTCCTCTCTTCTCCCTTACAGTTTACTGACAAGGTGCGTAATTATTAAGCAATATAACCAACAGTGAGGTATCATATCACTGCGGTGTGTAGTAAACAAGCATAATAGAACAGGCCTATTTTGATTTCACAAACAAAAAAATTAAACATTGTCCAGTGCTGAAGTTACTGTGTTTACATACCGTGTGGGTCATGTGGCTCACAACAACATCCTTGTCTGCCGGCCGGAGTTACGTCTGCATGCATGCCAAACCCTGTCTTAAACCACACACTTTTCTTGCTTTTTCTTGGCGTCTACAGATGAAATAATGTCAATCATCACATACTATGTGGATGGGGATCACATTCCTTTTTGTTCCAAGCTGTTTTACTTTATCTGCAGTGTTTAGTGTTAAGAGTGTACTACTTCCAGGGTGTGGAGGTACACAGCCATGCACGTAACTCCACAGACACGTCTTAAAGGGGAAGTACATGAAAAGCTCAATATTAATATATTGTGGAGAGAAATAACCAGGCCGAACTTTTCCCAGCAGATGAAACTTTATTCCACTCTCTCTCACATTCACCAGAATCAGAAAAAACTTCCCACCAGGTTGCAGGCGCTCTCTTTTATATCACAGCACTAACACTTCTCTGCTACCTGGGGTGCTGCATTAACATATCACTCCCCACACTCCCCACCTTTGATCTGCCACTTCAGTCTGAGGGAAAACTGAGTAACTACTGAGTGGGTTCTCCACACTGCCCCCCCACCCCAGAGTCTCAGACTGAGTCTTTAACCCTGATGTCCTTTGGGCTTCAGCCTCCGTCTATAGCTGCTGTAACGAGGGGTCTTCGGCTCCGAGGCACTGCTGTGCCGGTGGGGGGTTCCTGGGGGTGTGTCCGTCTGTGGGGGGACAATAGGGAGGGGGGAAACACCTTCAGCGTGCTCATGTGACTGATCTGACTATTCATTTACCTGGGGAGTTCTCCGTAGGGGTCATCTGCGCCGAGGAGCTCAGGCCAACACCACCTGCTAGTCTGCTAAAACAAAGGCGGGCTTAAGCCTGTCTATACAGAATGTCTCCCAGTGACCCCCCAAGTTTAACACAAAATGTTTGTCCCCGGGTTCCAGCACTCTGAACGGGCCATCGTAAGGCGGGCGCAATGGGGTCCGGTGGGCATCGTGCCTGACAAATACGAACGACGCGTCCTTCAAGGTTTTTGGCACAAAAGCGCGTGGAAAACAGTGGTGGGGCGGGTAGCATCCCTGCCTCTGCACTATGTCTTGAACACGGGGATGTATCGGTGTTCGGCGCGGGGTTATCCGGCAAAAATTCCCCGGAGAGCCGCAGTGGCTGGGAAAAAAACAGCTTTGCTGGGGAGGCTGCCAAATCCTCCTTCGGTGCGGAACGCAACCTTAATAGAACCCATGGCAACCGGTCCACCCAATTTGCATCCGTAAGCGAAGCTCTAAGTGCTGCTTTAAGTGACCTATGGAAACACTCGCATAACCCATTGGCCTGTGGGTTGTACACGGTCGTGCGATGAATTGAGACGCCCAGGCTCCGGGCCATGGTGGACCAGAGGTCGGAAACAAACTGCGGGCCCCGATTGGACATGATGTCCAAAGGAGCGCCGAAATGTGCCACCCATGTTGTCAAAAAAGCGCGTGCCACATCTGCGGACGTGGTGGAAGCAAGTGGGACTGCTTTGGGCCAGCGCGTGGTGCGGTCACTGTCAGGCCACTGTCAGGAGGTGCGTGAACCCCTGCGATGACGGATGGGGGCCCATGAAGTCCATGTGAACATGGTCGAACCTCTTAGCCGGGATATGGAACGGCTCCAAAGGGGCCTTCGTATGCCTGTGCACCTTGGCACGCTATGGTCCATTCTTTCACCTGTTTGCGCAGGCTTGGCCAGACGAACTTTGCGCCCACCATTTTGACTGACGCACGCACTTCTGGGTGTGCCAGGGAGTGAATCGACTCAAAAACGCGGCGGCGCCAAGCACATGGGACCACCGGTCGCAAACGGCCTGTAGAGACGTCACAAACTAGGGCCCCCCCCCCCCCCCCCCCCCCGTGTTGAAGCACTCTGCTCTCCAGCCTTAACCTTGTTGGTCCAGACTGGTGCGCGCAAACGTTCCGCATTGCCGATCTGCACAGCGGCCATGGCCGTGTAATCTATCCCCACGTAGACTGGGGCCGTTAATGCGCACAAGAGGCAGTCAGCCACCACGTTGAGTTTACTAGCCACATGTCAAATGTCGGTCGTAAACTCCGAGATCGCGGCCAGCTGTCTCTGCTGACCATGGTTCCGAAACCTTGGCCATTGCAAATGTAAGTGGCTTGTGGTCCACGAACGCAGTGAAGGTGCGCCCTTCCAGCCAGAACTGGAAGTGACGTATGGCCAGGTGGAAAGCTAGTAACTCTCTGTCGAACGCGCTGTATTTCAGAATCAGAATCAGAATCAGATTTATTGCCAAGCACATTTACAAGTAAACAAGTAAACATACGAGGAATTTGACTTGACATTGGGCGCGCACGAAAGGCGCATCCCAATGACGCAGCAGCCATGAAAGGCGCCTGTGATATGGGGGGGGGGAGGGGGGAAGGATAGGGAAAAACACAATAGGAGAGAGAAAAAAGCATTGTTGATCAAAATAGAGCTCATTTTATGACCAAAATTTTGATTACAAGAAAAAAACTCTCAAATGCACAATTAGCAGACAATAGATCACACAATGACAAAGCAGTAGTTGAGAGAGTCAGTGTATTGTGAATATATATCAGTAATTGTGTCAGTAGTGTAATGCTGAATGCAAGTGTAGGTGTGTCAATTGCTAGTGAACAGCAGAGGGCGCCTCCTGGCAGTGGATAGATGTTAAAGTCATGTGATCTAAACAGTCTAGAGTCTCTCGCTCTGCTTGCAGATGGTAAATTGTCACATGGTGCACTGTCCTTGAGCGTTCATCTGTTGAAACAATAACAACTGTGTCGTTGTTTGGGTTAGCAGGCAGAGCCGCTCCTTCCGCTTATCTTCATCAGGAGGAATGTAAACACGGGGCACCAAAGACAAGGTCAAATCAAATCAGCACAGAGCACTCAGAGAATAGAATTTTTCCTCACCCGTGCAATTCTGTGCTTTCATAATTTCCATGTGCAGGCTTAAACTTTTTTCCATGGAGAGCACAGGGCTCCAGATGTATTCCTCCACTGAATCACTGTCATTCAGTTCACCGTTTGCCGCTACTCGTGCCCTCCCCAACTGGTCAAATTTGATGAAGGAGCTTGCCGGGTCCGCTTTGATCAGCTCTCTCACCTTCCTTCAATTTCTGATGCATCAGGGAACTTCACAGCCAAAAATAGAAGTCCTGAGATCATAACCAATAATGTTTCCACAGACGCATGAATTCCAATGTCCATGAGTCTCCTCGTAGGTTCCAATTCTTGGGCTCCCCCTTGGCCCGATTCTTGTTGAAAAATAGTGACAATAGCACATTTAAGCCACTTCCAAATCCATAATTTCCGTTTAGATTAAGATTCAGCAGAAGAAGAGCGACTAAACACAGACAAAAACGCAACATTGCAAAGCTGGGAATAGGTCAGAAAGGCAGACGAGAGGAGGGAAGAAAAATGCCACTGCTCTCTCTCAAGGCAAGAAGTATTTACGCTCATTGTCGCACAAAGACCTGCTAAAAAAGGTGAGCGGCTGCCAAGAACCGGCGACACACTGCTCCACGATGGCCCCTATGGCCACGTCTGATGCGTCGGTAGTGAGAGCTATCCTAGCCGCTGGGTCCGGGTGCACCAGTAGCGCGGCGTTCGCCAGAGCTGTTTTAACCTCGGAAAATGTCTGCTTTCGCTCAGGAGTCCAGTTGACTCTGTCCGCCAGCTTCCATTTCTTAAGCACGGCATACAATGGCTGCATGAGCTGGGCTGCGCGGCAGAGGAAGTGATTGTAGAAGTTAACCATCCCCAAAAATTCCTGCTGCGTCCTGACCGTCTGAGGACGGGGAAAATTCGCCACGGTGCGCACCTTGTCTGGCAAGGGTCTCGCGCCCTACGGTGAGATGTGGTGGCCCAAAAAAAAAAAAAAAAAATCGATCCCCGTCACCCCGAACTGGCACTTCGCCGGGTTGATTATTAATCCGTGCTCCTCCAACCTCTGGAAAACTGTCCTGAGGTGGGCTATGTGCTCGTCCTCGGACGCGCTGGCCACCAGGATGTCGTCCAGGTAAACAAACACAAATGGCAGATCGTACGCAACACCGCATCCATCATGCGTTGGAATGTCTGCGCCGCGCCTTTTAGCCCGAAAGGCATGTGTAAAAACTCAAACAGACCAAACGGGGTTATTACTGCTGTTTTAGGTATGTCCGCAAGGTCGCCACGATCCCTCAGCCTTAGGAACCATATATAGCGGGGATGCCCATGGGCTGTTTGAGCACCTGATGATGCCCAACTTTTCCAAGTTGGCAAACTCCTCGCGCGCTATGGCCAGTTTAGCTGCATCCAGGTGCTGAGGTTGTGCAAAAACGTGCGACCCCATAGTGGTAATGAAGTGCTCCACCCCGTGTTTAGTGACGGTCGCCAAAAACGTCGGGACCGTGTGTGCTGGGAACTGGTTGAGTAGTGTGTGGAACTTACCCCCGGAGCTGTGATGTTTGCTAGTTTTGTAGGCCCGGCTCCTCGAGCTGTACAGGGGAGAGAATCAAAAGACACTGCGTTAATTAGGCGTCTGTTAGCCACATCGACTAGTAGTCCGTGTGCACACAAAAAATCAGCGCCTAAAAAGGGGAAGCTGCATGCCGCTATGACGAATGTCCATTGGTATGTATGTCCGTGCAAGGATACAGTCAGTGTCCTCTCTCCAAAAGTCTTAATGTCTGAGCCGTTTGCGGCCGTCAGCTTGGGGCCGCTAGCTCCCGCCAGCCGGTCGGCGTGGGATGGCAGGATGAGGCTCTTTTGGGAGCCGGAGTCCACGAGGAACCGTCTCCCAGAGCGTGAGTCTGTCACATAGAGCAGCTTGCTTGCTTCACCGGCGGTCGCAGCTACTACCGACTGCCGGTCCTGGCGTTTCCCGAATGCTTGAATTGGCACGGTGGCTCGCATCGATGTGTGTCCTCTCCAAAACGGTGGTGGTAGAAACACAGCATGTCTCTCCAGTGCTTCTTGGCCCCTGCTGCAGCCACCATCACTGGCTCCTCGCCTCCGCTGGCCGTCTCACTGGGTTCCGACGCCGCTGCGTTCACTGTGAGGGCTCTGGTAGTGAGGATGATCCGATCTGCCTGCTGGGCTAGTGCCCGGTAGTTGCGCACGGCCAGCAGTGGCGAATTGGCAAGGACTGCTCTGGCCACTGTCGGGAGGTTCCGGAGGAAAAGGCGGGCAAAGAGAAAATGCCTGTCATCTGTGCCCATCAACGCCAACATCTTCTTCATCAATTCGACTGCCTACCCGTCTCCTAACTCGGAGCGCGTCAGGAGCCTCTCCGCTCTCTCACAGTCCGTGAGAGAGTGCAGGGTCAGCGCGGTTTTGAGAGCACCGTATTTGTCGCGGGCTGGGGGCTGTTGGAGCAGCCTCGCCACCTGCTGAGTTGTGCGTGCGTCCAGCACTGCGACCACGTAGTAATATCTGGTGTCATCTGCCGTTATTCTCCAGAGCGCGAACTGGGCCTCGGTGTGAAGGAACCAAGACTTTGGGTCGTGTAGCCAAAAGTCTGGAAGTTTGACCGAAACGGCGCATGCGTTGCTGGCACTTCCCGTCCGGGTCGTCTCCGAGGTGTTCGCCTCGAGTTCCATTGTGCGTCAAGGGTCACCAGTGTGGAGAGAAATAACCAGGCTGAACTTTTCCCAGCAGACGAAACTTTATTCCCCTCTCTCTCACATTCACCAGAATCAGAAAACTCCCCACCAGGTTGCAGGCACTGTCTTTTATATCACAGCACTGACACTTCTCTGCTACCTGGGGCGCTGCATTAACATATCACTCCCCACACTCCCCACCTTTGATCTGCCACTTCAGTCTGAGGGAAAACTCCTGAATAACTACTGAGTGGGTTCCCAACAATCTAAAATAATTTTCAAAAAATTCCTGGATCCAGACTGTGATCTGGCTCACCACCAAAATCTAATCACCTGTTCCCCATTACACACCTTTCCTGAAAATTTCATCAAAATTCATTAATAACTTTTGGAGTAATGTTGCTAACAGACAAACAAATCAACCAACGTCGACAAAAACATTACCTCCTCCCATGGTGGAGGTAACAAAGTGTACCTATTAAAGTGGCTGGTGAGAGTAGATAGATAGATAGGTATCTCAATCACTCTCCACTCACTATATAGTGGGTTTTGCAAGTTTTAGTGGTGTTCATATGTATACTGATTGTAAAAATATAGAATTATTTATTGCACAATGCATTCTAAAATGAAATGCACAAAGAGCTTTGCATCATGAAAAATCAATATTTAGTGTCTCCCACTTGCAAATTACATAGTGCTCCAACACATAATGAGTTAATAATTTCACACGTGTGACACACATTTACCGACTAATAACTTCTCTAAATTTAATTTAAAAAAAAAACACTCAAAAGTTGTGCAAAACAGCGGCAGCATGCCAAAAAATCCTCACTGTAACATACCAGTGGTTTATATGTAGGTTTAGATGCACTGTGCCCATTTAGGTTTGTTAAAAATTCTACCTCACAAGCTGAACTGGATGACAACTTGTGTTTGAGGTGTTTTCTGTCATGATTTAACAGATCACCAGGCAGCCAATCCCAAATATCTTCAATAGCCAAGGTTTAGATATGATAAATTCGCCCCAACCAGTGTTGCTTTAACACTCACTTCTGACAACCTAATCAGTCCCAAGTGTCTCACTCCACAGCTGCTATCAAGTAACACAGAGAAAACAGATTCAGGTGTATGATGATAATAAATCACATCAGTTTTTTTTTAAACCAGACTATTAACTCTAAACACTGAGCACTCCTCCAGGAGACTCCTGCCTTTGGGGAAAACTTTCCAGAATAGTTGCAGAACAGTTTTAATGTTTTTCCACAACTGCTTTAAAGGGGTCATTGACTGAAAAAAGATTTTAACCTTTTGAAATGCATCTACTGGTTACATGATTGTGAAAATATCAAAAAACTCACTTCTCTTAAACAAAAACACACAGCCTTACTCTGTGTGTGTGTGTGTGTGGGGGGGGGGGGTTTGAAAAGTTCATAATGGTCAAATTTGACCAAATGTGGTTTATTTTTCAACCTCAGGGATCCAAGCACTGCAACACCGATGGAAGAAGTGTGTGGACCGATGGGGAGACTATGTTGAAAAATAAACCGCATTTGGTCAAATTTGACCACTATGAACTTTTCAGCTGCCCTCATACCAAGCATGGTTCATATTATTTTTTTCTTTAGATTTCAGTCACCTTAATAGACATTCCTGTTTCCACCTGCATCACTAATCCACACTTGATAATATACAGTATCTTCCGTCTTTCTGGCATATTCTGTTATATTTTTCCTGTGATGCTACATTGATCTTTTAGCACTACCAAGGCGGCTAGCTGAAGCTAGTAATTTACCCACTAGTGTTGGCTCATTCACAAATGTTTGTGTGCTTATTATATTCCAGGGACCGGTCATAACCTATTGACCACTGAAATCACACACTCTTGTTCACCAGTGACGCATTATTTAATTCATTCTTTAAGACAAATTTACATTAGTTGGCTCAGATTAGATCCAAGCTCGGAGCTAGCCAGCTAAGATTAGCAAAAGTGATGTAGGAGAGAAGGCAGAGTTAAATGCGGTCTTAGAGATTTAAAGAGACATGCACTAAAACTAGCCATTTTGAGAAAAGTTTCAAAAGATGATTCACAATCATCTTCTTTCAGCTGCTTCCTTTAGGGGCCGCCACAGCGCATCGTCGGCCTCCATCTCATCCTATCCCTTGCATCTTCCTTTGTAACACCATCCCTCTACATGTCCTCCTTCACTACATCCATGAAACTTCTGCGGTCTTCCTTTTTTCCTCCTACCTGGCAGCTTGATCTTCAACATCCTTTGCCCAAGGAGGCCAGCATTTCTTGTACATGAGTTACCTGGACAAAGGACATGTCAGACCACCATCTTACCACAGGCAATCCCTCACAGTCAACAGCTTTGTGAGATTATTCCACCTCAGTGTTATCTTGCTTCTGGCTGGCGACATGAAAATAAACCCAAGACCGGTGGCCACGGACCTGTGTGCGGGATAGACGCCACCAATGCTAGCAGGACTAGCACAGCTAATGCCTCCTTCACCAGTTGAAACAAGACTACCACAGTTTTTTTTGGGACCAGCGTGGACACGACCACTATTGCCAACGGAATTAATGCTGCTTCCACTACCAATACTGGCAGGGCCAACCAGCACTGCTGTGGCCCCACAACCCACCAACATTGCTGTGGCGTGGCAGCCTGATGTTGTCACGGATGAACAGTAGAACCAAGCCGGGGTGGACTGGCGATCGACCTTCATCCCCATAGCACAGCAACGAGATCACCTCACCACAGCACAGCAGAGAACCCACATCACCAGCAGATGACCAGACATCGCAGCTCCGCAGACGACCCTCAGCACTGCGATCCAGAGGCTGATCCCTGCTGCAGCAGCCCAGTGATTGGACTTCACCGCAGCCACAATGCAACAACCAGCCGTCAGTGAGTGTAAAACTCATCAGAGAAATCCAGTGTTAAAAAAAAATATAGATATTTCAAAGTTTTTCAAACCTTGAACCACGCAAAGCTAATATGGGACCCTCAAAGTTAAAAAAAAAAGTGTACTTGGGGGGCACTTAAATGTATGAAGTATGATCTCCAAATGAGAACAACTAGAACATCTGCTGATAAACTTCAACAATGATTTTCTTGGGTCTGTCTGAAACCTGGTCATCATCTTCATCACCTGAAACTGTTGTTACCATGCCTGGCTATAATGTGTATAGGAAAGACAGGGAGCAAGGAAAATGTGGAAGAGTTTTATTATATGTTAAAAACACCTTAAAATGTATTCACATTGAATGGTCCAAAGATATCCAGTGGTGTGAAAAAGTGTTTGCCCCCTTCCTGATTTCTCTTTTTTTTTTGTCACACTTAAATGTTTCAGATCAAACAAATTTGAATATTAGACAAAGATAACTAGTAAACACAAAATGCAGTTTTTAAATTAAGGTGTTTATTATTAAGGGTAAAAAAAAATCCAAACCTACATGGCGCTGTGTGAAAAAGTGATTGCCCCCTAAACCTAATAACTGATCGAGCCACCTTTAGCAGCAACAACTGCAATCAAGCATTTGCGATAACTGGCAATTAGTCATTTACAGCACTGTGGAGGAATTTTGACCCACTCATCTTTGCAGAATTGTTGTAATTCAGCCACATTGGAGGGTTTTCAAGCATGAATCGCCTTTTTAAGGTCATGCCACAGTATCTCAGTTGGATTCAGGTCAGGACTTTGACTAGGCCACTCCAATGTCTTCAGTTTGTTTTTCTTAAGCCATTCAGAGGTGGACTTGCTGGTGTGTTTTGGATCATTGTCCTGCTGCAGAACCCAAGTGTGCTTTAGCTTGAGGTCACGAACAGATGACCGGACATTCTCCTTCAGGATTTTTCCTGAAGGAGGATTTTTCTTTGGTAGACAGCAGAATTCATGGTTCCATTTACTACAGCAAGTCTTCCAGGTTCTGAAGCAGCAAAACAGCCCCAGACCATCACATTACCACCATCATATTTTACTGTGGTATGATGTTCCTTTTCTGAAATGCTGTGTTATGTTTACACCGGATGTCATCAATGGGACAAAAACCTTCCAAAAAGTTCCACTTTTGTCTCGTCAGTCCACAGAGTATTTTCCCAAAATCTTGGGGATCATCAAGATGTTTTCTGGCAAAACTGAGATGAGCCTTTATGTTCTTTTTGCTCAGCAGTGGTTTTTGTCTTGGAACTCTGCCATGCAGGCCATTTTTGCCCAGTCTCTTTCTTATGGAGTCATGAACACTAACCTTAACTGAGGCAAGTGAGGATGCTGGATGTTGTTGTGGGATCTTTTGTGACTTCTTGGATGAGTCGTCACTGCGCTCTTGGGGTAATTTTGGTTGGCTGGCCACTCCTGGGAACGTTCACCACTGTTCCATGTTTTTGCCATTTGTGGATAATGGCTCTCACTGTGGTTCACTGGACTCCAAAATCTTTAGAAATGGCTTTATAAACTTTTCCTGACTGATAGATCTCAGTTACTTTGTTTCTCATTTGCTCCTTAATTTCTTTGGATCACAGCATGATGTCTAGCTTTTGAGGATCGTGGCAGTAATCAGACCTGGGTGTGGCTAGAGAACTTGAATTCAGCTTTCCAAAGATGTGATAAACCACAGTTAATTTAAGTTTTAACGCGGGGACGGGGGGGGGATCACTTTTTCCACACAGGGCCATGTAGGTTTAAATTTTTTTTTTGCCCTTGATCATAAACACCTTCACTTAACTGCATTTTGTGTTTACTTGTGTTATCTTTGTCTAAATGTCTAATCTAATTTGTTTGATGATCTGAAACATTTAAGTGTGAGAAACATACAAAAAATGAGAAATCAAGAAGGGGGCAAACACTTTTTCACACCACTGTAAAACGTCATACAAAATTCAGGATGACACATGAAAGTAACACTTACTGTATTTCCAATGTGGTCCTTTCAATCACATTATTATTCATCTGAATACCACGCAGTGTTATAATGGGGACGTTTTACTGCATTATCAAATGCAACAACTGCACTCACGATTGGCGTGGAAAAAGACTGATATCATTTAACTTCCCGACTTGGAAAAAAGTGGAGAGAATCTGGTCTCTGAGCTAGCAAAGAAGTGTTGGATGGAATGGATTGCAGCAGTCAGAAGGAAAGACATCAGCTTCGACAATTTTCCTGCACATATGGTTGTGTGTTCACGGCATTTTCACGAAGGTAAGTTGTGATTTAAAAAATGTTTAGAAGTGCAGAAAGACATCCTCTTTCCAGAGCAGTTGTCTTGCGCGCTGTGCACTTTGGCTGCACCTCAGCCACGGCTTTCTGTCATCTCTCAGGAATGTGTTAAAACGCACAGGGTAAAATCAAATAATTTCCCCACGTCATCTCTGCTATTCCAAATTTCTCTTGCTAATCTGGAGCAGTGTTTTGTTTTTTTTTGTTTTTTTTAAATGAGAGCTTTTCGGTGTGTGGGTTTTCTTTGATTTTTCTGAAGCTGTGATTACTTGTTGCCTTCATTACGCATAGATTTAATATCAGCTGAGGACTGAAGTCCATAGAATGTTTGGTATTGTTAAATTAAGCAGATTCTCCTCTTTCGGGTGACTATAAAAATGTTTCTGTCTGTCATGTGTTTTCTGCCTGTTAACGGCAGAAGGAAGGAAACCCACTCGTAGAAACACGTTGTGCAGAACAAAATATAACAGTCCAAACACAGTGAGCCAAGGGAGTACAAGGAAGTTTCTAGGACGCTCAAAAGGACAAGTGAGTCAAACATGGGGAAAAAATGTTCCAAGGCAGGTGGGACTGCATTCGGAGGAACGGAGGAGGAGCCTGGAAAAAAGCCATCTGGAAAGATAGACAGCAGGGGTGAAACAGTTTGTACTCATGAAGCGGGAGCTGTCTGAGCAAATCCGTGAAGTCCACAGGCTGGAGAAAACAAGGGAGGAATAGACAGATGAAGGCTACTAGGGAATTCACCTCAATCACCCGACAATACACAATGGCGAACTGAGATCTTAAATACAACAACACTAATGAGCAGAGTGTATACCGGTGTGGAGAGAGGAGAGAGAGTGTGGAAGAGCGTGAGTGGAAACACCTGTGTGAATGGATGTCTGCACCAGTGAGTGAGTGTGTGTGGATGTGTGAGTGAAGGAGAGTGAGAATGCAGGTGATATAAGTGTGTGTGTGTGTGTGTGTGTGTGTGTGTGTGTGTGTCTGTGTCTGTGTGTGTGTGTACAGCGGAGAATATAGCCAAAGGAAGACAGCTGGTAAGGTCTGGCAAGACAGAGGGGCGTGGCTGAGCTGTCACAGCTGAGCAGAGCTCAGAGCCTTCCAGGAGGAGCCTAGAGACAGGTAAGGGGAAAAACACCCTCCTGAGGGCATAACAGCCACCATGTCATGGACTGGGCTGGCAGGTACACTGCCTTAGTTTAGTATGTTTTTACAGCAGCTAATTATACTGGTAATTTTTTTTTTTTTTTTTTTGGTGTGCCAGTGCAAGTGTCAGGCTTATCACGTTACTGGATTAGCATTTAATGTCCTGTTGGTAATAATCAGTGTTGGGCAAGTTTTTTTTTTCCACAATATCTTTATTGAACCTTTTTTTTTTTTTAACAAACATGATACAAACAATCAAACACTAACACTAAAGTACTACAAAAAAAAAAATGCACTAAAAACACCAACAACCACCAACAAAATCAAGTCTTCAACAATGCTCCTCTGTTTAGTCTAGACAATCCAATACATAAGTATACATATTATGTTCACCAGTTTGGAATTTACAAGGTCCACACACATCATTCACCTTCTTCTTCAAGAGTTATGTTTAAATTTTTTACATAATCAATAAAAGGTCTCCATATATTCTCAAACACAATTTCCTTTGATTTCAGTATATATGTTATTCTTTCTAATGGAAGGTTTGTTAACATCTGTCTTAACCACTGAGTCACATCTGGTCTATGAGTCTTTTTCCATAATAGTGCAATACATTTTTTGGCATTAAGCAAACTGAGGTCTATGAATGTTCTTTCACTTTTATTAAAATTATGCTTTTCTGGGTACAGACCCAACAAAAACAGTTTAGGATTCAATATGATTTGTTTTGAGATTATTTTTTCAATTGTTACCCTCACCTCTTCCCAAAACATTCTTATTAATCTACATTCCCATAAACAATGAAATAGGGTTCCTTTACTTTCCATGCATTTTGTGCATGTATCTGGTATATTTTTGTTATATCTATTTAATTCCTCCGGTGTAACATACATCCGCATTAACCATTTGAAATGTATCAATTTAAGGCGTGCATTTATTGATTTGGTTTGAGCTTCTGTACAAGCCAATTCCCATTGTTCCTCTGAAATTTCAGTTTGCAGATCTTCTTTCCAGTAGTTTAATCTTTTCAGTGAATTTTCACTTGAAGATAGTGTCAATGAGTTATAAAACTCTGAAATAATACCCTTTCTTTTACTATCTTTCATCATCATTTTTTCCAAGGATGAATAAATAGGCCGAGTGAGAGCTTTATTTTGATTTGATCGAATAAAGTTTCTAAGTTGAAGATATTTAAAAAAATGTGTTCTATTGAGATTAAATTTGATCCTCAGCTCTTCAAAAGACATTATGTTATCTGCACATGGCAAATATAAATCCTGAATCTTTTGTATCCCTTTTAAATTCCATACTTTAAATACAGCGTCCGCTCTCCCTGGTTTAAAATATTGATTACCCCATATTTTACTAAATTGTGACAATAACTGTGGTTCTTTTAAATAGTTTTTAGCTTCACACCATATTTTGATCATATGCTTTACAAATGGATTTTTAACTTGTTTTTGTAATTTTTTTGCCGAATCTGAGTATATGAATATGGGAAGAGGTAAAGGTAAATTGTATGATTCCATTTCAGTCCAGTGAGGGAGATCATTTGATGAAAAATAATATGTCATAGACCTCAGTTGTGCCGACCAATAATACAACATAAAATTTGGACATTTCAGACCTCCACGATCAAATGGTAAATATAATAAAGACAAACGTAATCTAGCCCTCCTGTTGTTCCATATAAATTCCACTAACTTTTTTTTTATTCTTGAGAATAGATCTAAAGGTGGTGATAAGGGAATGTATTGAAATAAATAAAGTATTTTAGGTAAAATATTACTTTTAAGTATATTGATTCTCCCGATCATCGACATTGGTAGTGACATCCATCTCTGAGTTAACTCATTGATATCTGACATTAAGGCTTCATAGTTGACACTGGCGACTGATTCTAGCTTAGGCACAATTTGGATTCCTAAATATTTAAACTGATTTACAACATTGAATTGATTTACCTCAGGGGCTGGGTAATTTCTCTGGGTCTCATTTAGCATTAATATTGAAGATTTAGTTTTATTTATTTTATATCCTGATATTTCCCCAAAATTCTTTATTAAATTCAACAAGGTTGGAATTGGTTTTTTTTAGATTCAACATAAACAAAATTATGTCATCGGCGTACAGGGAGATTTTATGTTCTGTTGGTCCAACTTTAATTCCATATATTTGTGAATGTAAACGTATCGCTATCGCTAAAGGTTCAATTGCCATAGTAAACAGTAAAGGTGAAAGTGGACAGCCTTGTCGACATCCTCTATTGATTTTTATTGGTTTTGAAATATTGTTATTTGTTAGGATTTCTGCTGTAGCATTATTGTATATTATTTGAACCCATTTTATGAAATTATTTCCAAGTCCAAACCTTTGTAGGACTTCAAAAAGAAAGGGCCATTCAACTCTATCAAAGGCCTTTTCGGCGTCCAGTGATAGGAGAGCTGTATCCGGTGCTTCTTTATTAAAATAAATAATATTAAATAGTCTTCTTACATTATGGAAGCCTTGTCTACCCTTTATAAAGCCATTCTGATCTCGATTAATAATATTTGGTAAAATTTCTTGTATTCGTCTTGCTAAAATTTTACAGATTATCTTAAGGTCGGCGTTTAATAGGCTTATTGGTCTCATATTTTCACATTTATTAGAGGGCTTACCTGGTTTTGGCAGCAGTATAATTAAGGCATTATTTATGTATGATGGTAAATTATTATTTTGAAATGCTTCTAAAACCATTTCCAAAAAAGGTTTTATTAATTTATTCTTAAATTTTTTATAAAGGTCAACTGGAAGACCATCTGGTCCTGCACTTTTTCCTGATTTCATATTATCAATGGCTAGCCCAACTTCTTCTTGACTAATTTTAGACTCCAATATCTCCCTGTTTTCATTTGGAATACACGGTATAGATAGTTCGTTCAAAAACCCATTTAGTTTTGTTAAATCAGGTTCATTTTTGGTATCATATAATTTTTCATAGTAATCTCTAAAGGCTCTATTAATTTCTAAAGGATCTATAACTACCTGTCCTTTACTTATAATACTGGTAATTGGTGTTTTAATTTCTAATTGTTTAATCTGCCATGCTAATAATTTTCCTGATTTTTCACCTTGTTCATAAAAAGATTGTTTCAATCTTAGAAGACTCGAGGCAGCTCTATTCGCTGATTTTTTGTCGTATTCAGCTCTCAAAATCAGTAATTCATTCTCCAACCTTGGGTCACTTCCTGCATACACTTTTTCCTGAAGACTTTTTATTTTATGTTCCAATTTAGCTCTCTCCTCTCGAGTCTTCTTAGATTTTGATCCTGTATAACTAATAATATGTCCCCTAATAAAAGCTTTGAAAGCCTCCCACTTTACACATGCTGATGTTTGTGTAGTATTGATGTCAAAGAACTCGTCTATCTGTTTTTCTATATACTTGACAAATTCCTCATCCTGAAGCCATTTATGCTGAAATTGCCATCTACCTGATTCCTTTGTCAATTTTTTATCTACATATATTAGACAACAGGGTGCATGATCAGAGATCACGATGTTATCATAAAAGCAGTTTTGAATCTTGGACCTTAATTCTGTGGAAATCAAAAAATAATCAATACGTGAGAATGTCTTGTAGGTACTGGAATAACAAGAATAGGCTTTAACTTGTGGTTTCATTTCTCTCCATATATCTAACAATCTCAATTCTTTCATAAAATGATTAATAGTCGTCCTACATCCAATGTGCGTACAATCCAGTCCTGTTGATCTATCTATACCTGGATTCAATGTACAATTAAAATCCCCTGCTATTATATGTTGCCCTGTAAGTGATGATAAGATAAGAAATAAATTAGCAAAGAACTTCTGATCATCTATATTGGGACCATATAAGTTCACAAGGTTTATATTTTCTAATAGCAAAGAACCTTGAATGATTACATATCTTCCAAATTTGTCTCCAATTACATTTTTCACTTGAAAAGGAACTGATTTATGTATGAGAGTCATAACTCCCCTGGCTCGGGATGAAAATGAAGAGGTAAATACACTTCCTTGCCATCTACTCCTAATTCTTTTAACATCCTCCTCTATTAGATGAGTTTCTTGTAAAAACACAATTTTTGAACCCATGTCTTTTATTTTATTCATAACTTGTTTAAGTTTTTTTAAATTTTGTAGACCTCTGCAATTCCATGAAGTTAAATTAAGATTAACACTTTGGTTTATGATCAATAGAGAGTTTGGGATTACCTTGCAGTGTAAACATGCTCATACAGAGAAGCAAAAACATGAGTGGTTGAACATTCATCCTACAAACTACACACAAACAAATTTCCCCTTCCCACACTTGTGGCAAACCCCCCAAAATCAAAAGAAAAATTCTGTCTCCCGATATAGCCATTGACCGTTCCACACCCACGGGGAACAGCCTAAGCCACTCCTTCTTCATCCTCCCAATCACCCTAACTCTACTGCTTTTAATGACGTAACATTAACTCTCCTCTGTAGTTTTCCAACTTAACTCCAAAATTTTTAACAACTTTGTACATCATAGTTTTTTTTGTTTGTTTTGTTTTTGTTTTGTTTTTTTAATATATAATACAATCTATATTTTGTAAACTTACTATTTACTTCAAGTCAGTCAGATGCCTGTGTAAATGCTTAATTATTCTACCTTATATTTTGTTCATGCTTAGCTCCCACCAGTCTCTTCTTCTTCTTTGATCTTCTTGATGAACTCCTGCGCCTCCTCTGGGGTCTTGAAGATGTGGGTTCTGCCCTCATACGTGGTCAGCAGTCTCGCAGGATAGATTACACCATGACGAATCCCAAGGTTGCGCAGCTCCTTACGTATGGGATCAAACTGCTTCCTCAATTGCTGGATTCCTGTGGCCAAATCTGGGTAGAACCGCACCTGCTGGTCCTGATGTTTAATCTCTCCTTTAGCTCGTGCAGCGTTGAAGATCTTCATCCTGTCTCTGTTGCTAAGAAACTTCATAATTAAGGTCCTCGGCGGTCCCTTATCTCTCTGTGGGCCAATACGATGTGCATTTTCCAGAACCACTGCTGATTGCAACTCCTCGCTGCCCAGCACCTCCGGAATCCACTTTTCCAGAAAGGAACATACGTCCCGACCTTCTGATTCCTCTGGAAGACCCACCAGCCTCAAGTTATTCTGTCTCGACCGAGATTCCAAATCCAAAATATTATTTTCCAGAGATTTATTTTTTTTTTCCAAAGTGCGCACCTTTAATTGAAGACGGGTGATGTCATCTTCAGCACTAGCGAGATGGAGCTCCATCTGCGCCGTTCGTTCTACACAGTCACCCAATTCCTTTCTTATTCCTTCCAACGCTGTCATAATCCCATCAAATCCAGAGGAAAAGTCCGCTCTCACTGAACCCATGGCAGCCATCAGCGCATCTGCGCCTCCCCCCACAGACATCGCACCGCCGCCAGCCTCCTCCGCCATATATGGAGCCCCATTTGCTGCGTCACAGACCTGAAAGTCCGTCAATTTGGACCGTTTCGGCGGCTCGCCCTTTCCTCCACCCGGTTCTCCAGCCCTAGGCCTCGCCGACATATCCTCGCCCAAACGCTGGGACACGTTCTGTCCCAAATGAGAGAGTTATTTGCCGATTCCTTCTCTCCAGGAGCAGAGCAGAGCGAGACACGTCCGTCTTACGTGGCAGCCATAACCGGAAGTGGTTGGGCAAGTTACTAAAAAAATAGTAACTAGTTACAGTTACTTCTTTTCAAAAGTAACTGAGTTACTTACCAATTACTGCATGATTAAGCTAACTAGTTACTTGGAAAAGTAACTTTCACATTACTTTTAAATGCATACTTAAATCATCTTGCACACATAGCAAGATAATTTAATTAATGGATTACATTACGGGCTTACTAATGTCAGGCTGAAAACAGACTGTTTCAGACAGAGCTTTTAGAGCACGTTGAGAGCTCTTATTGTGGAAAAAAACTGAAGAAAATCAACACAAAATTGGCAGTAATTTCCTCATTTTGGAGTGAGAAATAGGGTTTGTGGCATGAGTGAACGGGAAAAAGAGTGAGTTGGCAACACTGCATAAAGCTGTCAATGGTTTCTTACCTTTAATATTATGGATTTAATCCGATGTGCAGTGATCCAAAGAAAGTGTCCATTATCCACAGTCCCAATGTTTGCTGTGACAGAGACATGATCCAGTGTCATGATGCGGAGCACGGTTGGGGAACCGTGCTCACGCTCTCTGGTTATCTGATCATTTTCTGTATTTTCCTCACTTTAATACTGTATCTGGTTGGTTTGGGATGCATTATGCTATTTGAGTTTGCCATTTGCTTCTGTTTTTGAAAGTGTCTGTTCTTAGTTCAGTTACTATATCTTGTTATTAATATTATGTATCCATGGCCATCCGGTTTTGTATGTTAAATTATATTTGCCTGTTTAGACATGAGCTTACCCTCACCTTTACTTGCAGTCCTCTTTTTGTAATGTTGATATGAGTATTGTGTTATTTGCATCTTTCGGTTTTGTATTTATCTTATCCTCGCCTTGGTGGGTTATCATCATTCTCTGTTCCTTACCTGTATCTTGATTCTCATTCATCCCAGTCTGTGCTTTTATTTTGACACTGTGCTTTGTTTACTTCCTCTTCAAGTTCAGTTTCACGGTTAGCACAGCTGTCATTATTTGGGCTGATTATTATCCTCGCTCTAGTGATCTGTTCTTCATTGTTTAATTACTGTGTCCTATTTAAGAGACGCCGTCTTGCAGTTCGAGGCGACGTACTTCACTTTGTATCAGACGTGTGTCCCACGTCTAGCCTCCTAGTAATCCTGTGTGTTCCCCATGCTTGTTTCTCAAAAAACAAGCAAAAAAACAAACAAAAAACCAAAACCATCCTTTGTGTAAATATGTCCAAAGTCCGCTTTTGACCGAAAGTTATGTAATTCGATACGGCTGCCGTTGCATTATGCTAATTAGATGCGTAAATTTACTCCTATCTCAAACTTAGGATCATATTTTACATCTTTCTGACAGTAAACCATTATCTCTTACCACCTTCAAGTTACAGCCTTTGGAATTTGTTATATCTAATCTGAATATTTTCTTGAAAAAAAACTTGACCGCCAGAGGGTGGTGAGCTGACGGGAGCACTGCTGTGCCATAGACAGAAAATGGGTTGATAAAATGAGTAACGTGAGTAACATGTCTGATCAAATTTCAGTAACTGTAATGCATTACTGAATTTTTAAACAGAAATTTCATTACACAGCACGTTACTGCAAAAGTAGTGGCGTTACAGTAACGTGTTACTCCCAACACTAGTAATAATGTGTATATATACTTATCAAGCATTATATGACAAATTTGAATATAAATCCAACATTTCACCGCTGGGACTTAGAAATGCCTGTAGTTGCAGAGACACATGCTGTAGAAAACTGTGTAGAAACAATGATTGCTTACCTTTGTCCAAATGATGGTTTTCTGGCCGTTCACCCGGAAGATATGAGGCGGCTGGACCCATCAATTGGTGAATTGAACATGACCCTCTAATGAGTTATAGTTTTTAAATTGCTCATGGGTGTATACGCTCACCCCACAAACCAGGTAGGCAAACATGTTTGACAGTGTGACTCCAGGCAGTTGGTCAAGATCAATGGTCCATTTCTTGTGGTCATATGGATCGATCCTGTTTATTTCTTTAATTTTTTTTGGAGGCAGTGCTCCTTTGCTTCCTTATTCAGCTTCTCTGAATAAGGAATTTTAATTTTCTGTTTGACTCCATTCCATTGCACATATGTCTGTTCCTGTTGGCAGTTGCTGTAGACTACAAGTAAACAAAGAAGCCAGACCACGAAAATGGCAACGACGGCCCAGAATGCAGTGTGGCATGACATCAATGCCCATTCTCTATACTTTAAACTGAAGACTGTCACCGGTACAACCTCCAGAGCCATCACTAGAGGAGACTGTGAGGTCCCCTACAGATACACCACATTTGCTCAATCTGTGCTATCAGTGAGGGGCACCAAGATCTGGAATAATATACCATCTGCAATCAGAGGAGATACTACATTAAACACTTTCAAGACTCATTTTAAAAATTGGCTTTTAAACAACCAAAATTGTATGCTATTGTAGAAATTTATTATTCACATGTTCATCATGGTGGAAATTTA
The DNA here is from genome assembly GCA_020510985.1 of Pholidichthys leucotaenia. Classification (NCBI taxonomy): domain Eukaryota; kingdom Metazoa; phylum Chordata; class Actinopteri; order Cichliformes; family Pholidichthyidae; genus Pholidichthys; species Pholidichthys leucotaenia. The sequence goes on along the minus strand of CM035837.1, from coordinate 67,499,629 downwards.
CTGCTTATATACTAATCTGTTATGTAATTCAGGTGATGTGCAGTTATGATTAAATGTATTTCTTTGTCTGTACAATTGCCGCTAATACATGCCCTGAGTGTGACTATGGTCTGTGGAATGTTACTGCCAGAATGTTCTCGTAGTTGCTCGGCCAGTTCCTATGTATCCATATAAGGTAATGTGGGGAGGGCTCTGGGGGAGCCTTTAAAACCAGATGCCTCCTTTTTTTGGGCAGAGCAGTGCAGAGACACCAGGTCTGTTTCCCCACTCCTCCTGCATGCAGGAATAAAAGGAAATCAACTCGGCAGATCCGTCTGATTATTTTCTCCAGAACCTTATAAGAGAGTTAGACAATATTCAGTTACAACGCATAACTAGTAGGTGTTCTGTGGCATGCTCATATGTCTATACCAGTGTGTCACACACATATTACCCACCTCTTGTTTGTTGCTGTTGTTTGTTGTTGTGAGGTGCTTGGGTGCATGTGTGTGTGCATGCATACACAGCTCTTCACTTGTGAGACATTTGAATGTTTTGTTTTGTAGCACCTTAACTCTTGCACTTTTGCATATGCACTTTGTACAGTTTTGTTGCAGATGTTCTTCTCGTGTATGTGTTACTCTCCTCCGGCTGAAGGCCATGGCAGCAATTACGTTACCTGTATAAAGCAGGTGAAAGCAGGAACAATGAAGATGTCATGTTTCTCTGTGTCTCTCCAGCCTGTGTCTTGTAGTTTATTAAACAACAAATAATAATCAAAAGCACTAAACATTTTTCTAAAAGTCAATTTTTCAAGTTTTCACGTGACGTTAATCCATAGTATGGTAGTTAAAGTCCATTCTCTAGTCACATTACTCACAATTTACAAAACACACATTTCTCTTTGACCAATTGGGTTTCGTTATAAAATAAACACATTTCCTTAGCCTTATGTTCAGTTAAACAGGTAAATAAACCATTTTCTCATAGTATATGACTGTTTTTAACACTGGCACATTTTCAGTACATTTCAAAAAAAGTTGTGTTCCACCTCTAAATGACACAAATCTGCATAGTCACAAAACCTTCAAATGGAATAATAAGGGAGTACTTGTGCAACACAAAAGTATTTTCAATAAATCACAACTTATTTCTTAAACCTTGACTTTCTTACTTACTTTACTGTAGCTTGTCAGTTAACTTTAATTTACATGTGCATGTTTCAAGAAAACACTTTAAAGTTAACAGAAATTAGTGTACAGGAGCTTCAGGCCAACTATACTCTAACCAAAGGGGCCAGGCTAATTACTGGGCAGCATGCGTCTTCACGGCGGGAAACTTTTGACCACGATAAACCTTTTTCACGTGAATTAAAACACTAAACATTGCCACAGGCACGTGCCACACTTTCACCAGGCTCTCAAAGCGGTGAGCCAAGATTTAAGTTAATATTTGCGACCTGTGCTGTTGGTATTTGGACACTTATTGTGAAGTGTGGTATAGTGGTGGGTACTTCCTGTTCCACCACTGCACCGCCCTATAAATAGCAGAGGGCATCCATTACACAGTGTCTTCGACCAGTGCTCTATGCCTGGTGTTTACTGTGTGTCCGTTGAATTACATCATTCAATAAAGCTGAGTTTGTCCAGTCACCTGGCCTCATCCTTTATAGAGGTATTTTACCATACATAACATTTGGTGATCAAGGATTAACTAATGAAGGTGTGTGTTACACCACTTCGCCCCTTCCTCGAGCTCCTGGGGGAGCTGCCTGTTCCGTGGCCCAGATCGTTTGAAGCTTTCCAGACCTACATCACCGCGCTTGACCTGGGTTAGCTCGACAAGTTAATAGCACGTGCACTACTTGTTCACAACCTCGGGATTGAGGGCCAGCATGTCCTGTGCACACTCGGAACTTCGGACTCTTTTGAAGACATCACTGAGATGCTAGCAAGCTATTTTCATACCCCGGATAGCATGACTGTCTGGAGGATTCACTGTCGGCAGTGACATCAATATGTGGGTGAGCCTATCCATTTGTCGCCGACTTGAGGCAGTTAGCTAGAGAGTGTCGTTTTGGGCCGCTGGAGGATGAACTGGTACATGACCAGCTTGTGGAGCACACAAGTAGCGCCACTATACAGGCTAGGCCACTCACGGCGCCGAGTGACTTAACATTATCCAGGGCTGTTGAGCTAGCTCTCCAATTGGAGGCCACAGACAAGCTAACTTCAAAGCTAAATTGGCGCCAGTCACAACGACTGCCAGAGCCTCCCACTGTGGCATTAGTAGTGGACTCGGATAGTCAGGATAGCTTGGATGATGATACTACGGAAGCCAATGCTGCCAGCTGAAGGTCTGCCCCGGGAAAACCCCTTTGCAAGGGTTGCGGTTCCGTGAAACACCAAGACAAGGCTGAGGACTGCCCAGCTAGAGGGAATCATTGTAGCAGATGTGGATGCTTGAACCATTATGCTAGAGTGTGCCGTGTATCTGAGCTGGAGTACCCACGGAGGAAATCACTCCGCCCGCCCCCGACAATCATCCATACGGTGTATCCCAGTACCAATGGGTACACTTTCTGCACAGTGGAACTGGACGGCGTGGAGATACCACTGCTGGTCGGCATGGGGGCAGATGGGTTGTTGCTAAATTGGGCCACGGTGAGGAAATTTTTCCCCCCACTACAGAGTAAGAGGTAACCCAGCGCCGCTTTATGGTTACGGAGGTGGCAGGCTGTGCACAGATGGGACATTGGAGTTAATAGTTCAGTACAAGTCTGCAACAATGGCTGACTTCACGTTCCACGTGGCGGCCCAAGGCGATAACATCATGGGCTGTGATTTGTTTTATGGACTGGGTTTCACCATTAAAGATGACACTGGAGAAGAATGGTCAGGTTGTGGCCAGTGGAACCCTCCAGTTCCAGTGGTCGATGATGACGTTGTGTGGGACGAAGGACTAACGGATACCACGGTGGTCAAGCAGGACCACCTTCACTCAGGTTCGGCGCAGGAGGGACTCAGTGCCGGCGCTCGGGAAACGGTTGAGGAGGGTACCAAGCGTGGCGGCAAGGCACCTGCGCTGGTGAGTGACGCCGATGTGCTAGCCCCAGATTCCTCCAGAGCTTGGCCACTGGGGGATGGAGGATCTGCAGCTACGATGGTGACTGCTTCAGTGGCTTCAGAAGAGGACGGGGCCAGACCAATGAGCACGGGAGAAGCGTGTGCTCAGCAGCACCATGTCAGGCCGAGCCGAGCCCCTCTTAGGATTATGGTCTTGGTCCGGGTTCGAGGAGAGGAACATCCACAGTGAAGATGGGCCAAACAACAGCTGGTGAAACATTGGGAGTGTGTGCACATAGTGGCCAAACTGGGCGCAGCATACTTCTAGCTGTCTGACGGCAATGCGAGGCACGCCAATCAGCTTTGACATGTCTGGGAAGAGGCTTCTGGTGACGGGGCTGAATGAGAGTAAGAGTTGGTGGTGATGAGAAGAGGCACTTTCATCCAGGAGATCAGCCATTGTTCTGGGGTCCTGCTGCTTCCAGCGGCACGTCTGCTGAGGGGCTGCCCTGGGCTCCCCCATGCCAGTTCTGCTCCTCCTGCCCAAGGGACAGTGCTATAGATTTTGTGAAATAGCTCTGATGTTCAAATGTTTATGTAAGTTGTAAAAGGGGATTGTTTTGTAGATTTTTATTAGTCTAGGAACACAGCAATAATTTTAGTTTATTAATGGTCTTTTCTTTTAACTTATCAGGTGGCAGAATAATCCACCGTGCCGTGTGGGCAGGATGGTAGTCCACCCATCCGCCCTATTTTAGGTTTTGTTGTGTGAATGTGTTAGGCCATTTAAGTACATCAGTTTTCGTTTTGGTAGTGCGTGATTTGGGTCTCAAATTGGGTAGGGTTTTAGTTGAGTGAGTGGTTCTGGACTTTTCTAAGGGGGGGGGGGGTGATGTTGTTATTTGGGCACTTATTATGAAGTGCGTTGTAGTGGCGGGTACTTCCTGTTCCCCCACTGCACTGCCCTATAAATAGTAGAGGGCATCCATTACACTGTCTATTCGACCGGTGCCCTCTGCCTGTTGTCTACTGTGTGTCTGCTGAGTTACATCATTCAATAAAGCTGAGTTCGTCCAGTCACCTGGCCACATCCTTTATAGAGGTATTTTACCATACATAACACGACCTACTCATGGTTTACCTACCTGTATAAAGCAGGTGAAAGCAGGAACAATGAAGATGTGATGTTTCTCTAGGTGCATTCCAATCGCCCAAGAGTGTACTCCAACGTTGACTGCACAGGGTATTCCGCCATATTAACTGAGATTCCAAACCGAAGGGAGCGAACGGTCTTCAGTTCAAAGGGAACTGAGAACTGAGCAGGGAAGAAGTAAATAATGGTACATCACTTCACCAGAAGTTGACAAGAAGATTTCCCATAAGCCATTGCGCCTCAAATATGAGTAAAACAAACTATTGTTGCTAATGTTAGCTAAATTAATGTTGGTTATTGTTTATATCAAATGACTACAATAAAGCATTTTTGTATTAATAGTTTATTTAAGAAATATAAATTATTGACCATAGTATCAGTACGTGTCTATGGTTACCGTGGTATGCACGGAGGAGGGAGCCAATGTTTACAAGGTGTTTCAAATGGAGAAATTTTGTGAAGGTCAGTTAACTTAACTGATATTCCCTGAGAACGGAGCAGGGAGTAGGGAATATAGTTGAAGTACAATGTGAATCGGAACGTAGCTTCGGTGTCTCTCTAGCCTGTGTCTGAGGAGTGCTGCATGCGCATGCCCGTATGAGCCCCTGCGGATGACCGGAGTGAGCATGAATGTTCCACCTTACTGAACCTGCACTATTTTAACAAAATAGACCTTAGATTAACACCAGAAAATTTACTGTATATGGGAGTTTTGTTTAGTGTTACCTCCTACTTTTTTCCACATAAATATAGATATGTAAAGGATAATAATTCCAAAAATATTTGGCCAAATCCATCCATCCATCCATTTTCTACTGCTTTTCCGGAGGTCCAGGTCATGGAGGCAGCAGCTCAAGGAAAGAAGCCCAGACTTCCCTCCCGCCGCCACCTGCTCCAGCTCTTCAGAGAGGATATCAAGACGTTCCCAGGCCAGCTGGGAGACGTAGTCTCTCCAGCGAGTCCTGGGTCTGCCCCGGGGTCTCCTCCCAGTAAGACATGCCCTAAACACCTCAAGTGGGAGGAGTCCAGGAGGCATCCTGATCAGATGCCCATACCATACTCCTTTCGATGTAGAGGAGCAGCGGTTCTACTCTGAGCCTCTCCCGGGTGACTGAGCTCCTCACCCTATCTCTGAAGGTGAGTCCAGCAATCCTATGGAGAAAGCTCATTTCAGCTGCTTGTATCCGCGATCTCATTCTTTCAGTCATTACCCAAAGCTCATGACCATAGGTGAGGGTAGGAACGTACTGTAGATTGACCGGTAAATCGACAGCTTTGCTTTAGAGCTCAGCTCCCTCTTCATCACAACAGACCTGTACAACATGTACATCACTTGTGAATAAGACCCTGAGATACTTAAACTCCTCCACTTGGGGCAGGAGCTTGTCCCCAACCCAGAGTGGACAATCTACCTTTTTCCAGTACCATGGACTTGGACTTGGAGGTGCTGATTCTCATCCCAGCTGCTTCACACTCAGTAACAAACTGTCCCAGCAAGGCCTGTAGGTCATTAGTCGATGAAGCCAACAGGACAACATCATCTGCAAACAGCAAAGAGGAGGTCCTGTGGTCACCAAGCATGACACCGTCTGTTCCCTGGCTGCGCCTAGAAATCCTGTCCATAAAATTTATGAACAGGATCGGTGACAAAGGGCAGCCCTGGTGGAGTCCAGCTCTCACTGGAAACAAGTTTGACTGGGTGTTGGCAATATGAATCAAACTCTTGCAACAGTCATATAGGGACCGGATAGCTTGTAACAAAGAGCCCAATACCCCATACACCCGCAGAATCCTCCACAAGAGACCACGAGGGATGTCGTCGAATGCTTTCTCCAAGTCCACAAAACACATGTGGACTGGTTGGGCAAACTCCCATGAACCCTCGAGGATTCTTGACGGAGTAAAGAGTTGGTCTGATGTTCCACAGCCAGGATGAAAACCACATTGCTCCTCCTGGATCCGAGGTTCAACCAGCAGTCGGACTCTCCTCTCCAGTACCCTGGCATTGATCTTCCCAGGGAGGCTGAGGAGTGTGATCCCCCTAAAGTTGGAACACACCCTCCGATACCCCTTTTTAAAAAGAGGAACCACCACCCCGGTTTGTCATGCCAAAGGCACTGTCCCAGACATCCATGCAACATTGCAGAGGTGTGTCAACCAAGACAGCCCTACAACATCAAGGTACTCAGGGGGAATCTTGTCCACCCCCGAGGCCCGGCCACCAAAGAGTTTTTTAACCACTTCGGCAACCTCAGTCCCTGTGATGGGTAAGTTGTCTCCCTTGTCCTCAAGTCCTGCTTCCTCTGTGGAAGGTGTGCCAGTGGGATTGAGGAGATCCTCGAAGTATTCCTTCCACCGCTCGATGATGTCCCCAGTCGAAGTCAGCAGCGCCCCATCTGCACCATACACAGTGTGGACAGGGAGCTGCTTCCTGAGTCGCCAGACAGTTTGCCAAAATCTCTTCGAGGCTGACCTAAAGTCTTGTTCCATGGCCTCACCAAACTCCTCCCACACCTGTTTTCCTCCTACCTCAGCTGCACTCCAAGGCCAAATCATCACTTCCAAATATTATCTATTATTGTGGTCACATTCCTTTAGGTGTGCCACACATGATTGTTTGTATTTTTGTGACCCGCTGGGGGACTACAGCTGCAAAGTAGCAGTATTGCTAAATCTGGCATACTTACATTTGTATTAATGTTCATTAGTATGTAATGTCCCTTTCAAATAGAAATTAAACTAAACTAAACTCAGCCTTGCCTCTCTTACTTTGTTTCCAAACCGCTCAACCTGAGCTGTCCCTCTGATATACTCATTTCTAATCCTGTCCCTTCTAGTCCCTCCCAATGAAAATCTTAGCATCTTCAACTCTGCCACCTCTAGCTCCGCTTCCTGTGTTTTTGTCAGCACCACCATCTCCAAACCACACATCATTGCAGCTCTCACTGCTGTCTTGTAAATCTTCCCTTTCACTCTAGCTGCTATCTTTCTGTCACAAATCACCCTTGGCACTTGTCTGAACCCACTCCAACCTGCCTGTACTCTCTTCTTCACCTCTCCTGTGCATTTCTCATTGCTTTGAATGGTTGACCCCAGGTATTTAAACTCATCTACCTTCACGACCTCTATTCCTTGCATCGTCACTGACATATTGTTCGGCCCAGGAAACATGCACACAGGCTCAGGCAGATATGAAAGCTTTATTGACAGCAGTGTTTGTGTATGGATGCGTGTATGTGAGATGCGAGTGTGATGTGGGTGGAGGATGCAGTCAGGACAGAGCAGTACGCCGTACAGCCAGGCAACCCTAAAATGAGAGGAGAACAGGGATTAGCTGGACAACCACACGGGAGAGTGAGGATGTTCTGTGCTTACTTGTAGCGGCGTGGTGGCTGGCGGTGGCAAGGTCCCAAGCCTGGGAGACAGCGTCCTGCTGTGCGTCCGGGATGGTGCCGCGAGGTAGAGGAGCAGCGAAACGAGGGGAAGTGAGTCCGCCGCCAAGGAATCCACCTGTGCACAGGGGAAGTCTGAACAGGAGAAGGTAAAGCAGTACAGACAGCTTACGTGCCAGTAGAGTCGTCAGCAGGCCTGATGAAAAGGAAGTTGCTGAGTTGAGTACGCAGGGAGACAGACGGCTCCAGGCCGCAGCTCAGGGCAGGATGGAATAAATAGCTGCGCACTAACGAGGAGCAGGTGTGCGCGCAGCTGAGGTGGAGGCCCGTGAGCTGCAGGTGATGACAGTACTCCCCCCTCACCAGAGCCTCCTGGCGCTGGCTTACCTGGGTGTGTCCGGTGGAACTCCGCAATGAGGTCTCAATCCAACACCCGCGAAGAGCGCACCCAGGATCTCCACTCCGGACCACAACCTTCCCAATCCACCAGATATTGCAGCCCACGACCCCGACGCCGGGAGTCCAGGATGGCAGTAACACCCCACGCTGGGTCACCGTCGATCATCCTAGGCGCAGGGGGGGACCTAGGAGGAGGGCAGAGTGAATTGGAAAGGACAGGCTTGATCTTTGAAACGTGGAAAGTGGGACACACACGAAGGGAGGGGGGGAGGGCAAAATGCACAGCCACCGGGTTGATGATCTTTGAGATAGTGAAGGGGCCGAGGAACCTCGGTTCCAACCTCTTCTTCTCACCTTTCAGGCAGATGTCCTGGGACGAGAGCCAAACCCACTGACCCACCTGGTAGGCAGGAGCTGGCCTTCTGTGGTGATTGGCGGTGGAACTGTTGCGCGCCGCTGTGCATAAAAGCGCGTCTCTGGTCTTGGTCCACACGCTCCGACAGCGCCTGATGTGCGCCTGGATGGAAGGAACGGCCAGCTCACCTTCCTGCTCAGGAAAGACAGGGGGGTCGTACCCCAAGGACGCCTCGAAGGGCAACAACCCAGTAGCAGTGGACTGGGCCGAGTTGTGGGCATACTCCACCCAGGTCAGGTAGGAGCTCCAGGACGAAGGGTTAGACGATGTTACGCAGCGCAGGGCGGCTTCCAACTCCTGGTTCGTGCGCTCGCACAGCCCGTTAGACTGGGGGTGATAACCAGAGGAGGGACTGACTGTAGCCCCCAAAGCGCTGCAGAAGCTCCTCCAAACCTGGGAGACAAACTGCAGACCTCGGTCCGAGACCACGTCCAGCGGGATTCCGTGCAGCCTGACGACATGCTGGACCAGGAGATCGGCCGTCTCACGCGCCGAGGGGAGACCCTGAAGAGGCACAAAATGAGCGGCCTTGGAGAACCTGTCCACAATCGTCAGAACCGTGTCATAGGTGTTAGAGACAGGGAGTCCGGTGACAAAGTCAAGGGCGATGTGTGACCAGGGCCTGCCTGCGACCAGCAGGGGCTGGAGTAGACCCGCAGGTGGAGAGTTCTGGGACTTGCCGGTAGCGCACTGGGGACAGGCCTGGACATAGTTGGTAACGTCATTCTGGAGACCCGGCCACCAAAATGAGCGCTGCAGCCAATTCACCAAGCGGGTGATGCCTGGGTGACAGGAGAGTTTAGAGGTATGGGCCCAGTGGATCACTTCGCCCCAAACCGCCGAAGGAACATAAAGCCTCTTCTCTGGCCCCCCGCCGGGATCCGGCTCCGCCTCTTGGGCCTTCAGAGTCTTGCCCTTGATGGACCATGCAATCGCCCCCACGACGCACAAATCGGGCAGGATGGTATGCTCGGACTTCTCCGGACCCTCTGGGGCGAATTGTCTGGACAGGGCATTGGGCAACCCATTCTTCGAGCCTGGACGGTACGTGATGGTAAAGTTAAATCGAGTAAAGAATAGGGACCAGCGCGCCTGGCGGGCATTCAGGCGCCTCGCTGACCTCAAGTACTCGAGGTTTTTATGGTCCATCCAGACCACAAAGGGCTGGGCTGCCCCCTCTAACCAGTGACGCCACTCCTGTAGTGCGAGTTTGACCGCGAGGAGCTCCCAGTCGCCGACGTCATAGTTACGCTCTGCCGTTGATAACTTCCTGGAGAAGAAGGCGCAGGGCCGCTTAACACCATCCACCGGTGACCGCTGGGAAGCACCGCTCCCACCCCCGTGTCGGACGCGTCGACCTCCACCAGACACTGAAGTACGGGATCAACCTGGGTCAGGACCCGGGAGGACGAGAACTCCACCTGGAGAGTCTTGAAGGCGGTGGCCACTTCCTCAGACCACTGAAAGGGCACTTTTGATGCCGTGAGGCGGGTCAGGGGGGAGACGATGGCGCTGTAGTTGGGAACAAAGCGCCGGTAGAAGTTCGCGAACCCAATGAATTGCTGCACCTGCTTCCTGGAGGTAGGTGTGGGCCACTCGACCACCGCTTTGACCTTAGCGGGGTCGGGGAGGATCTGATTGTGGGAGATCACGAACCCCAGGAAGGAGGTGGTCTGGGCGTAAAATTAACACTTCTCGGCCTTTATAAACAAGCGATTCTCCAGCAGACGTTGCAGGACCCGCCTCACATGGGCCTGGCGCTCCTCCCGTGATCTGGAGAAGATGAGTATGTCGTCGAGATAAACGAAGACCAAAACTCCCAGGAAGTCCCACAGAACGTCATTTATGAGGCGCTGGAAGACGGCAGGTGCGTTGGTGAGCCCGAATGGCATCACGAGATATTCGAAGTGGCCGCTGGGTGTCCTAAAGGCCATCTTCCACTCGTCTCCCTCCCGGATCCTAACGAGATGGTAGGCGCTGCGGAGGTCAAGCTTGGTGAACCAGGTCGCCCCCTGGAGGGAGTGGAAAGCAGTGTCCATGAGCGGCAGAGTGTAGCGGTCCTTAATCGTGATGTCGTTAAGCGCTCTGAAGTCGATACAGGGGCGTAGGGACCCATCCTTCTTACCCACGAAGAAGAAACCCGTGCCAAGCGGGGACGAGGAGGGGCGGATGATCCCAGCGCCGAGTGACTCCTTAATGTAAGTGTCCATCGCCTCGCGTTCCGGTGCAGAGAGACTGTATAGGCGGCCAGACGGCAGGGGGGCCCCCGGGCGGATGTTAATTGCACAGTCGTATGGTCGATGCGGCGGAAGGGACAAGGCTCTGGACTTACTGAATGCTGCCCCCAAGTCGTGAAACTCCTGCGGCACCAGAGTCAGGTCCGGGGGCTCAGAGGCCGGGGCCGGCGGAGGAGAAGATGGAGCACAAGCCGCCGACTGGAGGCAGGTGCCCAGGCAGAAGGTACTCCAGGACAGGACGCTGCCAGTTCTCCAATCCAGGATAGGGTTATGCAGCCGCAGCCAGGGGTAACCCAGAATGACACGGTCCAACAGGGAGGGCAGGACGTAGAGGGTAAGATCCTCCCGGTGGTTGCCGGAGACGATGATGGGAATTGGCTTAGTGCGGTGTGTGACTGTACCCAGAGAGGAGCATGAGAGCGTCACCAAGTTCAGGAGGGTGGGCAGCAGTTGACAGGGTATGCCCAAACGGGTTGCCAGGCTTTTAGAAATAAAATTCTGCTCTGCCCCAGAATCCACCAGTGCGTGAGTGGAATGTCCGGTGGAGTTGTGGCAGAAACGTATGGGCAGTGTACATGAAGATAGGGGATTAGATCGGTTAGAGTCCGCGAGGCCCCCTACAGTGACTCGCGGACCTCCCCGTTTGGCTTCACCGGGCACAGCTCCACGGGATGCCAGTCATCTCCGTAGTACATGCAGAGACCCCGTTCCTGCAGGCGTTGTCTCTCCGCTAGAGGGAGCCTAGTGCACCCGATGGCCATGTCCTCTGGTTCATCGGCGGACTCCGGAGCCGGTAATGCCAGGGGGCGCGACTGAGTTGGACGGAGGGAATCTCCGCGCGAGCGGCTGACAGACTTCCGCTCCGCAGCCCGCTCACGTAGCCTGTTGTCCAGGCTAATCGTGAGTGAGATCAACTCAGAGAGTCGCCCTGGGAGATCCCGACCAGTTAGTTCATCCCTCAGACCAGAATTGAGGCTACGGAGGAAAATGCTGCAGAGAGAAGCCTCTCCCCAGCCCACCTCCTCCGCTGCCACCCGGAAGTCGACCGCATACTCCACCGCTGACCGGCCTCCCTGCTGGAGACTAAGGAGCCGGTCAGCAAGGACGCTGTCGAGACGGGAATGATCAAAGACTTCTAAGAAGTCCCGCACGAACCGGTCATACGAGAGGTTTGCCTAGCTGGGCTTTGTCATTACAGCGTAGGCCCAAGCTAATGCTCGCCCCTCGAGAAGGTTAGCCATGTACCCGATTCGGCTATGGTCAGAGGGAAAATCCCCGGGAACGCGCAAAAACACCGACTCACACTGCAGGATAAACCCCTTCGCTCCACCGAGTTTCCCGTTGAAGCGAGCAGGGGTTGGAATAGGTGTGAGGCGGGTTGGCGCTCCCGAGCTAGACTGGCCGGCTGTGGAGGCAGCCAGAGCTGCAACGCCAAGAGGACCCGGAGGGAAAGCCCACGGAGGGTCCAGGCGGTCTAACCGATTAGTAATGGAGGTAAGTTGGTTTAATATTACCTGCTGCTGATGAGCTATCATATCCACCCGAGCCTCGAGGGTGGAAAAACGGCGTGTGAGCCTGCTGTCCGCTGGGCCGCTTTGCTGGAGCCGTACTGACATATTGTTTGGCCCAGGAAACACGCACACAGGCTCAGGCAGATTTGAAAGCTTTATTGACAGCAGTGTTTGTGTATGGATGCGTGTATGTGAGATGCGAGTGTGATGTGGGTGGAGGATGCAGTCAGGACAGAGCAGTACGCCGTACAGCCAGGCAACCCTAAAATGAGAGGAGAACAGGGATTAGCTGGGCAACCACACAGGAGAGTGAGGATGTTCTGTGCTTACTTGTAGCGGCGCGGTGGCTGGCGTTGGCAAGGTCCCAAGCCTGGGAGACAGCGTCCTGCTGTGCGTCCGGGATGGTGCAGCGAGGTAGAGGAGCAGCGAGACGAGGGGAAGTGAGTCCGCCGCCAAGGAATCCACCTGTGCACAGGGGAAATCTGAACAGGAGAAGGTAAGGCAGTACAGATAGCTTACGTGTCAGTAGAGTCGTCAGCAGGCCTGATGAAAAGGAAGTTGCTGAGTTGAGTACGCAGGGAGACAGACGGCTCCAGGCTGCAGCTCAGGGCAGGATGGAATAAATAGCTGCGCACTAACGAGGAGCAGGTGTGCGTGCAGCTGAGGTGGAGGCCCGTGAGCTGCGGGTGATGACATTCACCATTACACCTGCCTCCCTCTCATTCACACTCATGTATTCTGTCTTGCTTCTACTGACTTTCATTCCTCTTCTCTCCAGAGCATACCCCCACCTCTCCAGGTTTTCTTCCACCTGCTCCCTACTCTTACTACAGATCACAATGTCGTCTGCAAACATCATGGTCCTCAGAGACTCCTGCCTGTTCTCATCTGTCAGCTTGTCCGTCACCGTGGCAAACAAGAAGGGGATCAGAGCCAATCCCTGATGTAATTCCATCCTCACCTTGAATCTATCTGTCACTTCTACAGCACACCTCACCACCGTCTCGCTGGCATCATACATGTCCTGCACCACTCTCAGATACTTCTCTGACACACCTGACTTTCTCATACAGTATGACACTTCCTCTCTTGGCACACCATCATATGCTTTCTCTAGAGCCACAAAGACACAGTGCAATTCCTTCTGACCTTCTCTATACTACTCCATTAACACTCTTTGAGCAAACACTACATCTGTAGTACTCTTTCTTGGCATGAAACCCTACTGCTGCTGACTGATTGTCACCTCTCCTCTGAACCTGGCTTCAACAACTCTTTCCCGTATCTTCATTGTGACTGATCAACTTTATGCCTTTGTAGATAGTACAGCTCTGAGCATCACCCTTGTTCTTGAAATTGGTACCAAAACACTTCTTCTTCCTGAGGCATCCTGTCACTCTCCAAGATTGTGTTAAACAATCTGGTTAAAAAGTCCACCGCCATCTCTCCTAAATATCTCCATACACCACAGGTGCAGTATGCCATCTGGACCAACTTCCTTTCAAAAGATGACTCACAATGATGCTGCAATAATTAAATAATTAAAGAAAACTTGACCAAAATTAAGACCTGGGCAAAGTTTCAATATGTGAAAAAAGTGCAGACGCTGACCTTTTTAATACTGTTGTTCACTATTTCTTTATAATTTCAAATCAGTTAACAGAAATACCAAAACAGTAGCACTCTGGTCTGGATAATATGATAAATGCTTGCAAAATGCTGTTTAGGTAACAAAACCTCACATGCAGGTTAGGGAGTTAAGGGGCGCTTGCGCACGCAGCGACCAGCAGCTGGTGGTTTGTCACCAGACTGCAAAACAAATCTACCTACGGGTACAAAATAAGTAATAAAAAAAAAAATATGCACCAAAATATATTTCCCCTCACACAACATAACTCTCAGAGATTTTCTGCAAATATTGACAAAAAATTAGAAAAGAGAGCTATAAATATGGTTCACCCAAAAGTAATATGCACCCAAGAGAGAAGCAAACATACCACAGGATAAATCATATGAGGATTTTGTTCTTTCTTTCACTATTTTACCAAATATGCAGCAAGAGCCTCCTGTTCAGCCCTAACATCTTTGCTTTGCCATCCTTGTATGACAGTCTGGAGATTCTATAAAGTAAATCCAAAAAGTATATAAAAAATTGACATGTAGCATACACTACAGTAGACAAGACAAATGAAACTGCATGTCAGTAGTGCAGAAAACTGGTGGCAGTGCTCTCACTCAGAAAAGACTGAACCTTCGGTTCGACCTGTCTAAAGGACAAGCCATGAATGATGGCACAGTCAACGATTGTTCCCTGACTTTCACTTGAAATCTGAGCTCTACTTTGTCCTCTTCCTGCAGTGACGCCACACATTCAGGTTCTGCCTCTTTGATCCATGCGTGCTGTGAGAAACATAGAAGTGGTGTCTTTTACGGATGATAAGGAATGGGTGATCATAAATTTATGCAAACAGCTCCAAATGTGTTAGGGTCCTAATTCTGCAAAAAAGTATTCTTTGAATAGATGTTTTTGTTTAGCTTAACTTTTGTGTGAGATCTCTGCAAAGACAGTGTAATGAGTTGGACATATTGTCCACACTTTCTATTATTTTTTAAATGTTTGCACAACTCTGACATCATTAGTTTGTTGGGTTATCCTCAGTTTCTTTGTTCAGTTATTGTTTTCTAGTCTCTCCTATCATCCTCCCATTCCTCCAGCCACTCACTTGTGTTTTCATTTGACCCTAATTAATTACCCAGCTCTCCTGTGTTTGTTAATTTATGTGTCTCTATATATACAGTACATACCCGTGGTTTTCATTTCTCTTTGTGGCAGCTTATCAGAGTTTTCCCTCCCGTCCTTCATCATCTTTCATATGTTAAGCCCTACCGGCTCATCTTGTGTTGGACAGCCTCTGTGCTGTAGTTATTTTGCATCAGTTAATAAAATATGTTACACTGGCATTCTACCCGCCTAAAATAATCAATTATTCCTGTTCTGCTGGAGGTTGGATCTGACAGAATGATGCCACCAAACAAGGACTCCGTGGGCACGGATTTTAGTGTTTACGGCCTGGACAAGGAGAAGTGTTGGGCTGCAGGATTAATGGAGGACTTTATCTCGGACGCTCACACTTCCCACACTCCCAAGACAGCCCTGAGATTTCTGGATGGCGCGGTGGAGCTAATTGAGGCATACCCCACCCTGTGGAGCTATTTGGGACTCTTGGGTCTTCTCATCTCTGTTCCCAATCTCCAGCAGATGCTCCGTGGGCTGGTAAGAAGCTCTTCCCCGCCTCTGCCTGTGCCGATGACGAAGCATTTCTGGGTGCAGACACCTTCAGCTTCTTGCCACTCGCCATCTCTGGGATCCTCTCCACGCCGCCCTCCAGCTTTGGTGCCTCCTTTCCCCCTTCCGCCAGTCCCATTCCCCACTCCTCACCATGTTCCGATGCCAGCTCCTCACCACCTTCCAGTTGTTTCCCTTTGGACGAACTCCACTGCCACATGGAGCATTTCGCCTGGCTCTTCTTCAGCAGTCCCAGCGGCAGCAGTGTCCTCAGCGGCAGTGGAGCTGGAATTCAGCTCTACTCCTCCAGCAGCAGCTCCTTCGCTGCTCCAGAGAGTTCCAGCAGCAGTCTTTCCATCCTCTAGTTCCTCATCGGCTGTCCCGTCAGCTTCTTTGTGCCCGAATGTTACACTGGCCCCCCTGCTGGCTCCTCTTCAGTGTTCCACATCTGTTGCTGTTGTCCTCCTCTCCTCCACAATGTCAGCGCCCGCAGCTGAGCTTCTGCCCAGCTCATCCGCTGTAATGTCAGTTCCACGTCATTCTCCACCTGCAGTGCCAGCTCCCAAATCTGCTGCGCGAGTGCCCAGGCCCACTGCTCCATCAGCTCCAGTACCAGCTCCAAGGTGCCTCCCAGCCCCAGTGCCGGCTCCTCGTCGCTCCTCAGCTCCAGTTCCGGCTCCATGTTGTTCTGTGCCCCCAGTGCCGGCTCCACAACATGCTCCATTTTCTGTCCACGTCTGATGCTCCACCAGCAGCGATGCCATCAGGACCCTCACCAGCGGAGGAGCAGGAGTTAAGGCAAATCCTCTTTATTTCTTCTGTCACTACTGTTCAAAAGTTTGGGGTCACCCAGACAATTATTTTGTGCTTTCCATGAAAAGTCACACTTATTTACCACCATGAGTTGTAAAATGAATAGAAAATATAGTCAAGACATTGACAAGGTTAGAAATAATGATTTGTATTTGAAATAATAATTTTTCCAGATACTCAACCTGCTCAAAGGAAGGTCAGTTTTATAGCTTCTCTAACCAGCTAAACTGTTTTCAGCTGTGCTAACATGATTGCACAAGGGTTTTCTAATCATCCATTAGCCTTCTGACGCAATGAGCAAACACATTGTACCATTAGAACACTGGAGTGATAGTTGCTGGAAATGAGCCTCTATACACCTATGTAGATATTGCACCAAAAACCAGACATTTGCAGCTAGAATAGTCATTTACCACATTAGCAATGTATATTAGATATTAGAGTGTATTTCTGATTAGTTTAAAGTTATCTTCATTGAAAAAAACAGTGCTTTTCTTTCAAAAATAAGGAAATTTCTAAGTGACCCCAAACTTTTGAACGGTAGTGTATTTTAGAGAGATCTTGTCTTGCTCCTGGAGGGGAGACCCAGTCGCAGTTCTCATCTGCCTCTGAGTGCTCCCCACTGAGCTCTTCTGCTGGTGGTTGTGTTATGGACCAGATACCGACTTGCATTTCTTCTTCTTTGTCTGAGGTAGCTGCATCAGGGATGGAAGAGAACATTTCAACCTCTGCAGTCTCAATGACCAGTGCATCCCAACCATCAGTCCCAGAGGCAGGTGGGCCTCCACCTGTCTTCCCAGAGCCCGGTGAGCCTCCACCATGTCTTCCTGAGGTCAGAGCAAGGCAGCTACTGGTTCCTGGGCCTAATGCCGCTGAGCTGAACGCCCCTCAGGTACTATCTTTGAAGCAGAAAGCTCCCGTGTGTTTATCTTCAAAGCAAAAAGCTTTCATGTTGTTATTTTCAGAGCTAAAGGCTCCTGTATTATTTTCAGAGCAAAGGGCTCCTGTTATTTTCAGAGCAAAGGGCTCCTGTGTTCTTTTCAGAGCAAAAGGCTCCTGTGTTATTTTCAGAGCAAAAGGCCCCTGTGTTATTTTCAGAGCAAAAGGTTTCTGTGTTATTTTCAGATCAAAAGGCTCCTTTGTTTTCTTCAGAGCTAAAGACTCCAGTGATGTTATTTTCAGAGCAGAAAGCTCTTATGCTTTCTCCCATCTGGTGGCCCAAAGATTTTGGTAGGCCACGCGACGCATCATGTTCATCCGTCAGGTGGCTTTTGGACTTGGGTAGGCCCCCTGACCCACTGTGTTCTCCTGTTTGGTGGCCCATGGACCTTGGTAGGCCATCCAACGCACCGTGTTCATCCGTCAGGTGGCCCATGGACTTGGGTAGGCCTCCTGACCTACCTCGTTCCCCGGTCTGGTGGCCTTTGGACTCTGGTACGCCACCCGATGCACCATGTTTCTCCTTCTGGTGGTCCATGGACTTTGTTAGGCCACCAAATGTGCCATATTCCTCCTGTTGGTGGTCTTGGGACTCTGGCTGACCACCTGATGAACGTTTCTTTTTTTGTGTTCATGTCCTTGTTTTTGCCCCGCCATGCCTTTGCCCCCCTTCTCCCGCCCAATTGGGGTATTCTTTGTTTTGCTTATGGGCATCTGGAATCCACCCTTAAGAGTGAGCACTGTTATGAGCTGGACATATTGTCCACACTTTGTTATTTTTTAAATGTTTGCACAACTCTGTTATCATCAGTTTGTTAGTGGATTATCATCAATTTCTTCATTCAGTTAGTTTTCTAGTCTCTCCCATCATCCTCCCATCCCTCCAGCCACTCATGTGTGTTTTCATTTGACCCTAATTAGTTACCCAGCTGTCCTGTGTTTGTTAATTTTTGTGTCTCTATATACTGTATACCCATGGTTTTCATTTGTCTTTGTGGCATCATTATCAGAGTTTTCCCTCCAGTCCTTCATCATCTTTCATACAGTAAGTGTTAAGCCCTACTGGCTCATCTTCTGTTCGACAGCCTCCATGCTGTAGTTATTTTGCATCAGTTAATAAAATATGTTACACTGGAGTTCTACCCGCCTAAAGGAGTCAATTATTCCTGTTCTACCGGAGGTTGGATCTGACAGACAATCATGATGAAGATCAGTTGATCACAGTTTCATGAGGTGTGTCTCACCAGAACAGAGAAAAACTGCAAGTGCCATGCAACATTATAGACTGAACTCTGATTTTATGCATTCCTGGGTCTGTGCGCTGGTCATGGTCTGCAGCTGTGGAACTGCTGGCTGGTTGATAAATGAACCAATAGAGCTCTGACAATGTGATGAATGGACCAATAGAGGATGACGGATAGCAGTGGAGGGAGTGGATGAAGAGTGGATCAGGGTCTCAGAGAGGCCTGAAACATGAATGTAGCAGTGAAAGGGAGACAGAGGGAGGGAGATAAAGAAAGATAGAGGAGAGAGGTAGAGGGGGAGAGTGTGTCCGGGGTGATAAGTAGGGGTGGGGGAAAGGAGTGTGTGGGAAAGAGCAACGTGACAAAATGTGAGCAGGAGGAGAGGTCTGACTAAAGGAGCGGGGATTTATGAGCAGAGCGAAAGTAGACAGAAAAGAAAGAAACTAAAATGAAAGAAACAAGTTGAGTTTTTTAGTGTAAAGTTCAGCAAGTTTAGTGTATTTCATGATTGCATACCTGTAGAGGAAGTGTTGATCTGTGTGAGACTGTTGGACACAGGTCCAGACCAGAAATTCACTATTTACTCAGGTTTCCTCTGGTAACATTTCTGTGTGGCGGCCCACCACCCTAACGGAGTATGCCGCCACGCCTATGATATATTAATTTAAGAAAAATTAAGTATGAAAGAAATGCTCCGCAAGCGTGCACACGAACAACACATGTGACTGTCATCCGCGCGGAAGCACCCCACTGGCCTGGTGCCTGCGTGACCGTTTCTGCAGGCAGAGAGTGTTTCTCTAGCGTTGCTGTCCAAGAGAAGCATGAGCTTATTAAAGTACTTTAAAGGTGACGGACAGTGACATTTTTTTATTGAACAAATCAAATGATTGTATGAAAATATTACATTCAGCCCATTCCCCTGATTTAATATGTGTCACCATCCTCCATAAATGACAATAAATGGTCATAGCCCATTTTTCACTCAGTGATGCTGCAGTACCGCCATCTCCCGATAGGTGCGGGCAGTCGTGACGTCAATTCGGTTTGGCCGAGAAAATGGCTGAACAAGAGCAAAGTGATTCCGACAGCGATTACTTTCTCGACTTTGACGACCACAATATAAATGATGACATTGACAATGAAGAATCTGAAGATGAAGTAGTTTTGGGTGGTGCTGAGAGGGGTATTCAGCCTTATTTGTTCGAGGCAGAGGGAGAGGAGAAAGACGCAACACGGACGGGAAAAGAACACGTTTACGATCGGCTGTAAGATATTTCTAGGTAAAAGATGCTTACAAATATTTTTCTTTGGCGACATGCATGGTCACACACTTAATTTTAAAAATCAAACTACCCATTGGTCACTCGCTACATTTTCTCAGCCGCTGATTAGCACCTGCTGGTCTGTGCGCAGCTGGACTTTGACGACCTCAATATAAATGATTACAAATGATTACATTGACAATGAAGACGTTTTGGGTGGTGTGTGGCCTGTCAGCCTTATTTGTTCGAGGCAGAGGGAGAGGAGAGACGCAACACGGACGGGAAAAGAACACGTTTACGATCAGCTGTAAGATATTTCTAGGTAAAAGATGCTTACAATTATTTTTCTTTGGCGACATGCATGGTCACACACTTAATTTTAAAAATAAAACTACCCATTGGTCACTCGCTGCCTGATGACATGTCATCTTCTCAGCCGCTGATTAGCACCTGCTGGTCTGTGCGCAGCTGGAGCTGATGAGAGATGAGCGGCCGTCATCGTCCACACGAGTGAGTTTATAAACAATATTTATTCATTTGATTTAATTTCCCAGATGAATTATGAAGAAACCATTCAATACATTCAATAATCAATGCAAACGGAATAATCAATGCCAACCCCATATTTTTCAGGCGATACAGATTCATAGTGTTGGGGATTTTTTTGGAGAAGAAGTGAGGGCGATGCCTGCCTGTGCGGTGAGCCTCATCAGAGAAACCTTCCCATCTCATCACTACAAGGGATTTTGCCTACCAAGATTAGATTTGTGAACAATGTTATTTAAATAAAGTTTTGTAAAATCATATATTGAGTTTCTTAATGTTCATGTCAATGTTATAGTTCTCATAGCTCAGCATTCATCAAAGTCGCATGTCATATACATTTCAATAATTTTTCTACCATTTTATGGTATAAATTTGGATTTACATAAAAGTCATGTTCATCAGGTTCCTCTGCTTGGTCAGAAACATCAACATTGAGTGACAGTTGATAAAATCTGCAAAAAAAGTAGATCATAATTTTATCCCAGAGGTCTCAAATTGGATTACATACATAGAAATATAAATTGATCAAACAGGCACAACCACCTCCCTATACAGCACTGAATACTTCATATTTGATGAGTATGAACACCCTAATATGCTAATATTTGATAAGTTGGTAAGGCAATGCAAACCATGGCTTGGAATTCATTTAAGATGTTTAGTAAACATTCGCAGTGAATATTAAAAATAAAAAAATTACCCTGTTTCCTTTAAGTGTTCTGACAGTTGATCGCAACTGTCACTGACCCCGTTCTCAGAGTCACACTTGGAAATCGAGGCATATATAGTTGGAATAGCCGTTTTCTTTATCAGCAATCTTTTGGCAAATTTCATTTCAAATTGACATGTCTGGCCCAGGAAACACGCATGCAGGCTCAGGATAGATTTAACAGCTTTATTCAACAAGCAGGTGTGTGTGAATGGATGTGCTGACGAGGGGCAGGTGTGCGCCCAGCTGACGCCGCTGAGGAGCGGCGAGTTGTGACACAAATTGCATCTTATTCTCGAAATCGCTGTCAACGAAATCTATACTGCACATTTTTGGTGTTTTACCGACATAAGTCCTTTTTTTTTTGCGTTTTCTGAACGAATTTCACCCAGGCCGTTCTGATATTCACAGGGACGGGACATTCAAAAACACTCACAGCATGCTCCTCTGGTATAACGTCGCACCCGTACACAACACAACGACAAACCATAATTAATTCGATTCCTGAAATCCTAATGTTAATAAATAATCTATTTGTAATCCAAAAGTATTCCGAGAAATATCCGTAATCGCCGATTTTAAAATGTAAAAAAAGTTAAAAAAAAAAAGCAATGTCCGCTGACTGTGTGACACACCGAATTGACGTCACACAGTCAGCGGCCATTTTAGCTGCTGATCTTGGCTGGGTCAGACAGCTCTCCACAACAGCGTACTTCAAGAGCGCATTGTCACCTTATGCGACATACGTTGACACCAAAACATGTGGGGTTCCAATTAGCTCGTCTCAGACAACAATTTGAGATATGATTTAGCGATTTTGAGTTTTCCTCTGTCCGTCACCTTTAAACGCGGACAAAAGTACAGGAGATAAGCAGTGGAGGCATTTATGGTGGTTTTAACCTGCTGGTAACTGGAACAACAACGAGGAGTCGCTTGGCTAGCAAGTCTGGTTAGGCTTCATTGCAGGGAAAGGCAAGAGTGACAGATGAATCGCTGAGGATTTACTTCACCAACTACTACAATATTAACTAATTTATGTTCATTGTTATGTACCTGGTAAGTTAAGATGACCAAAATTCATGAAGTCAATGACTTTAATCCATCAGCAGCCTTCAGAAAAACTAAATGTAACCCAGCTGAGAAAATGACCCTTTTTCTCCCATTTCATTTGTATTAATGCAATTGTGTGATTTTATTTTGAAAAACGGTTATCTTGGGAAGAGGAAGTGTGATCCTCATTATCCAACTTTTATTTTCCTGTTTCATGGTCACGTTGGGTGATCTTGATCCTTTCATTCGTTAAGAGCGATATTAGCCCCGCCTTCCGAGCAGAGTGCCGAGGCACGCACTCGGTTTCCAGTCTTTTGCCCTCTGAGAACGAACGAGAGAGGCTGGAGACGGTCCGTGTAAAAACCTGTGGGTCGTCTTGGTGAGTTAATACAGAAAGGTGCTATAAATAAATCTAAGCACTGTCCAAACGCTAATTTGAAACCTTTATTGTCTTAAGTTGATGGGAGCACGAGCTTGAGAGGCTGTGAGGCTGTGACTTTTGCGTGTTCATGCTGATACCTCATCTTGGTGAGTGAAAACCGAGTGTGTACTAAATGAAGCATGCTAACGCCATGCTAATGTTAGCGTTATGCTAATGATAATCGCAAGTGGATTTTTTCCTGTTTAAAAGCAATGGAAAAGGCTATTTTTGTGTCTATATCCATCCATCCATCCATCCATCTTCTACCGCTTTTCCGGAGGTCCGGGTCGCGGAGGCAGCAGTTCAAGCAGAGAAGCCCAGGCTTCCCTCTCCCCAGCCACCTGCTCCAGCTCTTCAGAGGGGATACCAAGGCGTTCCCAGACTAGCTGGGAGACGTAGTCTCTCCACCGAGTCCTGGGTCTGCCCCGGGGTCTCCTCCCAGTGGGACGTGCCTGAAACACCTCAAGTGGGAGGCGTCCAGGAGGCATCCTAATCAGATGCCCATACCACCTCAACTGACTCCTTTCAATGTGGAGGAGCAGCGGTTCTACTCTGAGCCTCTCCCGGATGACTGAGCTCCTCACCCTATCTCTGAGGGTGAGTCCAGCAATCCTACGGAGAAAGCTCATTTCAGCCGCTTGTATCCGCGATCTCGTTCTTTCGGTCATTACCCAAAGCTCGTGACCATAGGTGAGAGTGGGAACGTAGATTGACTGGTAAATCGACAGCTTTGCCTTAGAACTAAGCTCCCTCTTCACCACAACAGACCGGTACAACGTCCGCATCACTGCAGATGCTGCTCCAATCCGTCTGTCGATCTCTCGCTCCATTTTCCCCTCACTCGTGAACAAGACCCCAAGATACTTAAACTCCTCCACTTGGGGCAGGAGCCTGTCCCCAACCCGGAGAGGACAATCCACCTTTTTCCGGCTGAGGACCATGGACTCGGACTTGGAGGTGCTGATTCTCATCCCAGCCGCTTCACACTCAGCGGCAAACCGTCCCAGCAAGAGCTGTAGGTCATTGCTGGATGAAGCCAACAGGACAACATCATCTGCAAACAACAGAGATGAGATCCTGTGGTCACCAAGCATGACACCCTCCATTCCCTGGCTGCGCCTAGAAATCCTGTCCATAAAAATTATGAACAGGACCGGTGACAAAGGGCAGCCCTGGCGGAGTCCAACTCTCACTGGGAATGACTCCGACCGAGTGTTGGCAATGCGAACTAAACTCTCACAACGGTCGTACAGAGACCGAATAGCTCGTAACAACAAGCCCGATACCCCATACTCCCGAAGCACCCCCCACAAAAATCCACGAGGGACGCGGTCAAATGCCTTCTCCAAGTCCACAAAACACATGTAAACTGGTTGGGCAAACTCCCACGAACCCTCAAGAATTCTCGAGAGGGTAAAGAGCTGGTCCGATGTGCCACGGCCAGGACGAAAACCACATTGCTCCTCCTGAATCCGAGGTTCGACCAACGGCCGGACTCTCCTCTCCAGTACCTTGGCATAGACCTTCCCAGGGAGGCTGAGGAGTGTGATCCCTCTAAAGTTGGAGCACACCCTCCGGTCCCCTTTTTTGAAGAGAGGAACCACCACCCCGGTTTGCCATGCCAAAGGCACTGCCCCCGACCTCCACGCAATGTTGCAGAGGCGTGTCAACCATGACAACCCAACAACATCCAGGGCCTTGAGGTACTCGGGGCGAATCTCGTCCACCCCCGGGGCCCGGCCACCAAGGAGATTTTTAACCACCTTGGCGACCTCAGCCCCTGTGATAGGCGAGTCATCCCCCTCGTCCCCAAACCCTGCTTCCTCTGTGGAAGGCGTATCAGTGGGATTGAGGAGATCCTCGAAGTATTCCTTCCACCGCCCGACGATATCCCCAGTTGAAGTCAACAGTGTCCCATCCGCACCATACACAGTGTGGACGGGGAGCTGCTTTCCCCTCCTGAGCCGCCGAACAGTTTGCCAGAATCTCTTTGAAGCCGACCGAAAGTCTTGTTCCATGGCCTCACCGAACTCCTCCCATACCCGGGTTTTTGCTTCAGCAACCACCCGAGCTGCACTCCGCTTGGCCTGCCGGTACACCTCAGCTGCTTCGGGAGTCCCACAAGCCAACCAAGCTTGATAGGACTCCTTCTTCAGCTTAATGGCCCCCCTCACCACTGGTGTCCACCACTTGGTTCGGGGGTTGCCACCACGAGATGCACCGACCACCTTGCGGCCGCAGCTCTGGGCTGCCGCTTCAACAACAGAGGTGGAGAACATGGCCCATTCAGACTCCATGTCTCCAGACTCCCTCGGAATGTGGTTGAAGTTCTTCCGGAGGTGGGAGTTGAAGACCTCCCGGACAGGGGCCTCAGCCAGACGCCCCCTCATGGATCGTCACCTTATCGTGGTGGGGGGGTTTGCGTGCCCCAGTGATCCCAGGAGCTATGTTGTCCAGGGCAATTTGCCTCTGATAGGGTCTCCCAAGACAAACTGGTCCTGGGTGAAGGGCCAGACGAAGAACGATCCAACAGACTCTCATGATAAATTGTATATCAAGGATTCAGTGTACCCCGCCCGGTATGGGGTTACCGGGGCCCCACCCTGGAGCCAGGCCTGGGGGAGGGGCTCGAAGGCTAGCGTCTGGTGGCCGGGTTTCCACCCATGGGACCCGGCCGGGCTCAGCCCGAAGGAGTTACATGGGTCCGCCCTCCAGTAGGTTCACCACCTGCAGGAGGGATCATGGAAGTCCGGTGCTATGTGGATTAGGTGGCAGTCAAAGGCGGAGACCTTGGCGGACTGATCCCAAGCTTTCTTTGTGTCTATATGGTTTTCCTAAATGTGATTTCAGTTCACAACAGTATGCTGAAGTACTTTTACTTCGTTTGCACTATTTCTGTCGAATGTAATGTGTAGTTTGATGCTAAAAGCACATTTTGTTGGTTTCTATGTAAACTCATAAGCTATGCTAAACCCAGTAGCTCAGACAGGGTTTTACTGATTTTAAAAGGGAATATTGGGAGTAATGGGACAGTATATTTCCTGG
Organism: Pholidichthys leucotaenia; assembly: GCA_020510985.1. Taxonomy (NCBI): domain Eukaryota; kingdom Metazoa; phylum Chordata; class Actinopteri; order Cichliformes; family Pholidichthyidae; genus Pholidichthys; species Pholidichthys leucotaenia. The sequence continues at coordinate 67,474,163 of CM035837.1, read as the reverse complement.
TTATGTGATAAATTAATTGTATTTCATTTCATGATTTACAAAGACAAGGTTAAAAATATTAATCATAATTTCATGGTTAAATGATGTAGAGATAAAAAGAGAAATTCATTTAATTGGTTACATGAGAAGAAAAAGTATTTCATGTACTACCAGAGAGATTTTGAGAAAAAAAAAACCATGCATGTAAGATGTGAAATGTAAGATATTACTATATTACTGGATTGTAGCAATAGTAATATGAGAGAAGAATTTAAACAATCTCTGAACAAATCTCTGAACCAAGACTGAACCGAGATCTGAACCAAGATCTCGATTGAAGTACATCTTCCCTCTCTCCAGTGCACAAAATTCAAAGTGGTAACAACTCAAGCCGCCGCTTTAAAAGAGGAAAAGAAACCTGAGTCTGGAAATACAAGATATCTTGACTGGTCAAATGACTAAAACAAAAAGACAAACAAACACTGTGCTCAGTAAGACATTTTTTGGGGTTTTATTTCATGCCGGCCGTTGTTATATTTGTATATTTGTAAATTGTTTGTATATTTTGTTCCCTTTATCTATAAAAAATACAGCCATGAATTGCTCATTTCTTGCCTCCAGCTATTTCATTCCACACTCATTTTAATTCCCTATTGTAATCCTTACGAACCTAGCAACTGGTCTACACTTAATTTCTTTAACCTAATTAACGTAAGGCAAGGGTTACATAAATGTGCCAACATCTGGATTTCAAAATAAGGGAGGTTTTTCCTGCTGAGATTTCTAAAGAACTATAAACACATAGAAATATTATAACAGAAATAACTGCATCTTTGGTCATTTAAGTTAATTTATTTCTTTAACCCTCATCCTACCAACATATTTTACATACAAATAGTACCAACTGGGGTCCGTTTGGACCCCACACAAAATTTAACTGTTAATTGGATTATTAAGCAATACCAAAGTATTTTTTTCACTTAAAATGTTTTATTTGGTTAAAACAAAGAGTTGTGCTTGAAACATGATCCAAAAATCCCGGAATGGAGCTAGTTTGTCGGTTGCCTGCCTTTCAGCACGAGTAGCCCGGTTGTAATGTGTTTTTCAACCAGTGTGCCCTGGTGCGTTCAGGTTTTTGTGGGAAATTATCTAATTTCACTTCTTAATTGGTACAAGAAATGCAAATACTTTGCCATTGTTGTGCATGTGTTCTGTAGGGCCTACAGAATACAATGCTACATGCTAGCATGTACTACATGTATGTAGCATGTAGTACATACTAGCATGTAGCATGCTACATGCTACATGTAGCATGCTACATGCTAGTATACAATGCTACTTTGCTACAATGGCAAAGTATTTGCATATTTGCATGGCAAAGTCTACCTCGTTGAGCCATCATTCACTGAAATATAACACAAAATTCATACATTTAATATCATTAACATCATATTTTTCCCTGGGGTCCGATTGGACCCCAATGAAAAATCTGAACTGACAGTACAGAAGAAAACTGTATTTTAAATCAGATTTATTTTTTGTGATTCACAGATGATGACAAACAAAGTCAGAAAGCATGATAGCTGTGATCGATAATATGTCCGTGTTGTGCATAAGAACATATGTGTGGGGTTAATTGGGACCCCACTCGGTAGGATCAGGGTTAAATATAATTTTAATTTTAATAATTATATTTCTTTGAATTCAGAGTTAAAGTTATTGTTCTGTTCTGGCTCTACAAAATTATGGTCAAAATTTTAAATTGTATGGGGAAAAAGTAAAAAAAATTGCCACATTCTGTTTCAAATTTATTTAAAAAAACAGCAATTTTATCATAATCTGCCTTTGTCCATCAGACAGACCTCTTCACTGTCCAGTTTTAAAACACCTCTTAAAACCCATTTTTATTCTCTGACTTTTGACCCACTTTGAGACACTGATTTTATTTGTTCTTATTGTATCTATTGTATTACTATTGATTTGTTTGTGCTGTTTTGTACTTTAGCTGTATTTTATTGTTTTCATATTTTATTTATCGTTGATGTACAGCACTTTGTGTCAGCTGTCGTTTTTAAAGACCTTTATAAATAAAGTTGGATTGGATTAAAAAAAGATAAACATTAACCATAAAATAATCCACAAATTAATAATAGTCTCCAATGTACAAGAAAAGACATAATTTTATAAGAGAAAATTACAAATTTGATGAAAATGGTTGCAAATTTAAATAAATTTGTCAAGAATCACCTGTTTCACGGGCGAAAGTAGGACACCAAATACTCTGTGATTTTGCAATTTTATTAACATAAAAACAGACAAGAACATTAACATACAAAAACTAAAGCATGGAGTGTGTGGCGCTAACAAACAAGTACACAGTAATAAAAGCTGGAGGAGAGTGGGGCTTGACATCCAGGGGGACATGAAGCCGGGAACACCAAGCCAGGGGTGGAATCCAGCTGGAGCTCTCTCGAAGGCTGTGGGGGCTCACGGCTGGAAATAAAGGAAACACGTACCTGGACGGAGCACTCCTACTCTCCTCAACAGCGGGACCCAAACACACTCGGGATGATGGCTCTGCTCCTGAGGACGGGTCCACGTGGAAGAAGGACACAACAAACCCCAGAGGTTTGCCGTGCCCTTATATGCAGTACATAATTAGTGACAGGTGCGGATGCGTAAATAGAGAAAATAACAGAATGAATAATAGGTGTGCAGCTCCAACCAGTCTGACAGCTGGAAGCTGCACAGTGCTGTCAAAATAAAATATAACTGGAACCATAATGATACAAACACAACAGAACCCCAAAATGTACATAATAATACTACAGATACAAAAAGACAAGAATTAAACAGGAACCAAACACAGTAGACAGAAAAACACTAAACTAGACAGGAAACTGGGCACGGCACCCACCCGTGCCCCGGGATCATGACAAAATTTACAGAGAAAAGTAGAAAACTATAAGAATATTGTTATAAATTTTGGAGAAAAACCTCAAACCTTCAACACTGAAGTCATTACTCAAGTTTTTAAGTAGGTGCTCTTTGTACCCTTAACTCAACTAGAAATTTTTGGTTGCCAACTTTTAATTATTAATTTCATAGCACTGCTTTTACATGAGTAGAATTTCTGGCTACTATACCCACCTGATCATATAATTCAAGTATGCATGAATACATTACTGTTATGAATGTTTTTTCCCTTCCCTTTCCTACTCTTCGTCAATGGAAAAAATACAAAAAAAACAAAACACATTTCGGTTATTTATGTTTTCCGTGCATACCGGTGCATGCCCATAGAAACCAAGTGTAGCATGTATTTCTGTATGCCCGTAGAAAGCAGGTGTAAGCAAGGGTGTAAGCAAGCACGTCAGCACTTGTTCAGTGATGCCTGCCTTTGATCTTTGATGGTGTCATAGCGAGTCCTATGATCGTTGATGTCATAGCAAATCCTGTAATCGTGAGTGATGCCTGCCTTTGATCTTTGATGTCATAGCGAGTCCTATGATCTTTTAGCGAGTCCTATGATCGTGACATCGTGACAGAGATTTCTTGAATTATATATGGAGTGATGAGTGAATTCTAAACAAATAGTGAGGAATAAATTAGGACACCCCCCATCTTTTTAAGGACACCCCCACATTCATTCCCATTTAAAATGGCTAAAATAAATGTTAAAAATGCAAACAAAAACAAGGTTGTACATAGATATGTGAACATATGAAACACCAGGAAATCCCCTCAGTCACTAAAGGTAATGATCAAAACCCACAAAAACTTCTGATTCAAATATTATCACATATACTGTATAAACACTAGTGATAAAATAAAATCAAAGAAATAAAACTTTAGACTGTGACCGCTCTCTTAAATGAAAAAATAATAAGTTAGTTATGCAGTTTTCAAGCAGATGTTTTTAGACACCAGTCTTTAAACGCTCTCTTGTTTTGGTGAAAGTCCAAGCAGTCTGAACTTTTTCAGTCCAAGCAGGAATAATAATAAGTGGAGATCTAGTCCCTTACATTTACATAAAGAAAGAATGATGCAAAATTACTATTAAACATGAACACAATAAATTATAATTTATTGTGTTCATGTTTAATAGTAACTTTACCTTTTTTTTTTACGATTTTTACAAAAATAATTTTTTTGTAAGTTGTCTGTGTTTTTTCAACTGATTTAAGACAATTTTGCACCACTGAATCTGAAAATGACATCCGTTTCTCTCAATCAGGTCAGGTTTTTATGCTAAGTTGATTTTTATAAAATCTGATCTTCTGACTAAATTGATTACATTTTTGTGACATTATCGGTTGATTTTTGTTAATATTTCTCATCCCAAATAGATTTTTAAGACGAAAAAATCATTTTCTAACACAATTTATTGATTAAATGTTACAAACTTTGATTACTGTAAATTGAATAGTAGACAATGATAAAGGTAAGTACATGTAAATTGAATGTTATGTCATCACTGTTCAAAATTCCGAGCTTCAATTTCCGCTTATTTGAACCTCTAGAATGCTCAGCGGCAGGGATGTCTCTCTTCAGAGTCCAATAGTAATCAGCCATCATGACAATTTATGACATCATGTCATAAAAACAATTTATGACATGTCATAAATTGGCGCATGCAAACTCTTCAGAGTTCGAGAAATTTCAAGAAATAAAAAAGAATTTTGCATCATATAAAGCAAAAATACCTGTACATGTAAACAAAAACGTAAAAAACAACATGTGGCCATACTTCAAAAAGTTGGCCTGACTGAGCAAACCAATGTGATTTTTGGATTCAGCACATCAAAATTGTCCTAAATCAGCAAACCCCCCCCCCCCCAAAACTTAGACAATAAATTTAGTGTTGACCAGTGTTATAAAAGTGATCTACCTGCTGTCAGGGGAAGGGAGGGGTAACCATCAGTGGAGTAATGTTGCATTAGCTTCCACTCAGAAATCTGACTTCATAAATATTCATTATCAATTAATAAAATGAAGTTTGATACGAAAGGCTTAGTCTGGGGCTTTTTTGTGGGGGGGGGGGCATACAGTAAATTATTATGGGGGCACAAACCGAGAATGACCCTCTATGGCGCCGACTCTGGGTCTAATTATATTGAATGATGACAATTTAAATGGCCAATCAAAAGAACACTTTGGACACTTTGGCAAAGGGGCAGGGGCTCAAGTCCCTAAAGCTCCCTCCTTTGCACCATGCATGTGCAGAGGGGGGAACTGGCACCACTGAAAATCACCAGTAAACAGTATTGCTTCTTGATCCAATACACCAGTACCTATGCTAGCTTAAGGTGAGGACTTTTCTAATGTACTTTGTGGTGACCATAAAAAAAACCTGACCCCTCTATAAAGCCCTGCAATTGCTAATAAGTGTCAGGGGCTCCAGTTAAAGTGTGGGCTTTTGTTTCAGGCTTCCACCTCACAGTGTAACCTGCTTCCCATGGTCACTCCCAGCCTCACCACCAACATCTCATCACTAAGACCAGTAAGTTAAACTCCATTTTCCACAGAGACGTTAGTTTATGTGCGGAGCACAGAGTAGTGACTGTCATTGTGAGTAGATTGTTAGTTGAATAAAAGCATGTGTAGGTGCACGGCCGGTGTTTCGGATCAACGTGTGACCCTGTTGCATGGTGCGTACAATGGAAAGCGGCTACAGTTGTTATAGTAACAACAAAAGTTGACAACAGGAAACTGCTGTCAACTAGCTGGCACCACTGAAACTCGCCAGTAAACAGTGTCGTCTACATGCTTTATTTCATAGCCTTGGCTTCGAGGGACAGCGTGTGTTGGAAGCTCTGGGCCCTGCAGACACCTACAGCGAATGTGCCGCCTTGTTAACCGGTCATTTCACTGCTCCACACAACGTAATAGCCCAGAGATTTGTGTTTTACCAGCACCAATAGCAACCGCACGAGTTTGTCCTATAGTACTGTAGCGATATTTAATAAAATATAGTATAATAAGGTACAGGAATTATTTATTTTATTTAATAGTGGGTGTGCGAGGGGACAGAGTTAAATCATCACCCCTACACTCCATCCATCCATCCATCCATCTTCTACCGCTTTTCCGGAGGTCCGGGTCGCGGAGGCAGCAGTTCAAGCAGAGAAGCCCAGACTTCCCTCTCCCCAGCCACCTGCTCCAGCTCTTCAGAGGGGATACCAAGGCGTTCCCAGACTAGCTGGGAGACATAGTCTCTCCACCGAGTCCTGGGTCTGCCCCGGGGTCTCCTCCCAGTGGGACGTGCCTGAAACACCTCAAGTGGGAGGCGTCCAGGAGGCATCCTAATCAGATGCCCATACCACCTCAACTGACTCCTTTCAATGTGGAGGAGCAGCGGTTCTACTCTGAGCCTCTCCCGGATGACTGAGCTCCTCACCCTATCTCTGAGGGTGAGTCCAGCAATCCTACGGAGAAAGCTCATTTCAGCCGCTTGTATCCGCGATCTCGTTCTTTCGGTCATTACCCAAAGCTCGTGACCATAGGTGAGAGTAGGAACGTAGATTGACTGGTAAATCGACAGCTTTGCCTTAGAACTAAGCTCCCTCTTCACCACAACAGACCGGTACAACGTCCGCATCACTGCAGATGCTGCTCCAATCCGTCTGTCGATCTCTCGCTCCATTTTCCCCTCACTCGTGAACAAGACCCCAAGATACTTAAACTCCTCCACTTGGGGCAGGAGCCTGTCCCCAACCCGGAGAGGACAATCCACCTTTTTCCGGCTGAGGACCATGGACTCGGACTTGGAGGTGCTGATTCTCATCCCAGCCGCTTCACACTCAGCGGCAAACCGTCCCAGCAAGAGCTGTAGGTCATTGCTGGATGAAGCCAACAGGACAACATCATCTGCAAACAACAGAGATGAGATCCTGTGGTCACCAAGCATGACACCCTCCATTCCCTGGCTGCGCCTAGAAATCCTGTCCATAAAAATTATGAACAGGACCGGTGACAAAGGGCAGCCCTGGCGGAGTCCAACTCTCACTGGGAATGACTCCGACCGAGTGTTGGCAATGCGAACTAAACTCTCACAACGGTCGTACAGAGACCGAATAGCTCGTAACAACAAGCCCGATACCCCATACTCCCGAAGCACCCCCCACAAAAATCCACGAGGGACGCGGTCAAATGCCTTCTCCAAGTCCACAAAACACATGTAAACTGGTTGGGCAAACTCCCACGAACCCTCAAGAATTCTCGAGAGGGTAAAGAGCTGGTCCGATGTGCCACGGCCAGGACGAAAACCACATTGCTCCTCCTGAATCCGAGGTTCGACCAACGGCCGGACTCTCCTCTCCAATACCTTGGCATAGACCTTCCCAGGGAGGCTGAGGAGTGTGATCCCTCTAAAGTTGGAGCACACCCTCCGGTCCCCTTTTTTGAAGAGAGGAACCACCACCCCGGTTTGCCATGCCAAAGGCACTGCCCCCGACCTCCACGCAATGTTGCAGAGGCGTGTCAACCATGACAACCCAACAACATCCAGGGCCTTGAGGTACTCGGGGCGAATCTCGTCCACCCCCGGGGCCCGGCCACCAAGGAGATTTTTAACCACCTTGGCGACCTCAGCCCCTGTGATAGGCGAGTCATCCCCCTCGTCCCCAAACCCTGCTTCCTCTGTGGAAGGCGTATCAGTGGGATTGAGGAGATCCTCGAAGTATTCCTTCCACCGCCCGACGATATCCCCAGTTGAAGTCAACAGTGTCCCATCCGCACCATACACAGTGTGGACGGGGAGCTGCTTTCCCCTCCTGAGCCGCCGAACAGTTTGCCAGAATCTCTTTGAAGCCGACCGAAAGTCTTGTTCCATGGCCTCACCGAACTCCTCCCATACCCGGGTTTTTGCTTCAGCAACCACCCGAGCTGCACTCCGCTTGGCCTGCCGGTACACCTCAGCTGCTTCGGGAGTCCCACAAGCCAACCAAGCTTGATAGGACTCCTTCTTCAGCTTAATGGCCCCCCTCACCACTGGTGTCCACCACTTGGTTCGGGGGTTGCCACCACGAGATGCACCGACCACCCCTACACTCACTAAATAAAATAGAAAAGCACTTGTAAAAAGGGGGCACCAGTTCTAAAAGAACAACTTGTTAATGAATTAATTTCAATTGATTAATTTCCATCCCTTCAATTACTTAATGAATCAGTCTCAAAATTTTAGTGAAGTCGATACTGGGGCTTTGAAACCAGACTCAGAATGAAATAAATTCCCAATAACCTCTCTCATTTTCACATATTTATTAAATGAAATGATGATTAAAGGACATTAAAATGATTTGCATTAACCATTTAATTAAACTTGTAACTGAGGATGGAGTAACAGTGTGAACATTTGCAGAACCAAGGTGAAAATGTAAGCTGAATTTAGATCAGTTTGAAGTTAATGGATTATGGAAAACTGAACACAAATTTATGGGGAAAATTAAACTAATTATATGGAAAATTCTGGATTACTCTTAAGAAAATGAAAATGGAATTTTAATGAAAAGAAGAGTTATATTAATTGCTCTTTAATTTTGTATCTGATCAGATACTGAATTATTCTCAAATCTCAGACGTTTTATTCAGCAGATGAATAAAGGATGCAGCTCACATGACCCATTGCATGGTGGAGATCCTTCGTCATAGTCTTCTTGAAGCTTTAATTGTAGATGGCACTCAAAACCAGAATATCTTGCCAGCAGATATCCGGGTGTGGTACGGCACTTTTTCAAAGTTTATTGTCACAAGATGAGATTTTGAATGTGTCGATCACAGTTGGACTGAGGTCCAGCCAAGATGGTGACGGTGTATCCTCTTCTCCGTGGCAACGCTGATTTCTTCATGGATCAGTGGCTTCTCCAAAGGGAATTCGAGAATAATTACAAAATCTGATTCCAATACAAAATTTAAACGACAACTTTCTGACTTAGTGGAGTGAAACTTAGCTTCTAGGGTGGAGATGCTCACTCAAAGGTCTTAAAAAGAAAATATATAAATAAAAAAATGGAACGGTGAATTTAAATAAAGTTTAACAGGGAAAAAGTTAGAAAAAGGATGTCTAGGAACGGGAGTTTGACTCCGAATTAAGATGTGAGGTCAGGAAAGGAAAAATTAATTCCTAGACGTTTAAAGAAAACATTAAAATACACAGAAGTTTACACAAACACAATATTCCATGTTCTCTGGTCTGCAGTCTTCTGAAACTTTCAGTGAGAAGACTCCTTTGTTCTGTGGCAGTTAAGTGATCTCTGATCTGCAGAAGTGAAGCGAAGTGAGAAAGCGAAAAAGGCGTGTGTAGTCTCCTTTGTTCTCCAGTAGTGCTCTGCAGTGAAGATGTCTTCTTCTCCTTATAACTCCAACCGAGCTTTGTGGGCTTCTGGGGATTGACAAAAGCTCAAGCCAATAGTATTCCTTCATGGGCGGGCTTTATGAACTTTAGTCCAATGAAAAAACAGACTTTTGTCTGTAAGGCCATTATCAGTTTGTTCACAGTAATCGTTTTATTGTGACCATGTAACTGTTGTCACTGATTCTATTTTTCACATTATGAAATGGTGAAATGAAAATGTAGTTTCTCACCATGGGTCATATTACACCGACGGGATTGTTTAGTCATTTGTCAGTGACGCAGAAGGATAAAGGATCTGTACTTATATAACACTTTTCTAGTCTCAACGACCACTCAAAGCGCTTCACTAGTACTAACCCTCTATTCTAAGGGCCTATGGAGTTTTTGCATATGACGTCAGGGGGCGTGCCGAGTGTGCCGCCATATTGGATGGCAAGAAACAACAGCAGCAGCAGGGTGAAACAAACAACATAGCTCACGTGTACCTACAAACTCGGCAAAATGGTGTACTCCTGTTCCCCCTGATAAGGGGATAAGCGGGGAATTAAATGGCCGGTGTGAAATGCAAAAAAAAAAAAGGTGGATTTTTGAATAATTACCTTCACTGACGTAATCTCTCGCTTTCTCATAACAGGCTGCACAGTGGCGCAGTGGTTTAGCATTGTGGCAGCACAGTTTACCCTCAGCCGGGGAATCGCGGGGATCATGAGACCGTGGGCTCGATCCCAGCTCGATCCCAGCCCCCGACCAACAGTGAGCTGTGTGGAGTTTGCATGTTCTCCCCGTGTTGCCCGTGGGTTTACTCCGGGATTTCTCCGGTTTCCTCCTGCATAACAAAAACATGTAGGTTTAGGGTGCTCGCGCACGCAGCGACCAGCAGCCGGTGGCTTGTCACCAGACTGCAAACCAAATCTACCTACGGGTACAAATAAGTAACAAAAAAACTTTGAGTTGGGTCTGGTTTGGGGGCGCCTCTCTGCTTGCTACAAAGGACAATGCACACATGAAAGGGGAGAAAACTATTGTAAATGTGCACAAAATCAGGTACGTTTTAATGTGGCGCGCCGTGGAGAGCCTTTAAAAAAAAAAAAAAAACACGCAGCGCGCTTCACTCACCTCCGAGTCCGACGAGCTGCTGTTGTTTTCCGACTCGTTCACCAGCGAAGACTTCACATCATCCACATCCCTTTCCACTGACATGTTTTCTGACATCTTTTCCTCCTGCTCCCCTTTGTCTTTGAAAGATATCATCTGACACTGAATCTGACACAGACATCGCAGACACAGTGTCAGAGGCCACAGTGGCAGTTGTTGAAGAGGATGATAGGGATGTTATTATGTCAGACTGTGACTGTGTGTTCTCCTCACTCATTCTGATCGCTAAACAGTACAAGTTACGCCTGGGTTGTCACAGTGCAACTGCTGCTCTTGCCATCGAAGATGGCGGCACCTACGGCGTGTTTATGTTTACCCCCGCGAGTCACGTGAATTTTATGAGCCTACGCAAAAACTCCATAGGAGACAGATAGCTAGGGACAATTTAGAACAACCAATTAACCTAACATGCATGTCTTTGAATTGTGGGAGGAAACTGGAGCCCCCGGAGTAAACCCATGCAGCACAGGGAGAACATGCAAACTCCACACAGAAAGGTTCCTACCCCTGCTAGTCTGGGGATTTGAACCTGGAACCTTCTAGCTGTTAGGCAACAGTGCAAACCACTGCACCACCGTGCAGGACACATTTATGGGCATTTTCAAGTTAATTTCCTTACCACAACGACATAAAAATGAACTTTCTGCTGGCACATGACATGAAGAGGCTGGTCTAATCATTCAGAGGTGTGTTTTGGATAATCCAATCCAAAGCACTCCTTCCCATCCCTTTAATACAAAGAGGTGCATTATCTAAATGAATTGTGGTCATGATGGTTTAAGATGGGTTTTGCACTGACCAAAGTCCGTATGTATGAGCCAAAATGCATGCGATAATAATGCTGCCTGGTAATAAGGAAGACATCAATCACAGTTGATGCCCAGTTAGTTATGTTAGGAAAAATAAACGGTGACGAATGGGCTGAAAAATCAGCTGAATGGTTTAATGTCATGTGCACCGATGAAACACACAGACATGAATGGGTTTGAAACTTCAGGAAAAGATTATGATGCCTGTGCAAACTTTCATTACTGTAACTTTCATAAACTTTCATCAATGACGGCACGGAAATCACTCCGTGCCATTGTTTCCTTCTTCTGCCGCGGCTTCCCGTCCGTGGCTGTCATAAACCCTCCTGTGTGCTTTTCCAATGTGTATGGTGAGGGGTGAAATAATGAGGATTTACGTGCTGGAGTTACACCACACACATTTATTAAACACAGCGATACAGACACACAGTTTCAACAATAGTTTCCAAAGAAGCTTAAGGAGTCCTCAAGGACGCTCAACAGTCTACAAATGAGATTGACCAGGGAAAACACACACAGCTGATACTCACAGGACTGGAGCTGTCCGAGTAAGTCCAAACAAGCATCAAAAGAAACACAGTCCTTTAGCGACTTACTTTCATATGGCGATTAACGACCGTATGTCAAGTCCAGTGACCCAGCAATGCATGACTGGAAAAAGGCTCCTTAAGTACACGCATTGCTGGGGATAGTAGATTGGACGCACCTGGGCGAGGACTGGGAAAGATGATCAGCAGGGCTGGGAACGGCTGATGGTAATCAATGAAGGGGCGTGGTCGGACTGGCAGACTGTCAGCAGTACACACAGCTGCCGGCCCCAGAGCAGTGGCTATGGATACGGTCATGCACTGGAAATAAGATAAGATAAGATAAGATAAGATAAGCCTTTATTAGTCCCACAACGGGGAAATTCCAGGATTGCAACAGCACAGGGATAGCAACACTCAGAGCAACAATCAGAAGGCAAGAAAAAAAAAAACAAGCAAGCAAGAGCAGCTAATATACATATGTACATATTACTATAAAATATATATATACACACACACACACACAGACACAGTGCAGAGCATTGTAGCTGGATGGAATAAATATATGAATATATGAACACACAGTGCAGAGCATTGTAGCTAGATGGAATAAATATGTAAATATATAAACACCCACAGTACGGAGCATTGCAGCTAGGTGGAATAAATATGCAAGTATATAAACACACACAGTGCGGAGCAATGTAGCTAGATGGAATAATATGTAGATATATAAAAACACAGTGCGGAGCATTGTAGCTAGATGGAATAAATATATAGATATATAAATATAAACACACCCAGTGCTGAGCATTGTAGCTAGATGGAATAAATATATAGATATATAAATATAAACACACCCAGTGCAGAGCATTGTAGCTAGATGGAATAAATATGTAAATATATAAACACACATAGTGCAGAGCATTGTTGCTAGGTGGGATGAAACAGCATAACCGTCTATTTAGTTATCCTACATGGTATGATTATGTGCCCATACATATTCTCACCCTCCATAGCGACCGGTATGTTCCTAGTTGTATGCCGGAGAGGACCATTGTGTAAGTCTATTGCATCTTTTGCATTCAAAAAAAACTATTAGTTTGTTACGTCTTTTTGCTATCTCTGCGAGCAGCCCTGCTTAGGTTGTACAGTCTGACAGCCGTTGGTAGGAAGGACCTACGAAACCTCTCGGTTGTGCACCTGGGATGATGTAGTCTGCTGCTAAATGAGCTCCTCAGTGCATCCAGTATGTCCTGCATAGGGTGGAACTCGGACTCCAGCAGAGATGACAGTTTAGCCACCGTCCTTCTCTCTCCTATCTCCTCCATCGGATCAAGGCGTTGCCCCAGGACAAAGCTAGCTTTCTTAATCAGTTTGTTCAGTCTCTTCCTATCGGCTGCAGTAATGCCACTGCCCCAGCAGACCACTCCAAAAGTGATGGCTGATGCCACCACCGTGTCATAGAATGACTTCAGCAGCGCCCCTTGTACACCAAAAGACCTGAGTCTCCTCAGCAGGAACAGCCTGCGCTGTCCCTTCTTGTAGAGTGCGTCAGTATTGTGTGACCAGTCTAGTTTATTGTTCAGATGAATACCCAGGTACTTGTAGGATGTCACCATCTCGATGTCTGTTCCCTGTATATTTACTGGTGCTGTGAGGGGCTGCCCATGCCTGCGGCAGTCCACCACCAGCTCCTTAGTTTTCCTCGCGTTGATCTGGAGGCAGTTCCGATGGCACCAGTCCACAAAGTTCTGGATAAGCCCTCTGTACTCAGCTTCATCTCCGCTGGAGATGAGACCAACGATCGCAGAGTCATCAGAGAACTTCTGTAGATGGCAATGTGTTGTGTTGTGTGAGAAGTCCGCAGTATAAAGAGAGAACAGGAAGGGAGCCAGCACCGTTCCCTGGGGGGCCCCCGTGCTACTGATGATCGTGTCGGAAACACAGTCCCGGGTTCTCACAAACTGAGGCCGGTTCGTGAGGTAGTCCAGGATCCATGATGACAGGTGCTGGTCCACCCCTGCGCGCAGCAGCTTGTCCTTCAGGATCATCGGTTGGATGGAGTTGAAAGCACTGGAGAAGTCAAAGAACATGATCCTCACCATATTCCCGGGCTTCTCCAGGTGGGACAGAGAACGGTGAAGGAGGAAGATCACCGCATCCTCCACCCCAATGCCATGCTGGTAGGCGAACTGGAGTGGATCCATTGCTGGTTCCACCAGGGGGCGGAGATGAGCAAGGAGCAGTCTCTCCAGGGTCTTCATCAAGTGGGACGTCAAGGCCACCGGTCTGAAGCTGTTCAGGTCTTTGGGGTGGGAAGTTTTTGGTACAGGTACCACACAAGATGTTTTCCACAGCTGTGGTACCCTCCCCAGTTTCAGGCTCATGTTGAAGATATATGTCACAATCCCACACAGCTGGTCTGCACAGGACTTGAGGAGCTTTGCGCTGATGCCGTCCGGTCCCGACGCCTTCCTCGCCTTGATCTTCCTCAGCTCCGTCCTCACCTGGGTCTTGGTCAGGGTCAGGATGGGGGGCTGTGTGTTGGGAGTGGGGGGGGGGTGTCGGTGGAGTGGGGAGTGGGTAGCAGGACTTGATTTCTTAGGGGCAGCAGTGGTTGTTGTGCAGACAGGGGGGAGGGCGGTTGGTCAAATCTATTGAAAAATAGATTCAGGTTGTTCGCCCACTCCCTGCCCCCCGTGGCCTGGGGGGAGGTATTCTGGAGTCCCGAGATGGTTTTGAGGTTTCTCCAGACCCCACTGATGTCGCTCTGTTGCAGCTTGTCCTCCATCTTCTTCCTGAAGCTGTCCTTGCCTTCTCTGATCTTTCTCCTCAGCTCCCTCTGTACGGACTTCAGCATCTCCCTGTTCCCCGACCTGAAGATCCTCTTCTTCTCTCTCAGAAGTGTTTTTATCTCAGGGTTGATCCAGGGTTTGTTGTTTGAGTGACGCCGTATGGTCTTGGTGGGAACGGATTTGTCCACACAGAAGCTGAGGTAGCCCGTGAAGGTGTGAATGAGGCCATTGATGTCCTCACCATGTGGATCGCAGAGCTGCTTCCAGGCAGTGGCTTCAAAACAGTCCTTTAGAGTGTCCATTGTCTCCTCAGACCATAACTCCACAGTGTGCATGGCCGGAGGTTGTCTGTGCACTAGGGGTTTGTACACCGGTCGGAGATGAACCAAGTTGTGATCCGATCTCCCAAGTGGGGGGAGTTGTGATGAGGTGTACGCCTCCTTAGTGTTTGCGTAGAACAAATCCAGTGTTTTATTGTCTCTAGTGTGGCATGTGACATACTGGGTGAAAGTGGGCAGAATGGGAGACAGTGAAACGTGGTTGAAATCGCCTGAGATGAGGAGAAGAGCATCTGGGTGTTCTGTCTGCAGCCTGCTGGTTACTGAATGCATGACGTCACGCGCTGTCCCAGCGTTCGCCGTCGGATTTGCATAAACAACAATGCAGATCACGTGTGAGTGTTCTCTCGGGAGATATGTAGGCCTCATGCTAACAGCTAGCAACTCAGTGTCTTTGCTGCAGTGTCGCTGTTTAATAGTGATATGTCCCGGTCTACACCAGTTGTTGTTAACATACATTATCACTCCACCGCCCCTAGTTTTGCCACTCTCTGGTGTTCGGTCAGCTCGTATCATGTGAAAACCCTCCAGCTCAATGTTAGCATCTGCTGCTAGTTCAGTTAGCCACGTCTCAGTAAACAAAAGGAGAGAGCACTCCCGGTAAGTGCTATCATAACGGGAGATAGCCGCTAGCTCATCTAACTTTCCCAGTATCGACCGTACATTTCCCATGACAACAGATGGAAGGGAGGGTCTGTACCTTATATTTTTTGTCCTCCGCCTTACTCCAGCCCGGCAGCCGCGGCGTTTTCGCCTCAGTTCTCTCGGTATGTCGAGTTTTTCCAGTGGGACCGGGTGGCGGTTAAATGCTAGCAGCTCTTCCCTGTTGTATCGAATCCTGCTATAAACAGTGGCTCCGTCCACCGGCTCAGGAGACATTTGGGACGATCTGTGTGTCCGTGATATAAGTGGGGTGAAAAAAAAAAAAAAAAAAGTGATCAAAAGAGAGAGGAAGGGGAAAAAAAAACTCGGAATCGAGCCGCTGTTGCAAAAGGCAGCCGACTGGTGTGGCGCCGAGAGATGACTTGTATATACAAGCTTGTATATACTTGTAAATACATACTAAACATGCATACACAACGGTACCGAGACCCGCAAAGAGATCAGGACCGAGACGGGGGAAACCAAGCCGGCTCGGCTCCCGACAGTGGTGACCCCAGCCACAAACAGCCCACTTTTGGCGGCTTCTGCCGGCCCCTGACAGGTGGCAGTCGGGGAGCTTGCTGGTGGAGAACTACAACCCTTGGCACGGTGCGGGCACCAACTGGAAACCCGGGGCACGTGACTGACGCAGATGTGGACGTATCTCCTGTCTCTCTGGACAGTAACAGTGAAAAGAAAAAGTGATTATATGATGACTATTACAACTCTCCCAGCACTGCTGTTTCCTCATGAGTTCCGGAGCTGTGCAATTTCAAAACACACCACTGAAATATCATTAAACAATGTGCTTCTGATGATAGACCTCCTTTTTCCTGATCAAAAGCGGATTCTCAAGGAATGCACTATAATAGTAATGCACATTAGGTTGTGCACCGCCACACCTTTTTGAAATGAGGCGTCTCCTCCGAGCGCATAGCAAGTGCACCATCTACTGGTAATTTGATGGTGTGACGCAAAGTATAAAAACTGACAATGCACTGACAGAAACTAACAAAAACACTGACATACGGTGGGAAGTCTGTTGGAACTGTGTGCAGATGATCGTCAAAATAGGGCCCCATGTCTTGTTCAGTATAGCAATATTTTGGCTGCCAGAACACTTCAAGACTCAGGGCTCCACCCTAAATGTAGTGCATGCTATAGTTTGTGTGGTGAGTTTACAGCTTTTGAATGTCCTCAACAGAATAATAGTATTGAAGAATCTACACTACTAACCTATGACTAAACAAAAAAGAATAAATGCTAGTTTCTGGAGCCCTTGTAAGATGGAAAGACTTCTGACACTTTGACTTGGTATCTCTGTTTTGTTTTTTGTTTTTTTTTTAAAAAGGAATACAGTGAGATTGAGAACTTTACTGAAACCAGAGCACTCTGAGGCGAGTGCAGTACCCCTCCAACCCCCCGGTTTGAAGATCCCAATACTTAGTGATGGAGAGCAGTTTTCACATTTTCAATATAATTACTGTGGCAGAACCAAATTAGGATAAGCCCATTATCCACGAATATATAACAAAGTATACAACCCATAGCTGTAGGGCAGGATGCCGAGGTGAACCTGTGTAGCAAGTATGGTGACCCTAGAGAGCTTTACATGTTCTATAGTAAGAGAGCATAGGGAGTGCCAGTCTTGACTTTTGACCCCAAACCTCTAGTCGGAGGTTATGGTTTCAACGTGAACTTAAGCCCCATTTCCACCAGTATCGCCTGGGCTTTACTTTTTTTTACTTGTTTCGGTTTTTCGCCATTTCCACCCAAGTCCTCACGGTTTAACCGTTACGATTTTCGTGCCTGTTCAGAGGCAGGGTACAGGCGAGCGAAAAGCGAGGTGTGAATTGACGTCAATCGACTGCTAAACGCTGATTGGTCAGGGCGTAACGTCACCAAACGCGTCCGTTTGTTTTCTGTTGAAGCTACACGTCCGCCATTTGTAATTTCAGCGAGTAACCGCGGTGACTGGATTCAAAATTGTGTTCTCATATAACGATGTCCACGTGCAAGTTTATTCCATGAACAAACGAGGAGGTGCGGACTTTTCTGTCCCTCGTAGCCGATGACTACATCCAGAGCGAGTTGGTGGGGCAACTTGCAATGAAAAAATGTACCAGGAAGTGTCCGGCCTGCTATTATTGGCAGAGAATTTTGGACTCGACACGGCGACGGAATTGGAAAACGGTGACGGTGAGTGTTGTTTTGTTATTGTCCGTCTTCTTGCCTTTCGGTCAAAAGCGCACTTTATTTTAGCAATAAAGAAAGTTGTTTGATTGTGGGCAATTGTGGTGATGGCTAGCCCGCTAATAGCTAGCTACCTCTGTACCTTGCTGCTACCTGGCATCAAGCTGCTGAATCGCGCTTTTATTTCAGTATTCACGTGAACAAAACGCTGACGTAAGCTTATTGTATTCTGGTTAAAAAGTTTTGTGTTTGCGGTACATGTTGCACTTTGTTTGTGAGCGTTATTGTGTGTTTTTTTCCTTCTATACACAGTTTTCAAATCCCTTGGGTCCGCCTCACTGGACTGCCCCGGCATCTCCCAGTCAAGTGCTGGTAAGGCACAACAAACTGAAAATTACCACCCGGTTGTTTTTATATGTGATTGTTTTCTATAGACGCATAACAAGGAATTTAAAATGTCTTTCTACGTTTATAAAAATACTAGATTCAGGGGTGTTCATAGCCACAGTGGCCCAGTGTTATAGGTGTGTTGGTGGTGGAAATACTGTTGTATTTTCACAAAAAAAAAGGAGCACATGTACAGACTTCAAATCAAAATGCTTGATTGAAATTCTTCAAGTCAGCTAACACTATTAACCCATTCTGATTTATGAGGCCACAGTACAAAGAAATTCTTTTAAAAATAACCCATTAAATCAAAATACTTTTTACAATTAATCCTTTTTGAAATGAAGGGGGGCCTAACCACATCACCACAGAAGTTTCTTATAGTCCACTCTACTGAGGGGCAACAACATGACAGTTGAGCTTAAATACAGCAACGAAGCATCCCACCACAGGCTTTCAACAGTTTAATTCCATAATATTTTTTCTGACATGTTTTGATCCGGTGTTATCTAAATACAATGACTTCTGTCTTTCATATAGGCAAGCTGAAGAGGTCCATCAACATTGCAGACCTTGCATCACTGATGGCCCAGAATCATGCTGAGGAGATGCGGATCCATGAAAGGATGCTCGAACAGCGCGAAAGACACCTGCAGTTAGCCGCATTAAGAAGGGATGAGCTGACGGAGATGCGGATCCATGAAAGGATGCTCGAACAGCGCGAAAGACACCTGCAGTTAGCCGCATTAAGAAGGGATGAGCTGACGGCTTCCTTCCACGGAGCCTTCCGAAACCATTTTGGCAGTCTGGTCGAAGTACTGAAAGCTCCCCATTTGTTAACATGTTTTGGGAATATTTGTAATGTAATAAAATGTTAGTCTTTTGGATAAAAGTGTGGTTTGTATATTATAACACTGGATGATAAAGGCGAATAATTACATACACATTCCATTGCCTCATATGACCCTAATCCTGCTGTTCAGCCATAAAGGTGTCAAGATTTTTAATGGTAATGTAATTGTTATTGTTAAATTTAATAAATATTACCACTGCTGTATCCATTGCTCTACATTGGGTACAGTTTTTAAGTAAAATTGTAAGCAGTTGCACAGGTGTAATTTACATTCAGCAGTAGACACTGATAAAGGTGAAAGTCGAATTGGGTAAAAGGTAAGTACATGTGAATTGAATGTTATATCGGCATTCCAAATTCAGAGAATTCCAATAAATTATAAGCAGTCTAGTATAATATAAAGCGAAAATACCCATACATGTAAACCCAAATATAACATTTTCGATGTTGTAAACGTTGACATGTATATGATAAACCTATGCGATTGTGATTCAATAGATCCATAGTGATCTTTGGTTTGAAAAAGAAAATTATAATTTGGTGTTGGCAGTGTGACAATGTCAGTGTATTTAGTAGGATTAAAAAAAGCTTCATCATCACTTCCGGTCTGGACGCCATGGCGACTGCAGCTTAACACTGAAGCTCTCGGACTCAATCCAGGATAACACCTTGAAAATCAAACTTAACGGATTTTTGGAGGAGTGAAAATCAAAAGACAAAATCATCATGTCTAAAGGAAAACAGAAGAAACTGAAATTCTCCAGGCTAGGACACGTATCGGCCGGAGAATCTGAACTGGAAGATCCCCGTTCAGAAGACGAGGAGCTGGTGATAGCTAACAAAAGGGTTAGCCTGAAATCACTATTTGAGGAACTACGACGATTTCGCCGAGATGTTACGGCCGAATTTCGGGAATTCAGAGAAGAATTGAAAAGGACAAACAGCAGAGTGGACCAGGCCGAGAACCGAATCTTGGAAACAGAGGATCGAATAAAAGTGCTCGAAGATTCTGTGCTGGACCTACGCAAAAGACAAGCAGCTATAGAGGCTAAGCTAACCGACCAGGAAGGAGAGCAGAGAAGAGACAACATAAGAATTCGTGGTCTGGTGGAGGGAACCGAGGATGGTTTTGGCTCGGTGGCAGAATGCGTGGAATCCTTGCTAAGAGAGAAATTGGATATTCCACGGACCACCGACTTGAAGATAGAAAAGGCACATCGTTCATTAGCCGCTAGGCCGGCGGCGGAAGCGCCCCCACGTTCGGTGTTGGTAAGATTTTCCAATTTCAAAATAAAACAAGAGGTTGTGGGACTGGCCTGGCAGAGAAGGGGATTTGTGCGCCAGGAGAGAAAGGTCTACGTGGAACACGATTACGCCCCGGAGGTCCTTGAGAAGCGCAGGGAATACAATGACGCGAAGGGGGTGTTAGGAGAGAGGAGATTGCGCTTTCGGACACCATTTCCTGCGAAGTTGAGGGTCTTCTACGGCGATGAAACGTGTCTCTATAATTCGGCGGAAGAAGCAACAGCTGACATGGCGAGAAGAGGGCTCCCGGTGGCGGTGTTTAAACCCGCAGCAGACCCGAGTGAGAGGATCAAAGCGCAAACATGGACAACACAGAGACCCTCGGAATCCACGGACCAGCGGCGGGAAACCCAGCACCAGAGCGTCGCGGATAAACTATCCGTTTTCAGGTTGGAATAGCGACCTTTTTTTTTTTTTTTTTTCCTTTCTCTTGAATCAATCCGCACATCCAACCCCCCTCATACAAGGTAACAAACATTAAAAGAGATGCATATTCAGCATGTGGTAAAACATTTCATGGAACAATCATATTATTTGAAACAAATAAGTCTTTGTAATAAAAAAAAAAAAAAAAAAAACTTGTTAAAATAGAAATGTGACAATAATCCACATGTTCTGCTCATACTAACAAATACTGTTTTTGCGTGAATGTTTGATGTGATGGGGGTGGGAGGGTGCACACAATTTCACAGGGTTTAGGCATAAAAGGAAAAAGGAAAAAAAAATCATTACAAGTTTGGATTGGGTTCTGAAACTCACGTTAAAAGCATGGGACTACTTTCAGTGGTACGAGAGGGCCCTCAACACGTAACAGAGTTTGAGGAATTTCCCTCAGAGCCTTCACTCCATCAAGGCTCTTACAGGGTCTTTAAAAAGACCTCAGCTCAGGAAGTTCTTTTGACAGTTTTTTGTTTTAAAGTTTTTTACACTATGTTCTTAATGTTTTTCTTGTTTTTAATGTTCTTTCAGTTTCTGAGTAGCACAAAAGAGGGCCACCACACAGTTATACTAAACAAAACAACACAATGGAGAAACAGGGTGTAACCAAAATAATTTCATATAATGTAAAAGGGATCCTGAATCCAGTTAAAAGATCCAAGATTCTAGGCAAAATGAAAAAAGACAAAGCAGGAATAATACTTTTACAAGAAACCCACCTAACAGACGTGGAACACAATAAACTCAGTAGACAAGGGTTTAAAATGATCTCTTCATCTTCATATAAATCAGGGAGGAGGAGGGGAGTAGCGACATTGATATCAACCAAAATTACATTTGAAAAAAAATCAGAACACAAAGATAAAGAAGGGAGATACAGTTTGGTAACTGGGCGGCTAGAGGGAGAAGATATCACCCTGCTGAATGTGTATGCTCCCCCAGGGGCTAACTGGAAATTTTATAAAAATGTATTCGACCTAATGATAACTAAAGCTCAAGGTTTAGTGATATGTGGTGGGGACTTTAATCTTAGACTGAATCCATACTGGGATGCTTCTGGTAATTCCCCACATCAAAATAACACCCAAAACAGGAAGACTCGGATGCTACTAAAAGAAATGGGAATCTGTGATGTGTGGAGGGAACTCAACCCCAGTGTAAAAGACTATACATTTTACTCAACTCCACATTCATCTTACTCAAGGATTGACTATTTTTTTATGTTTAATAGAGACATTGGTAGAGTAAAAACATGTAAAATAGGACTGATGGATCTCTCCGACCACAGTCCGATCTACATGGACTTAAATATCCAAAAATACACAAATAATACATTTTCTTGGAGGTTAAATTCAAATGTCCTGAAAGGACCATTGAAAGATGAATTGGAGTCAGATATTCTCAGATATTTGGAAGATAACGATAATGGAGAAGTATCCCCTTTAATACTGTGGGATGCATGTAAAGCTGTAATAAGAGGAAAGATTATTGCAAAACTGGCAACCCAAAAGAAACTAAGACAAGAAAAACTATCCACATTAGAGTCAGAACTTAGGAACCTAGAAAAAGAACACAAAGGCAACACTCATTCTACTGACTCGCTCAAGATTAAGGAAATTAAAAACCAAATAAATGAGATCTACACAATAGAAATCCAGAAGAAACTTACATTTCTGAAACAAAAATACTATGAAGCAGGCAGTAAATCGGCAAAATTGCTAGCCTATAAATTGAGGAAACATCAAACAGAAAGAGCAATCTACAAAATCAGAGACCCAGTATCAAAGGAAATAAAATTCAGAATTCAGGATATTCTTAAAAACTTCGAGAATTACTATAAGAACTTATACTCCCAAAAAAAACATAAAAACGCATCCGAGGCATTCCTAAACACATTAAACCTTCCCCAACTTACGGAGTCACAAAATAAAACACTACTGTCAGAAATACATTCTAAAGAATTGGAAAAAGCAATTATGAAACTTAAAGCTAACAAATCCCCAGGAGCTGATGGCTATACAGCAGAGTGGTACAAAACCTTTAAACAGCAACTATCTCCTCTCCTCCTGAAAACATTTAATTATGTCCTCCACACAGGGGAAATCCCCCCCTCCTGGAGAGAAGGGGTCATTGCAGTTATACCTAAACCTGAAAAGGATAAACTAGAGTGCTCCAACTACAGACCAATCAGTGTACTAAATCAGGACTATAAGCTTTTTACCATTATCCTTGCCAAAAGGTTAGAGAATATACTGACAGACCTAATTCATTTAGACCAAACAGGTTTTATAAGACAAAGACAGACACAAGACAACATTCGACGCACTTTACACATAATTCATCATATAAAAAAATATAACTTAAATGCAGTCATATTAGGATTAGATGCTGAAAAAGCATTCGATTCGGTTGACTGGTCTTTTCTATACAGAATCTTATCCAGTTTCAATTTTCATAACAACTTCATTAGAACTATACAGGCATTATATAAAAAACCAACAGCTAAAATAAGGATTAACGGTAATTTATCATCATCTTTTGAACTGGAAAGAGGATGTCGTCAGGGCTGCCCCCTGTCTCCACTGCTCTTTGCAATCTTCATAGAACCTCTGAGCCAATGGATAAGACAAAACCAAAAAATTCAAGGTATTACACTTGGTCAGAAGGAACATAAAATAGCACTCTTTGCTGATGACATTTTAATATACCTAGGGCAGCCGGACACTTCTTTACCAGAACTAACCTCAGTTTTTTCAGAGTATGGAGATTTATCGGGGTACAAATTAAATATGCATAAAACCCAAGTTTTAACATTCAACTATGACCCAAATCATTATTCACTAAGCAAACTCAAAACTAACTGGGAGTCGGAATCTATGAAATATCTGGGGGTCAATATCCCGAAACAACTCAACAAAATTATATCACTAAACTATGATCCACTGGTGACAAAAATAAAATCTGACCTAGCAAGATGGAATATGATACCATTCTTGGGTATTGCACAAAGAATTGAAGCAGTCAAAATGAATATACTTCCACGTCTTCTATACCTTTTCCAAACAATACCGGTAGAACCTCCCAAAAAAACATGGCAGGAGCTGGACAGAAGGATCTCAAGATTCATATGGCAGGGCAAGAGACCTAGAATCAGATATAGAACCCTACAGCTAAACAAAGACAAAGGTGGGCTCGCGCTGCCAAATATCAGGGACTACTTTAAAGCCGCACAAATTAAAACTTTAGTAGAGATATGTAACCCAGTCTACTCTGCACAATGGAAGGAGATCGAATGCCAAATAACAAGTGACATCCCCCTACAGGCGATAATAGGGAACAATGTCTTACCTAAGCTTTTGAATAACACTAACCCGTGGATAGAGACCCCGCTAAAAATTTGGTTTAAGATAGTCAGAGAGAATCAAACTAAAGAGCCCTATCGACTTCTGCAATGGATCGCCTATGATCAGGACTTTACTCCTAATAAAACAGACACCAGATTTAAAAAGTGGAAGGAGAAGGGGCTGATAAAATATTACGATTTTTTTAAAGGGCAAATCTTAAGAAGTTTTGAAGATTTGAAAAAACAAGGCCTAATAAATCAAGACCTTTACAGGTTCTTCCAGCTTAGACACCACATAAACAATATACTTAAAAAGGAGGTTTTGGAAAGGGCCCAGTCAGGTGTTCTGAAGGTCTTCTTAATGGCATATAAAGGGATCCCAGGGATCAGATACATTTCTAAAATATACCAAGGTCTTCAAGACTTAAAAGGAGACAACACATCTTATATAAAAGAGAGATGGGAAAAAGAGGGGAATTTCACTTTACATCTGGAAATATGGGAAAAGCTAAATAAACAGCAATGGAAAAGTACCTCATCCCTGCAGTGGAGAGAATTTGGATGGAAAAACTTGGCAAGATTTTTCAGAACACCTGCACAAATCAAATTTACCCATAAGGGATTGAACTGTTGGCGCTTGTGTGGTGAAAAGACTGCAAATCATTTTCATGTGTTTTGGTCATGCCCAGTTATCCACCAATATTGGACCAATGTACAGACAATATTGGGGAAAATATTCAAAATTACAGTTCCCTTTTCTTTTGTAACTTTGTATTTGGGTTTACTACCGGACTCACTGGAAAGACGAGGAGAAAAATACTTATTCAATGTTTTAATATTGGCAAGCAAAAAAGCTCTAACTAAAAAATGGATGTTGAAGGACTGTCCTACACCTGAAGATTGGACTAACGTGATCCAAGACATTTACTCGATGGAAAAGTTGACATTCGCACTGAGACAGGACATGGATGGGTTCATGAACTTTTGGCAACCCTGGACCGCATATGTGTCTTCCATTAGATCTAATCTTTGACAAATACCATTTCAATAATGGTTCCGCTCTTTGTTCCAATGCTACTCAGATGCTCTTTTATCTTTATTTACTTACTTTTTCTTTTTGTTTGTTTTTTACTGGTTTGTTTGGTTTTTTTTTTGTTTTTTGTTTTGTTTTTTTTTTTCTCTTTAATTTCACTTTTTCTTTCACTTTAAAAAAAAAAAAAAATAAGGGGTGTTGTAAGAATTAATCTTCCAATGTTGTCAGATATCAGAAAATAAGGGAACATGTGATGAAAATGTAAACACTGCATTGCTGTAACGACCTGTATACCCTTTACAAAAACTTAAATAAAAAAAAAAAAAAAAAAAAAAGCTTCATCATAAAATTTCTAGGTTCATTGGCAATTCCATCAAACCAAAAGTGAGTTGTCTAGCTGCAGCATATTTTTTTTTGAGTCATTTCTACGTTGTTTTAGTGTGTAATTAGCCACCACTGAACAGATAAACCCTTATAAATAACAATAGATTGGAAAAATGATACACAATGGGCCTAGATTTGGATTGGCTTTTTTTATAATATCAATTATTTGGTAAGTTAAAGTTAACTGGAAGTATAACAAGTTTCCACATATAATTCCAAGGTCAATTGGCAATTCCATCAAATCAAAAGTGAGTTGTCTAGCTGCAGCATTTTCTTTGCAGTCATTTTCTACGTTGTTTTAGTGTGTAATTAGCCACCACTGAACAGATAACCCTTATAAATAACAATAGATTGTACAATGATACTCAAATGATACACAATACAAAAAATGGGCCTAGATTTGGATTGGCTTTTTTATAATATTTTTAATTATTTTGTAAGTTAAAGTTAACTGGAAGTATAACAAGTTTCCACATATAATTCCAAGGTCAATTGGCAATTCCATCAAACCAAAAGTGCGTTGTATAGCTGCTGCTTTTTTTGGGAAGTCAGTTTATCATCAGTGTATCATTATTACACAATATACAAAATGGGTCTAGATTTGGATTGGCTTTTTTTTATAATATTATAAATTATTTGGTAAGTTAAAGGGGTTTAGGATTAAGCTTCTGCATAATTTTAAATTACCCCGGTGTTTCAGCATTTAATTAACCGTCTGTTAACATTTAACCGTTTTGAACAACAGAGGCGACGTAGTTTAAAAGTGCACAACATTTTATTTAAAAAAAGACGTTTGACATATGTATGCACATGAACACTGAACAAATGAAATGATCTCTGAATGATCTCTGCTTCATATGCAGCTGCTTCAGATTCCTCCTGGGCAACTGCTATTCTCCTCTCTTGCTCCAAAGTGTGTTGTCTCAATCCACGTCGTCTTCTCCTGTAAAATTCTCTTGTCTCGTTAAAGACATTCATTGTGTTAAAAACCGTGGAAATTCTCCGCTCGTAATCCGCTATTTTTTTCTGTGTTGTTGAGGAGTCAGTCTCGTCCTTTATACGTCAGCAGTGTAGCGCCACCTCAATCCCGCCCACCCCAGCAATTCTCGGCTTTCCGCGGTTGTGATGGAGGCGCAGCCGCGGGAGAAACAAGTAAAAAAGAAAAGAAAAGAGTAGCGCAGAACTATATAGTGGAAATGTGGCTTTATGTACCAGGTTTGGTGACCCTAACTTCCTTTGTTGTTGAGATATAGTTTATAAACCTTGTTGATATTGACCTTTGACCTTGCGATCTCAAAACCATAGTTACATAGGTGGTCCTAGCTTCACTCCCTGTACAGTAATAAGGCATAAGGAATGTTAACCTTGACCTTTTGACCCCAAACCCAGTCAGTGGTCAGGACCCCAAGGTGAACTTGCATACCAGGTTTGGTGGCCCTAGCCTTACTCGTTTTATAGTCATACTAAATGTAGTATTTACCATTTATCATAGTGCAACTGCAATGTTAAGTTTGACACCTTGACCCCAAACCCATAGTGAGGTCTTTCAGTAGTTATTGAGTTTAGAAGATTTATGGAAAATCTGACCTTTGACCTCAAGGTCATCCGATGAGAGTGAAATTGCAATATGTGCATCATCAGAGTATATGAAACCATGGTACCAAGTTTCAAAACAATTGGAACAAAACTGTAGGAAGAGTTGATTTTGCAAGACAGTTACTGTCTATGAAGTGAGGTGAAATAAGAGGTCAGGGGCTACAATTCCTGCAAAAATCATCCGATCAGAACTAAATTGAAATATGAGCATCACCAGAGTATATGAAACCAAGGTATCAAGTTTCAAAACAATCGGAACAAAACTGTAGGAGGAGTTGATTTCACATAAGTAGGACCGACGGACGGACCCATAACATAATCCCCCTTCGGTCTACACTTAATGGGCTCTTCGACCCTTTAGGGCTTCCACCAGTGTGGAATCAAAAGATTAATTTAAGAGACAAATTAAGGTATGCATTAAATGACTTAATAGTGGGTTGTCTTTAGCACAGCTTACAAGCTGTCTTTTGACATCCAAAGCATTTACAAATTTGCTGCCCTCATTTAAACCCCTACAAAGTCCTGAAATGTGGTATGTAGGCAATTCAATAGGAGTCATGTTTGAATTGTACAAAATGCTATGAAAGTTACATTTAAGTCTGAACTTACCTCGTTGTACTTCAGACCATCAGCTAACTGATCGTAGCAGCTTTGTCATTGAATAAGCACACGGAAAAGTACTGCTTTTTGTATAAATGCATTCTTGTTGTCCATGCTAGCTGGATTTGGAAGTCCTTCAGTTTGGTATCTCCATGAGTGACAGTATTCCAGCACTTGCCCCAGCTCATCCTGAGTTGCTGCTTGATCAACCTTAAAGGTACATATTGGAAACATAAGGCTAAGAGAGATGCATCCTGTTAAAATAAATGCTTAAGAAGGGCTTAACAAGATACACAAAACATTTGGTAACACACATTATACTTTTTGTAGAGCTTCTCTCAGTTCCATGTCAGTTACATCATCTTGACCAACATTCACCTCAAAGATGTGTCCTGTCAGAATGTAGTCCACTACAAATGGAGAAAGGAGGGCTGGAGGTTCACCGCCCTGGACTATGATGGTAGTCATCATCTGTCCAATAGTGCGGTACACTCTGTTCTGCACATGAGAAATGTTCATTCTTGGAATAAAACCATTTGGAGACTCTAGGAGGACAAGACAAAAACACAGAAAAGTTATTTTAAAAACTTTAACGACAATCTGAACACAATCAATGTATATCGGAACAGACTAACTAACTAACTAACCTGCACTTATATAGCGCTTTTCAAGTCACAAAGACCACTCAAAGCGCTTTCATTAATACTAACCCTCTATTCTAAGGGCCTATAGGAAACAGATATCTAGGGACAATTTAGAACAGCCAATTAACCTAACATGCATGTTTTTGGCATGTGGGAGGAAACCGGAGAAATCCCGGAGTAAACCCACGCAACACGGGGAGAACATGCAAACTCCACACAGATCACTGTTGGTCGGGGGCTGGGATCGAACCCACGATCCCACGATCCCCACAATCCCCCGGCCAAGGGTAAACTGTGCTGCCGCAGTGCTAACCACTGCGCCACCGTGCAGCACAGACAGAAATGAAGAATTATAGTCTGCTGACCTACTGGGCCTTAAGTTTTCTAAATCTGACAGAACCATTACAAAGGTTTGTTGCATGTTATGAATAAAAATAAAAACATATTATACTTTTATTTTTATCAATATGGTTTGGAATATTAATATTTAATGATAATCCAATTCATTATTCACATACACATCAACTCTCAAAATGTTGCCAATAAAAACATTTTCTCTTTCTGCAGTCAAGGTTTATATCTAATGAAGGCCTTTTTTGTGACCCAAACTTTTAAAGTAAAATTTACATAGTATTTAACCCCTTGCATTCTGGTCAATTTCCCTAAAAACGCCAAAAAATAATGTACCCAAAGTAAATCAAAAGCTGTTCTTCAACCCTTTGCAGCATCTTCATGGGGTTGGTCTCATTTAAAAGAAAACACTTTGAATTTTTTGGCAAAACAGTCATAATCTCTCTAAGTGCTCCTGCCACTGAGTAACAGTCATCTAAACATACTGAACTTGAAGAAAATAAATTTCGCCTGGGTGTTTTTTTGGATACAAATACTTGCAAATAACACACAGCTTCAGATCCGGGCTGAAAAATGCAACAGAAATGTAGAACCAAGTCTTATCCAGCTGAGGTCAAAATTTTGTAACAATACCACAAAAAATAAATATATTACACAGCTTTGTTCTCAGGTAGTTCCCAGGCGTTTTTGAACTGTGCCAAATTGTGCCAAATGGCACAGTTTGGAAAAACGTCTGTAACTTTTGAATGATTCAATATAGAAGCTTCATCTTGGGCTCTAATGAAAGGTGACACTCAGGGCTGTGTGTGTGTGTGTGGGGTGTTTATTCATTCATTCATGAATGAATGAACAAACAAGCCCCCACACACAAAGAAGCATGCCACGTAAAAAATGTGTGGCTTTTTTTTTTACAAGAAAAAATAACCTACAGTGCACTAAAAATTATTCTAAAATATTTGTAATGTAGAAGATAACTGCCACCCCCCACCCCCCCGCTACAGAGGACGGACATCGGCCATCGCTACATGACGGAACAGTCATGTGGCGACCGCGGCGCACAGACCCCGCGGTCCCCGCCGCCCCCCCCCCCCCGCTACAGAAGAGTAGCGGGGGGGGGGCGTACATGGTCCGGACGCGGCGCACGAACCGTGTACCACGGCGCACGGACTTCGGACTTCGTGCGCAGTGGTCTACTACGCACAGTTGTAATTTACCGATCGGTCAAAAGTAATTTTTGATTACAATTTTCAGGGATAAAGAATAATTTAGCTGATAACACTTACCTGTTCACAACAGCAGCGTAGCTGGCGAACTTCTCTTTGTCATTGTCAGACGAACATGAAGCTGGTCCGCTTATTACGGACTCGTGGTTCTGGTCACGCGACCCGGTCAAAACATAATTCCATTATTGCGGTTTTGCGCTTCCATGATTGCGGTTTTGGCGAACGATTTTTCAAAACAAATAACAGTAGTAATAAAAAAAGACTGGCGAACGCGTGTGTGTCACCCAGCCTTCGTCGTCGGCCTCCGTCGGTCTATGATGACCATGGAAGAGAATCCTAAACGTCTACTCTGCTGGGACAGCACCGCCTGTGGCTGAACAGGCCGATGCGCGAATGGCAGTCCCTGTCACACAGGCCGCACTTGTGGGTGGTCTCCGTGCTGCTGGGTCTGTGGCGGTTCTTCCTGCGGGTCCTTTTTTCATCTGCTGCAGCAGTCAGTCTCTCTTCACCCAGCCTTACACAAAACAGCTTTCGAACTTCTGTGCTTCAGTTGGCTGGCTGTATTCCCAGCCGTTGGTAGGCGGGTCCTTCTTGCTAGGTTTTCAGTCATTGGATCTTCAAGGTTTCAGAAACCCAATTCAAGGCTCTTATTAGTCGAATGAGAGGTCAATCACATCTAATCTGTTCGTGGCTGTGTCTGTAGTGGAAGAACGGAAATGCAGCTTTTTTTTTCAGTGCGCTCTAGGACGCAGCGCCCTCGTGCGCTCTAGGACGCAGAGACGTGCCCGCCCGCGGTACACCAGAGTGCAAGAGGTTAAGAATAAGATTTTTTTTTTTACACTATAGCACAGTAAAATTTATTTAAAAATTATACCTTCAAATGCTACACTCGCTTTGTAGATTGCTTTTACAAGCAGTCGGAAGAATTCTCACCTGGGCCCTCCCAGGTCCTCTGCTTCTTCATTGCTGTCTTCATCACTGGCAAAGGTGACATACATCGTATCAGTACTCTCAGTAAATCTTTGTCTACTGAACTGTCAGAGTGCAGTTGTCCACACATCCCCTTGGCTGATGTAGATTGGTTTGTGTCCAGCTGTGACAACCCTCTCACTATGTGCCTTCCCATCCATCCATCCAGCCATCCATCCATCTTCTACCGCTTTTCCGGAGGTCCGGGTCACGGAGGCAACAGTTCAAGCAGAGAAGCCCAGACTTCCCTCTCTCCAGCCACCTGCTCCAGCTCTTCAGAGAGGATACCAAGGCATTCCCAGGCCAGCTGGGAGACATAGTCTCTCCACCCAGTCCTGGGTCTGCCCCGGGGTCTCCTCCCAGTGGGACGTGCCTGAAACACCTCAAGTGGGAGGCGTCCAGGAGGCATCCTAATCAGATGCCCATACCACCTCAACTGACTCCTTTCAGTGTGGAGGAGCAGTGGTTCTACTCTGAGCCTCTCCTGGATGACTGAGCTCCTCACCCTATCTCTGAGGGTGAGTCCAGCAATCCTACGGAGAAAGCTCATTTCAGCCGCTTGTATCCGCGATCTTGTTCTTTCGGTTATTACCCAAAGCTCGTGACCACAGGTGAGAGTAGGAACGTAGATTGACTGGTAAATCGACAGCTTTGCCTTAGAACTCAGCTCCCTCTTCACCACAACAGACCGGTACAACGTCCGCATCACTGCAGATGCTGCTCCAATCCATCTGTCAGTCTCTCGCTCCATTTTCCCCTCACTCGTGAACAAGACCCCAAGATACTTAAACTCCTCCACTTGGGGCAGGAGCCTGTCCCCAACCCAGAGAGGACAATCCACCTTTTTCCGGCTGAGGACCATGGACTCGGACTTGGAGGTGCTGATTCTCATCCCAGCCTCTTCACACTCAGCGGCAAACCGTCCCAGCAAGAGCTGTAGATCATTGCTGGATGAAGCCAACAGGACAACATCATCTGCAGATCCTGTGGTCACCAAGCATGACACCCTCCATTCCCTGGCTGCGCCCAGAAATCCTGTCCATAAAAATTATGAACAGGATCGATGACAAAGGGCAGCCCTGGCGGAATCCAACTCTCACTGGGAATGACTCCGACTGAGTGTTGACAATACGAACCAAACTGTCACAACGGTCGTACAGAGACCGAATAGCTCGTAACAACAAGCCCGATACCCCATACTCCCGAAGCACCCCCCACAAAAAACCACGAGGGACGCGGTCAAATGCCTTCTCCAAGTCCACAAAACACATGTAATCAGCTGCCAATCTGGATTTGGGAGTCAGACTCGATCTCTGTTTTTAAGAATAGGGCTAAAACCTACCTTTTTGATATAGCCTACAATTAGGGAGGGATCATGTGTTTCTGAACCCTCCCTTAGTTATGCTGCTAATAGGTTTAGTCAGCCGGGGGACCTCCAGTAATGCACTGGGCCTCACTCCTTTCCTCACTCTCTATGAAATATTTTTTTTTTGCTGGCCATTAACATTTGTTTGTTCTCTCCCATAGATTGAGTCCCCATCGTGCTGTTTGCTCTCTACATGTCTGTTCTTTTCTTCTTCTCTATCCCCTCACCCCCCAGCCAGTCGCAGCAGATGACTGCCCCTCCCTGAGCCTGGTTCTGCTGGAGGTTTCTTCCTGTTAAAAGGGAGTTTTTCCTCTCCACCGTCGCCAAGTGCTTGCTCACAGGGGATCGCCTGATTGCTGGGGTCTTTCTGCAACTGTGGGGGTCCCCCCTACAGTTGATAGTGCTATGAGATGACTGTTGTTGTGAAATGGCGCTATATAAATAAAGTTGAATTGAATTGAATGTAAACTGGTTGGGCAAACTCCCACAAACCCTCAAGAATTTTCGAGAGGGTAAAGAGGTGGTCCGATGTGCCTCGGCCAGGACGAAAACCACATTGCTCCTCCTGAATCCGAGGTTCGACCAATGGCCGGACTCTCCTCTCCAGTACCTTGGCATAGACCTTCCCAGGGAGGCTGAGGAGTGTGATCCCTCTAAAGTTGGAGCACACCCTCCGGTCCCCTTTTTTGAAGAGAGGAACCACCACTCCGGTTTGCCATGCCAAAGGCACTGCCCCCGACCTCCACGCAATGTTGCAGAGGTGTGTCAACCATGACAGCCCAACAACATCCAGGGCCTTGAGGTACTCAGGGCGAATCTCGTCCACCCCCGGGGCCCGGCCACCAAGGAGATTTTTAACCACCTTGGCGACCTCAGCCCCTATGATAGGCGAGTCATCCCCCTCGTCCCCAAACCCTGCTTCCTCTGTGGAAGGCGTATCAGTGGGATTGAGAAGATCCTCGAAGTATTCCTTCCACCGCCCAACAATATCCCCAGTCGAAGTCAACAGTGTCCCATCCGCACCATACACATTGTGGACAGGGAGCTGTTTTCCCCTCCTGAGCCGCCGGACAGTTTGCCAGAATCTCTTCGGGGCTGACCGAAAGTCTTGTTCCATGGCCTTACCAAACTCCTCCCATACCCGGGTTTTTGCTTCAGCAACTACCCGAACTGCACTCCGTTTGGCCTGTCGGTACACTTCAGCTGCTTTGGGAGTCCCACAAGCCAACCAAGCTTGATAGGACTCCTTCTTCAGCTTAATGGCCCCCCTCACCACTGGTGTCCACCGCTTGGTTCGGGGGTTGCCACCACGAGATGCACCGACCACCTTGCAGCCGCAGCTCTGGGCTGCTGCTTCAACAACAGAGGTGGAGAACATGGCCCATTCAGACTCCATGTCTCCAGACTCCCTTGGAATGTGGTTGAAGTTCTTCCGGAGGTGGGAGTTGAAGACCTCCCGGACAGGGGCCTCAGCCAGACGTTCCCAGCACACCTTCACTATATGTTTGGGTCTACCAGGTCTGAATGGCTTCCTCCCCTGCCATCGGATCCAACTCACCACCAGGTGGTGATCAGTTGACAGCTCTGCACCTCTCTTTACCTGGGTGTCCAAGACATACGGTCGCAGGTCTGATGACACGATAACAAAACCGATCATCGACCTGCGACCTAGGGTGTCCTAGTGCCAGGTGCACATATGGACACCCTTATGCTTGAACATGGTGTTCATTATGGACAAACTGTGGTTAGCACAGAAGTCCAATAACTGAACACCACTCAGATTCAGATCGGGCAGGCCGTTCCTCCCAATCACCCCCCTCCAGGTTTCACTGTCGTTGCCCACGTGCGCATTGAAGTCCCCCAGTCGGACAATGGAGTCTCCAAGAGGAGCACCCTCCAGCACCCCAGTCACAGACTCCAAAAAGGGTGGGTACTCTGAAACATCATTTGGTGCATAGGCACAAATGATGGTCAGGACGCATTTCCCAACCCGAAGACGCAGGGAAGCAACCCTTTCGTTCACCGGGAAAACTCCAATATAGAGGCAGCAAGGTGGGGGGATACAAGAATACCCACCCCTGCTCGTCGCCTCTCGCCCGGGGAAACTCCAGAAAAGGCCAAGCTCCAGCCCCTCTCCGGGAGACGGGTTCCAGAACCGGAGCTGTGTGTTGAGGTGAGGCCCACTATATCTAGCCGGTATCTCTCAACCTCGTACACCAGCTCAGGCTCCTTCCCCACCAGAGAGGTGACATTCCACGTACCAAAAGCCAGTTTAGAAAGCTTGGGATCAGTCCGCCAAGGTCTCCGCCTTTGACCGCCACCTAATCCACATAGCAACGGACCCCCATGATCCCTCCTGCAGGTGGTGAGCTCACTGGAGGGCGGACCCATGTAACTCCTTCGGGCTGAGCCCGGCCGGGTCCCATGAGTGGAAACCCGGCCACCAGACGCTAGCCTTCGAGCCCCTCCCCCAGGCCTGGCTCCAGGGTGGGGCCCCAGTAACCCTATACCGGGCGGGGTACACTGAATCCTTGATATAGAATTTATCACGAGAGTCTGTTGGATCGTTCTTAGTCTGGCCCTTCACCCAGGACCAGTTTGTCTTGGGTGACCCGATCAGAGGCAAATTGCCCCGGACAACATAGCTCCTGGGATCACTGGGGCACGCAACCCCCCCCCCCCCCCACCACGATAAGGTGACGATCCATGAGGGAGATGTGCCTTCCCACTTCCTGTAATTTCTTTTCAAGTCAATTCAATTCAATTCAATTCAATTCAACTGAATTGAATTGAATTCCCACTTCCTGTAATTTCTTTTCAAGTCAAAGTTTTTGTAGACTTTCAAAGCAAAAATATTATAATTATTATCAAAACATACATGTTATCAAAACATACATATGACAATCCTGTCTTAATAAGAAAGACACAGCATTACAAGTTAAAAATGAGCTATACAAATATACCTTGAATCTTGTAAGGACTGCACAGGTTCTTCTAAAAGACTATGTCTGATGGCCTCCTCGACAGCTTCATCTTCTTCAATATCAGTCGGACTAGAAATAAGAGACATGAGAATAAGAAATGAGACACACGAGGGTGGTGAGCCCTCCAAAGTGAATCAGGTGGTGGTCAAAAGCAGAGAACTTGGCGATCTGATCCTCGGCTTTCTTTGTCTTTTAGACCCTATTCCTACCAGGTTATTTAAAGAAGTTTTCCCATTTATTGGTAGCTCTATTCTTCAAATATTCAATTCTTGATTAACATTAGGCCATGTACCGCAGGCTTTTAAAACTGCTGTAATTAAACCCTTACTCAAAAAGCCAATGCTGGATCCAGGAGTTTTAGCTAACTATAGACCTATCTCTAATCTGCCTTTCATTTCAAAAATCTTAGAAAGAGTTGTTGCTACGCAATTATTTGACCACTTGCAAGGAAATGGTTTATTTGAAGAGTTTCAGTCTGGGTTTAGAATCCATCATACTACTGAAACCGCCTTAGTGAAGGTCACTAATGACCTCCTTATCGCATCTGATAATGAACTTCTTTCTGTACTTGTCCTTTTAGGCCTTAGTGCAGCTTTTGATACTATCGATCATAATATTCTACTTGATAGATTAGAACACTATGTTGGACTTAATGGAACTTCGTTGCAGTGGTTTAGATCTTATTTACTGTATCTGATAGGTTCCAGTTTGTTCATGTCAATAATATGTCATGTGCAGGGTTGTTTTCAACCCTGCCCATGATCTGTGGCTGTAGGTCTTTGATTGCGCGCGCACACACACACACACAATGTCAATCAGTCATGCACTTGCTTGCCACACTGCTGTGTCCACTTGCCTTCATTAGTGATCTGTGTACTTATGTGAGGCAGTGTGATCAATCAGTGTGGCGGCTTAGTCAACATTGGTCTTCCTGGCTCACGGATTGTTGGCCCTCTTCCTTTGGACTGTACAGTGTTACTACCCCAGAGCCTTCTCACTCCAACGCATATGTAAGTCTTCTTTTATTAATGCCTTCCTCTCCGCTCCTACTCTGTCTGGAGCGTGCTTGGCATCTCATCCTAGCCAACAAAGCTAGTAGCCGGTTGTCTCATTATTCATCAGTGACTGTTACATGGACATTTTTGTGTTTTTTCCTTTCTGTCAATAAACATGTTACATTACTGCACTTTGGGCTTGAACTAATTCATTCGTTCGCTGCGCAATTACGCAGCGGACATGACATAATGAGTTTTGTTCCAACTCAAAGCTCAGTTATAGAGTTCCACAGGGATCTGTGCTAGGCCCTATTCTTTTTAGTTTATATATGCTTCCGTTTAGGAAACATTATTAGAAAGCACTGTATACATTTTCATTGTTATGCAGATGACACACAATTATACCTGTCAATGAAGCCAGATGATAGTAATCAATTAGCCAAACTAGAGGCTTGTCTTGTCTTGCGGTGACCCTCGCGGATAACCATAAGACGCCAAGAGTCCACCAGTGAGTTTTGCGATGATGGTGATTTATTAACACAACGAAACAAGACAAGACTGTGAGCCGCTCAGGGCAAAAACACACATAAATCAATACAAGGGCTCGCAGGGCTAACCCCAGCCACTACGAGCTAAACTGTGACATGGCAAAAGCACGAACCTGACAAGAAGGTCAAATGACGCTCTGACAAGGAACATTGACGAGGTCTTGACAAGGTGTTGACAATATCTGACAAAGTGTTGACAATACTCCTGCAATCTTACTGCCGCTAGTGCCCGCTTAATAAAGGCGAGCACTAACGAGCAGTAATGACAAACAACTGACCAGCCTTGACAGGCGGAAGCCCCACCGAGCACCTTCACAATAAGAGCCCGGTGAGGCCAGAATACAACCCACAGCTGTCAAGGCCGGCAGCGAGTAGAGCTTAGCCCGAGCGCGGACAGAACCCAGCGCTCGGGTCGTAACAGTACCCTCCCTCCGAGGGCGGGCTCAGAACGCCCCAAGGACCACCCTGCCCCCCCCCCCCCCCCCAGGGTGGGTGGCTGGGGGTAGGTGCGGAGGGAGAGAGACCAAAACCCAGAAACAAAACAGTGACAAGAATAACTACTCAGATAAAATCAAAAAAAGGCACATGGAGAAAACAAAAAAAACAGAACTACTGGGTCAGACATACTAAACACAAGACTATGACGAAATACCAAACATTCAAAATCAGACAAAATACACAGAGAAAAACAAGGCAACAGTAGAACATAACACATGCTAGGGCAACTGCAAGACATAACCAAGCACAAAATACACAGGACAGCAAGGACGAGAAAAAAAACAGAACAATCACTGTAACGGATCAACCCAGAAAAACCACTACCCCCGACAGTTTATGCTGACCGGCGGAGACCAAGTGCCACAGGAACAGTTCAGGTGGTCTCCCCGCGTCCAACAGCCGGCGGGTGGTCATAGGATACGGAACATGACCAGGCGGCTCACCACAGTCCAACGCCCAGCACGTCCGCTCCTCTGGTGGTCGAACCAGGTTGCCCAAAGACACACACAACACGTCGGGTGTCCGACCCGAGGCACCGAACCGGTGAAACAGTCCCTCAGGCGGCCGACTCGTGTCCCTCAGCCACCAGTCCCAGGGAAAAACAGCCCGTGGCAACCTCCCTGAAGAGGACAAAACTTGGGAGAGCCGGGTCGAGCAAGCAGGTGCCCCACGGCCCCCTCGATGATGCGCAGGGGCGGTGACTCAGTAGAGGGGACAGATGGCCAGGATGAGCCTGTAATCCGTTTGACGGCGAAAGGTCTGCATCTCCTCCCCCATCCATGGACCACGCTGGCGCTGCACCTCCGCTGGACCCCGATTGGGTCCCAGCTGCACCCACGTCGGGCACCGATTGGGCCAGAACCGCACCCGCGGTGGACCCCGATCAAGCCCCTGGTGCACCCACGTCGGACCCCGATTGGGCCAGAACCGCACTCGCAGTGGACCCCGATTGGGCCTCCAGTGCACCCACGTTGGACCCCGATTGGGCCAGAACCGCACCCGCGGTGGACCCCGATCGGGCCTCTGGTGCACCCACGTCGGACCCCGATTGGACCACAGCAGCCTCCACAACGGACCCCGACTGGGTCAGTGCAGCTCCGCTGACGATCTCCACCCCCGAACCTGGGACCTCCAACCCAGTGACTCCAACTCGTTCCATGCCGGCGACACTACAACAAGGCTCAGAAACAAGAAAACCGGGATCAGAATTACCGGTAGCAACAGAACCCAGCGAGACGAGCTTGGGCACAGCAGATGACTGCTCCTCACTCGCCTCCCCGAGAGGCAGGCAAAAATGCTCCAACACAGGGGACAGAGATACAAGAGGGAGCACTTGCCTGCACTCGGGTTCTGTTGCCACCCAGGACTCCGACGAACCAGGTTCAGGGTGGCGACTCTCGTCAGCAGGCTCGAACTCAGCTGCGTCGGGCTCCGCAGCTGGCAGGATGTCAGCTGCAGCCTGAGGTTCCTCCCGTGCTGCTGTCCATGCCGATGACCCGTAAGGCGTGGGGGCAGGGGACACTCGACCCACTGGCTCGGACCGATCCGGTGAGGAGACCTGGGGACGCTTCATCATCGGCTCAGGCTCCGGGCCGCAGTCCGCTCTTCTCCTCCGTCCACGACGTGGCTGCAGGGCCGGATCCAGGCTTTCCAGCACTGCAGGTCCCCTCTTCATCCGACGACGTTGGCCTGGAGTCGCGGACCGCTCAACAGGGGGGGACACAGAGGCAGCAGGTTTGGTTATTTTCTCTACAGTAGGTGGAGGGAGCTCGGAGGGCTGCGAACCCCGAACTCTGCCCCCAGGAGTCAGACAAAGCAGATTATAATCATGATGTAATAAATTATCATGCACTTGCCTTCCTCCCAGGGCACAGATGGTTCCTGCTGTAGGGGACGTTGTTCCTCCTTCTCCCCGCTGGATGGCGACAGAGGGCCCCCTGGAAGAATGAAGTGGGGCCGCTCTCAGCAGTTTGCTGACTGGCTTCGCCGGCAGCAGGTCCAGCCGGGGATTCTGCTGAGGGTGACCTGGGCCGTTGCGCCGACGTCGTCATCAGCCTCCAGATGGCGCGAACTCCTGGTCCAGCTCCGGGACAAGAACGGGACTCCAACGCGGGGAGAGAGGGTGCCTCCTCCTCTGCTTCCTGCTTTCTTCCTCCTCCA
The DNA here is from genome assembly GCA_020510985.1 of Pholidichthys leucotaenia. NCBI lineage: Eukaryota > Metazoa > Chordata > Actinopteri > Cichliformes > Pholidichthyidae > Pholidichthys > Pholidichthys leucotaenia. The sequence goes on along the minus strand of CM035837.1, from coordinate 67,434,690 downwards.
GCCCACAAAGTATCTCGTGCTTCGTAGCGAGTTCCTCCCTCCTCATAATCACCTCCAGGTGATCGTCGTAATGGAGGGGAAGGTTGTCCAGGAGATCCTCAGCACAGTCTAGGTGCCAGCGTATGTCGTTGGGAGTGTCGCACAGCGTAGCGGTGAATAGAGTCCCATCCACGTACTCCAGAGCCTCCACTAGCTCTTTGCCCAGGCGCCGACCGCGGCCCCTTGATGATGGCATTCTCCCAGACGTTGACACCCAGCCAGGGAAGAACAATTGTCCAATTACTGCAAAAACTCACAGTAAAAAGGCTTCTCGGTGTGGCGTCTCCGTTCAGACGTCCTGGCAAGAGTATACTGTCATGCGGTGACCCTCGCGGATCACCATAAGACGCCAAGAGTCCACCAGTGAGTTTTGCGATGATGGTGATTTATTAACACAACGAAACAAGACAAGACTGTGAGCCGCTCAGGGCAAAAACACACATAAATCAATACAAGGGCTCGCAGGGCTAACCCCAGCCACTACGAGCTGAATTGTGACATGGCAAAAGCACGAACCTGACAAGAAGGTCAAACGACGCTCTGACAAGGAACGTTGACGAGGTCTTGACAAGGTGTTGACAATATCTGACAAAGTGTTGACAATACTCCTGCAACCTTACTGCCGCTAGTGCCCGCTTAATAAAGGTGAGCACTAACGAGCAGTAATGACAAACAGCTGACCAGCCTTGACAGGCGGAAGCCCCACCAAGCACCTTCACAATAAGAGCCCGGTGAGGCCAGAATACAACCCACAGCTGTCAAGGCCGGCAACGAGTAGAGCTTAGCCCGAGCGCGGACAGAACCCAGCGCTCGGGTCGTAACATGTCTTAAAGAAATCAAAGCTTGGATGACTTGTAATTTCCTGCTATTAAATTCAGATGAGACTGAAGTCATTCTATTTGGTCCAAAAAACCTTAGAAATACCTTTCCAAATCAAACTCTTAGTTTGGATGTGGTTACTCTTTGAATCGTTCTGTGAGGAACCTTGGAGTTATTTTTGGTCAAGATCTGTTTTTCAATTCACATATTAAATTTGTTTCTAATACTGCCTTCTATCATTTTTTATCCGAATTTGCCGATTTCTTAGCTGATTTAGTGCTGAAAGAATAATTATAGTAGGAGACTTTAATATACATGTGGATGTAGATAGTGACTGCCTTAATGTGGCATTTAATTCAATATTAGACTCGATTGGGTTTTCTCAGAAAGTAGGAAATTCTACTCATTACTTCCACCATACATTGGACCTTGTTCTGACATATGGCATAGAAATAGAAAATCTTGTAGTGTCTCCTCATAACCCTGTACTGTCAGACCATTGTCTGTTAACCTTTGATTTTACTATTTCTGACTATTTGGCTCCTAAAGAAAAATATTATTACAGTAGATGCCTCTCAGATGAGGCTGTTACCAAATTTATGCAGATTGTTTCCTCTATGCCATGTGTCAACACAACGGAAATAAGCTATAGACAGCTTGCTCCTTCTGTAATTGATAACATGGTGGATAGTGTTACAGCTTCTCTGCATCAGACTCTAGACTTGGTGGCCCCCTTAAAAAAGAAAAAGTCTAATCAGAGATTTCTAACTCCTTGGTTCAACACAGAAACTCGTAGCTTAAAACAGAAGACTCGTCAATTAGAAAGAAAATGGCGCTCCACTAATTTAGATGAAATCTGTTTAGCTTGGAGAAATCATCTTTTAATTTATAAAAAAATCTCTTAGAAAAGCTAGAACGAGTTATTACTCTGCATTAATAGAAGAGAACAAGAATAATCCCAGGTTTCTTTTCAGCACTATAGCCAGGTTGACAAAGACTCAGGACTCTGTCAATCCTAGCATTCCCTTAGAGCTTACTAGTCAGGACTTTATGAACTTTTTCAATAATAAAATTTCATCCATCAGAGATAAAATCAATCAGATTCTTCCCACAGTTAACTTAAATACTGTAACTACTATAACTCATTGTATTGATGTCTGTCTTGATGAGTTTACTCCAATCGACCTTTGTGAGTTAGACAAAATAGTTTCCTCATCCAAACCTTCAACTTGTCTTTTAGACCCTATTCCTACGAGGTTATTTAAAGAAGTCTTCCCACTTATTGGTAGCTTTATTCTTCATATAATCAATTCTTCATTAACTTTAGGCCATGTACCGCAGGCTTTTAAAACGGCTGTAATTAAACCCTTACTCAAAAAGCCAACGCTAGATCCAGGAGCTTTAGCTAACAATAGACCAATCTCTAATCTCCCTTTCATTTCAAAAATCTTAGAAAGAGTTGCTGCTACGCAATTATTTGACCACCTGCAGGGAAATGGTTTACTTGAAGAGTTTCAATCTGGGTTTAGAATCCATCATAGTACTGAAACAGCCTTAGCGAAGGTCACTAATGACCTCCTCATCGCATCTGATAATGGACTGGTTTCTGTACTTGTCCTTTTAGACCTTAGTGCAGCTTTTGATACTATCGATCATAATATTCTACTTGATAGATTAGAACACTATGTTGGACTTAATGGAACTTTGTTGCAGTGGTTTAGATCTTATTTATCCGATAGGTTCCAGTTTGTTCATGTAAATAATGAGTCTTCCTTCAACTCAAAGCTTAGTCATGGAGTTCCACTGGGATCTGTGCTAGGCCCTACTCTTTTTAGTTTATATATGCTTCCGTTAGGCAACATTATTAGAAAGCACTGTATACATTTTCATTGTTATGCAGATGACACACAATTATACCTGTCAATGAAGCCAGATGATAGTGTCATGTATTTTGGTTTACTACGGCACCCGTCGCAGTGCCTTTGCTAAATGCATTATGGGTAATGTAGTGTATGTTGAGTGTGTTGTCGTTGGCTGTGTGCTATGAGTGGCTGCTCGCCAATAAACCGTCAACGGTACGCCGTATGGTCCGAGTTATTATTTGTTATATCGAGTAACGTAACGGGTGAAAGATATAACAAAAAGTGGCGATGAGGATGTCTGGACCGACGCTGCAGTCCGCGACGGAGGAGAGTTTTTTTTGTTGTTTTTTTTTTCCCACCGCTACTTCGTGCTGACAGGGTGATACACCGCGCCACTGTGCTGAGGTGAATGCTGCGGGCTGTCTGCTAAGCGGGGAGGAGCAGAGCAGTGGAAATCGTTAAGGACAAAAAAAAAAAAAAAAAACTCCGTGGGTAACGCCGGAGGGAAGAAACAACGTTACAGAAAGGAGCCGCGAGGGAAAGAGCGACATTCAACCAGGAGTGTTAAAATGGCTGGAGTCATTGGCTCTATCGGGCCCTTTGATGAGAGCGCGGAGCAATGGAGCTCCTATACAGAGCGCTTTGACTATTTCGTCATGGCAAATGGAATAACAGATGAAAAGTTAGTGCCCACTTTTCTGAGTGTGATGGGTCCCAAGACATTTAACCTACTACGTAACCTCCTACAGCCAGCAAAGCCAGGCTCTAAATCCTGCAAAGAGCTGGTGGACACACTGACCCACCACTTCTCACCCAAGCCTCTAGTGATTGCAGAAAGATACAGGTTTCACAGACGTAACCAAGAAGAGGGTGAGTCTGTTAACATGTTTGTTGCAGCACTACGCAAGTTAGCTGAACACTGTGAATTTAAAGATGTTTTAAATGACACATTAAGAGACTGGCTTGTGTGTGGGCTACGAAATGAAGCAGCACAAAAGAAGTTACTCACAGAAAGTGATCTGACGCTTGAAAGAGCCATTAACATTAGTGTGATGATGGAGATGGCTTCCAAAGAAGCACACCAACTGCATGCTACAGGCAGAGTACATGAGCTCAACAGTGGTAAAACCAATGTAACAGGTCCATGTTTCCGCTGTGGCAAGGTGGGACACCTTCCTAATGACTGTTGGTGCAAAGAGATGAACTGTAACAACTGTGGAAAAAAAGGCCACATGGAGCGGGCATGTAGAAGCAAAAGGAGCAAAGACAAAGGCCCAAAGACAAGGAATAAAAGTGACATGGTAAAATACAAAAAGAAAAGAAATGTTCACACAGTTAAACATGGCGAGGACAGAGTGAGCGACTCCTCAGAGGAAGAGGTGTCAACTGCAATAAATACTGTCCGGATTATGAATGTGAATGAAGGCTCAGAAGGCTTTTGGATTAAACCAAAAGTGGAGGGACATTTTATTAAAATGCAGATAGACACCGGATCAAAGGCATCACTTGTGTCGCATGGCATTTATAAGAAGTTTCTGAAACATCGTCCACTCCGACCTTCAGACACCGTCTTCAGGGCGTATACTGGACACCGAGTGCCCATGAAAGGGATGACAGAGGTAACTGTTCAGTACAATGGCCAAACTGCTGAGCTTCCAGTTTATGTTACCAAGAACAACTGTCCAGCTATAATGGGGCGTGTGTGGCTAAAGAAAATCCAACTTGACTGGCAAGAAGTAAGGAAGCTGTCACACAGTTCCACTCAGCTGCAGGCCATACTGGAAAAGCACAAAAAGGTTTTTCGTGATGAGTTAGGCAGTATGAAAAAAATTATAGTGAAGCTGCATGTCAAACCTGACAGTAAACCAGTGTTTATGAAAGCCAGGCCAGTGCCGTATGCCATCAGACCAAAGGTGGAGGCTGACTTGGATGCTCTGGTCAAGAATGGAGTGCTGGAGCCTGTGACAACCAGTGAGTGGGCCACACCCATAGTTCCAGTACCCAAAAAGGACGGAGGAATCCGAACCTGTGGAGACTTTAAGGTAACAGTAAACCCTGTACTAACAGCAGAGCAGTATCCCCTTCCACTGATTGATGACTTATTTGCGGGGCTGAGTGGGGGACAAAAGTTCAGCAAAATAGATCTCAACCAGGCTTACTTACAAATGCATGTAGACGAGCAGTCACGTGAAATGCTGACTATCAACACCCATAAAGGACTCTTCAGATACCACAGATTGCCTTTTGGCATCACATCTGCTCCAGCACTTTTTCAGCGAGCTATGGATCAAATCCTGAGTGGATTACCAGGAGTGCAGTGCTACCTGGATGATATCCTGTGTACAGGAGCAGATGATGAAGAGCATCTGCGCAACTTGGATGCAACTCTCAAGAGACTGGAGGAATATGGATTGAGAATCCAAAAGGGTAAATGCGAGTTTTTCCAGTCATCCGTGGAATACTTAGGTCATGTGATCGATGCTAAGGGACTACACACTGCACCATCGAAAATCACAGCCATTGTGGATGCACCTCCACCCCAAAATGTCAGTCAGCTGAAGTCTTTCTTAGGACTGCTGAACTATTATGGACGTTTCATACCAAACTTGGCATCACTATTAAAACCACTGCATAACCTGCTGCGCAAAGAGGAAGCATGGAGGTGGACAGCAAGCTGTCAGGAAGCTTTTCAGAAGGCAAAGGATGCGCTGACTGCATCAGAGGTTCTGACCCACTTCAACCCATCACTTCCGATCCAGCTTGCCTGTGACGCCTCTCCTTATGGCGTATGGGACGGTGATTTCCCATGTAATGCTAGACGGTGAGGAAAAGCCAATCGCTTTTGCGTCAAGGACATTAAACAAGGCAGAAGCTAACTATGCTCAACTAGAAAGAGAGGCTCTGAGCATTGTGTTTGGTGTCAGAAAATTCCATCAGTACTTGTATGGATGGAAGTTTACACTTTTTACTGACCACCGACCTCTCACAACCATCCTTGGACCATACACTGGAATACCATCTCTTGCAGCGTCCCGACTGCAGAGGTGGGCGTTGCTGTTGTTAGGACACTCCTATGACATCAGGTATCGAAAGTCAGACTGTCATGGTAATGCAGATGGGTTATCCAGATTACCACTTCCTGTCATGAAGCCAGAGTCAAGCACTGTGGACATCTTCTACTTCACAGAGGTAGAAAACGCACCTGTTTCAGCTGTGCAGGTGAAAAAGGGGACTAGAAATGACCCTGTGTTGTCTGCAGTCATGGACTTGATCATTAAAGGACAACCTGCGGGTGATGACGCAACCTTGAAGCCCTTCCTTGGGAAGTGGACAGAATTGTCTGTTCAGTCGGGTTGTTTGCTGTGGGGGAGGAGAGTGATTATTCCCCTGTCATGTCGAACAAAAGTGTTACAGCAACTTCACGCAGGACATAGTGGAATCGTGAGAATGAAAGAAATAGCGAGAAGCTATTTTTGGTGGCCAAACATTGACAAGCAGATTGAAGAAATAGCCAAAAGCTGTTCATCTTGTCACAAGGTACGGAACAACCCACCATTGGCTCCTCTCCATCCCTGGGAGTTCCCACAGGAGCCATGGCATCGTGTGCACATTGACTTTGCAGGTCCGTTTGAGGACAGAATGTTTCTCATTGCTGTGGATGCACATAGTAAATGGCCTGAAGTGGCTATTATGAGGTCAACCACCACAGAGAAGACCACAGAGGCATTAGGAGAAATGTTTAGTCGTTTTGGGTCTCCTATACAACTAGTTTCTGACAATGGACCTCAGTTAGTTTCACAAGAAATGGATGCTTTTCTTCAAGCTAATGGAGTGCAGCACATTAAATCAGCTCCATACCATCCTGCGACGAACGGCCTTGCAGAAAGGTTTGTGCAGACAATGAAACATGCATTGAAAGCATCACAAGGTCAAGGAACACTGCATCAGAGGCTGCACAAGTTCCTGCTAAACTACCGCAACACTCCACATGCAATCACAAAGACAACCCCTGCTAGTCTGATGTTCAAGAGAGATCTGCGCACTACCTTTGACCTTTTGAAACCCTCAGGATTAAAGGACATTGTGCAAAAGCAACAAGAGAAACAAATTATGCACAGAGGACATCGGGCAAAGGACAGAGCGTTCACGTCAGGAGAATCTGTGCTGGCCAGGAACTACAGAGGTGAACCTAAGTGGGTTCCTGCAACTGTTATCGCACAAACTGGACCAGTCTCATATACAGTTCAAACCACTGACAGTGTTTGGAAAAGGCACGTGGATCAACTCCTGCAGACACCGCCAGCGCCTGCAGAACCGTCTCTTGGATATCCTAACGATGCACTCACCAACTCACCACTTTGTCCACCTACACCAGTACAGAACTCAACCACTTCAGAGACCGGAGTTCCAGCTGGAGATGTGACATCTTCTTCTGCATCAGCACCAGAAGCAACCTCCACATTAGGAAGAACACAGACTCATGTTCCTGCAGAGCACCGATATCCCACCAGGGAGCGACGACCTCCTGTCCGTCTGAGTTATTAGACTAGATAGTAACTGACCCACATTTATGGGGCAGAATAATCCCCAGGGGTACAGTTATGGGATGAGGTAGTCTACCCTCACTCCTAAGGTAGCATAATAATTAAAGAAAAAAAAGAGACAAAGACACAAGAATTGCGGCAGACACTTGATATCTCCTGTAGGATATCTATTGTAAGAGGGGAGGAGATGTCATGTATTTTGGTTTACTACGGCACCCGTCGCAGTGCCTTTGCTAAATGCATTATGGGTAATGTAGTGTATGTTGAGTGTGTTGTCGTTGGCTGTGTGCTATGAGTGGCTGCTCGCCAATAAACCGTTAACGGTACGTCGTATGGTCCGAGTTATTATTTGTTATATCGAGTAACGTAACGGGTGAAAGATATAACAGATAGTAATCAATTAGCCAAGTTAGAAGCCTGTCTTAAGGAAATCAAAGCTTGGATGACTTGTAATTTCCTGCTATTAAATTCAGGTAAGACTGAAGTCATTCTTGTTGGTCCAAAAAACCTTAGAAATTCCTTTCCAAATCAAACTTTCAGTTTGGATGCAGTTACTCTTTCTCTTAATAGCTCTGTGAGGAACCTTGGAATTATTTTTGATCAAGATCTGTCCTTCAATTCACATATTAAATTTGTTTCTAAGACCGCCTTCTATCATTTGCGTAATATTGCCAAGATTAGGAGCATCTTGTCTCAGAGTGATGCTGAGAAACTGATCTACGCTTTTGTTAGCTCGAGATTAGATTATTGTAATTCTTTATTATCAGGCTGTCCTAAAACATCTTTAAAAAGTCTTCAGCTGATCCAAAATGCTGCAGCAAGAGTTTTAACAGGTACTAGAAAGAGAGATCATATCTCTCCGGTTCTGGCCTCCCTTCATTGGCTTCCCATAGAGTTTAGAATTAAGTTTAAAATCCTTCTTCTTACTTACAAAGCTCTAAACAATCAGGCTCCTTTTTATTTAAAAGATCTGATACTACCGTATTATCCTAACAGAGCACTACGCTCCCAAAATGCAGGATTACTTGTAATACCTAGAATCTCCAAAAGTACAATGGGAGGCAGAGCCTTCAGTTATCAAGCTCCTCTCCTGTGGAATCAGCTGCCAATCTAGATTCGGGAGTCAGACTCGATCTCTGTTTTTAAGAATAGGGCTAAAACCTACCTTTTTGATATAGCCTACAATTATGGAGGGATCATGTGTTTCTGAACGCTCCCTTAGTTATGCTGCTAATAGGTTTAGTCAGCCGGGGGACCTCCAGTAATGCACTGGGCCTCACTCCTTTCCTCACTTTCAATGAAATAATTTTTTTTGCTGGTCATTAACATTTGTTTCTCTCCCATAGATTGAGTCCCCATCGTGCTGTTTGCTCTCTACATGTCTGTTCTTTTCATTTTCTCTATCCCCTCACCCCCCAGCCAGTCGCAGCAGATGACTGCCCCTCCCTGAGCCTGGTTCTGCTGGAGGTTTCTTCCTGTTAAAAGGGAGTTTTTCCTCTCCACCGTCGCCAAGTGCTTGCTCACAGGGGATCGCCTGATTGCTGGGGTCTTTCTGCAACTGTGGGGGTTCCCCCTACAGTTGATAGTGCTATGAGATGACTGTTGTTGTGAAATGGCGCTATATAAATAAAGTTGAATTGAATTGAATTTTGAAATTTACTGCTGCTACAACAAAAGTCCACTCAAATGTACGGCCGTGTAGAGACAGAAGCAGAGTCTTCTCACCAAAGGTCTTAATCTCCAAGCCGTTCGCTGCTGTCACCCGGGGACCTCCGGAACCAGCTAGTCTGTCCGCGTAGGAAGGTGTGATGAAACTCAACTGGGAGCCTGTGTCGACGAGGAACTGCCTCCCTGAGCGTGCGTCCAACAAGTAGAGCAGCTTGTTCTCTTCCCCGAGGGCCGCGGCTGCTACCGACCCCCGGTCTTGGCATTTCCCGAACGCCTGAACTGGCACGGTGGTACACATTTGCATGCCCTCTCTGCGAAACGGCGATGGTAGAAACAAAGGACGTCCGATCCGCGTTCCCTGGCCCCTGCCGCCGCCGTCGTCGGTGAGCCTGGTACCGCTGCCTCTGGCCCCCTGTCGTCTCCGGTCGTCGCGCCGAGTTCCGCTGCAGCGGCCGTGGCTGCGCGCCGCTTGGTGGGGTTGACAATCCGCTGCGCCTCTCGGCCCAACGCGCGGTAGTCCCGTTTTGCCAACAGTGGCGAACTGGCCAGGGTTGCTCTCGCTGCTGACGGTAGAGTCCTGAGGAAAAGGTGGGTGAAAATGAAATGATCGTCGTCAGAGTCTTTCAACCTCAACAACTTCTCCATCAGGTTCGCGGGCATGTCATTTTCCAACTCCGTCAGCGCCAGGAGCCTCTCTGCTCGCTCCTCCGCCGAGGGGGTGAATTGCTGGATGAGTGCAGCCTTCAACGTGCCGTATTTGTCGCTGTCCGGCGGCTGGTCGATCAGGCTCTCCACATGCTGGGCCGTGTTGTTGTCCAGCTTTGCGACTACGTGGTAGAATTTTGTGCCGTCTACCGATATCCCCCGGAGGTTGAACTGCGCCTCAACAGCGTTGAACCAGGAGCGCGGATTGTTCTGCCAGAAGTCCGGTAGCTGGACTGTGGCGACATTCGCTTGGCTGGGGGCTCCTGACGAGACTGGCCCGGGGGAATTCTCCTCTTGCATGATACGTCTCGGGTCACCAGTGTGGAGATGTGAGAATGACGAGGCAGAGTTCTCTCTCAAGTCAGCTTTATTCACATCACCATCATCTCAAAGCAGAAAGACAGCCACACAGGAAACTCTCGTCCTTAAATATCAGGACTCTTTCAGTTCACAGGTCACATGTATCACAGACCATGTTGCATTATAATGACAGTAACAATGCATCCTCACTCCATGATATCACTTCCACTGTCTCCCATGCATCCCTTCTTTAATCCTTTAATTATACCCCCCACAGTCTCAAGCCTTACATACCAAAGCTAAGATTCTTGCAGCTTCCTGTAATCACCAAGGAAGCTCTGCTTTTGTTCTGATCTAAAATGTGAGTCACAAAACAGGTTACGTACGTGTGGCCACCACATTACCTGAATTTGCAACTAATTTCCTTGTGTAATTTATTCTTGTAAAATTATGACTTTTTGTACATTTCAAACTTTGTTATTAGTTCGTGGATTATTTTATGTCTTTTCTTGTCTATTTCTATCATGAAATAACAGTTTGTGGTAAAAAAATTGTATTTTTTTCCCATAATTTATACTTTTGATCATAATTTTGCAGAGCAAAAAAATTCAGAGAAAAAAATTTATCTGTTTTCAAAGAAATATAAAAGTATTAATAAAATTATATTTAAAGTGACACTGGAAATCAAGTTTTTTTTCTGTTAATATGACAGTAACATGTTTTTGTGACTTACAAGACCTATCAAGAGCAAAATTTTACCACAGTCCCAAGTCTGTGTTTTTCTGCTTTGAATTTCCTGTTTGGTAATGCCTCCCTGAAACGAGCAAGTTTGGACAAATCGTTTCTAGCTATGCAAGTATTCCTGCTTAGCCTGATTGGTTACAACATTAACCAATCAAACGGACACTCTTGGCTACCTCGGGGGAAGAGGGAGGGACTGAGAAGCAGCAGGATTGAGGCAGAGGGGAATGAAGGTGTATGTTTTGCATAGCGAAGCAGTGGAGGAGGAAGCGACCAATCACATGCAAGCCCTGCAGGTTGGGGAGAGCAGAACGGGTTGGGGTAGCAGCAGAGAGAGAGACTGGAGAGAGGCAATTTGAATATGGCTGGGTGAGACAAACCACATTTAAATCAAGCTGCTCTCAGTTCACTTTGCCAGCGGACGGGGCACTGCACAGGTCTTGCTGAGCTGTGGAATGTGAGCTGCCCAGTAAGCCACTTTTGGTAAGCAGAACTCACCCCAGCTCCCTGCAGTCACCGGCGGACGGGGTGCCACGCTGTCTTGCCAAGCGCGGCGCCTGTCAAATGTGGCCTTCCTGCCATGGAGAGCTACAGTATGGTGCAAGTGTACTGGATCAAGGAACGACACTGTTGACTGGCAATTTTCAGTGGTGCCAGCCTAGCTGACAGCAGCATCCTGTTGTCAACTTTTGCTTTTACTATGACAACTGTAGCCACTTTCCGTTGTACGCACCATGCAACGGGGTCACATGTGGATGCAAAACACCGGCCATGCACCAACACATGCTTTTATTCATCTATCAATCTACTCAGAATGACAGTTGCTACTCTGCACATAGAGTAAACTGACGTCTCTGTAGAAAACCCTGACTAATTTCCAAAACCCTGACTAATTTCCAAAACCCTGACTACTCAGAGTTGGGACCAGGAAGCAGAGTTGCAGTCTTACACGCCTCTCTGCAGCTCCTCTTCATCCGCCACCCCTCAACTTAGCCCCTGTCTTCCCCATCAGAGAATCGTTGTCTGCTCCCTCCAAAGTAAATAAAAATATAATGTATAAGCATCCCAAAGTGATAAAGAAAAATATTGGTAAAACTCAAATTAAACATAAAACCTCTAAATTGAATGATTTGGCCTCTGTTCCTCCTCATAATTTAAAAATTAAATGTGGTTTATTAAATATTAGGTCTCTAACTCCCAAGTCTCTGTTAGTCCATGATCTGTTAATTGATCATCAGATTGATTTAATTTCCCTTACAGAGACTTGGTTAGGGCAAGAGGATTATGTTGGTTTAAATGAATCAACTCCCTCTGGTTATTTAAACTGTCAAAATCCCAGAAGTTCTGGTCGTGGAGGAGGAGTAGCAACAATTTACCATTCCAAGTTACTAGTTAATGTAAAGCAAAAAACATGTTATAATTCCTTTGAGGGCCTGGTCCTCAGTATTGGGCACTTTAGCAATTTTAGGTTAAACCCAATTTTATTTGCCATAGTTTATCGTCCCCCATCAACCTACTCAGAATTTTTATCCGAATTTGCTGATTTCTTAGCTGATTTAGTGCTGAAATCTGATAGAATAATTATAGTAGGGGACTTTAATATACATGTGGATGTAGATAGTGACTGCCTTAATGTGGCATTTAATTCAATATTAGACTCGATTGGGTTTTCTCAGAAAGTAGGAAATTCTACTCATTACCTCCACCATACATTGGACCTTGTTCTGACATATGGCATAGAAATAGAAAATCTTGTAGTGTCTCCTCATAACCCTGTACTGTCAGACCATTGTCTGTTAACCTTTGATTTTACTATTTCTGACTATTTGGCTCCTAAAGAAAAATATTATTACAGTAGATGCCTCTCAGATGATGCTGTTACCAAATTTATGCAGATTGTTTCCTCTATGCCATGTGTCAACACAACAAAAATAAGCTATAGACAGCTTGCTCCTTCTGTAATTGATAACATGGTGGATAGTGTTTCAGCTTCTCTGCATCAGACTCTAGACTTGGTGGCCCCCTTAAAAAAGAAAAAGTCTAATCAGAGATTTCTAACTCCTTGGTTCAACACAGAAACGCATAGCTTAAAACAGAAGACTCGTCAATTAGAAAGAAAATGGCGCTCCACTAATTTAGATGAAATCTATTTAGCTTGGAGAAATCATCTTTTAATTTATAAAAAATCTCTTAGAAAAGCTAGAACGAGTTATTACTCTGCATTAATAGAAGAGAACAAGAATAATCCCAGGTTTCTTTTCAGTACTGTAGCCAGGTTGACAAAGAGTCAGGACTCTGTCAATCCTAGCATTCCCTTAGAGCTTACTAGTCAGGACTTTATGAATTTTTTCAATAATAAAATTTCATCCATCAGAGATAAAATCAATCAGATTCTTCCCACAGTTAACTTAAATACTGTAACTACTACAACTCCTTCTATTGATGTCTGTCTTGATGAGTTTACTCCAATCGACCTTTGTGAGTTAGACAAAATAGTTTCCTCATCCAAACCTTCAACTTGTCTTTTAGACCCTATTCCTACGAGGTTATTTAAAGAAGTCTTCCCACTTATTGGTAGCTTTATTCTTCATATAATCAATTCTTCATTAACTTTAGGCCATGTACCGCAGGCTTTTAAAACGGCTGTAATTAAACCCTTACTCAAAAAGCCAACGCTAGATCCAGGAGCTTTAGCTAACTATAGACCAATCTCTAATCTCCCTTTCATTTCAAAAATCTTAGAAAGAGTTGCTGCTACGCAATTATTTGACCACCTGCAGGGAAATGGTTTACTTGAAGAGTTTCAATCTGGGTTTAGAATCCATCATAGTACTGAAACAGCCTTAGCGAAGGTCACTAACGACCTCCTCATTGCATCTGATAATGGACTGGTTTCTGTACTTGTCCTTTTACACCTTAGTGCAGCTTTTGATACTATCGATCATAATATTCTACTTGATAGATTAGAACACTATGTTGGACTTAATGGAACTTCGTTGCAGTGGTTTAGATCTTATTTATCTGATAGGTTCCAGTTTGTTCATGTAAATAATGAGTTTTCTTTCAACTCAAAGCTTAGTCATGGAGTTCCACAGGGATCTGTGCTAGGCCCTACTCTTTTTAGTTTATATATGCTTCCGTTAGGCAACATTATTAGAAAGCACTGTATACATTTTCATTGTTATGCAGATGACACACAATTATACCTGTCATTGAAGCCAGATGATAGTAATCATTTAGCCAAGTTAGAAGCCTGTCTTAAGGAAATCAAAGCTTGGATGACTTGTAATTTCCTGCTATTAAATTCAGATAAGACTGAAGTCATTCTTGTTGGTCCAAAAAACCTTAGAAATTCCTTTCCAAATCAAACTTTCAGTTTGGATGCGGTTGCTCTTTCTCTTAATAGCTCTGTGAGGAATCTTGGAGTTATTTTTGATCAGGATTTGTCCTTCAATTCACATATTAAATTTGTTTCTAAGACTGCCTTCTATCATTTGCGTAATATTGCCAAGATTAGGAGCATCTTGTCTCAGAGTGATGCTGAGAAACTGATCCACGCTTTTGTTACCTCGAGATTAGATTATTGTAATTCTTTATTATCAGGCTGTCCTAAAACATCTTTAAAAAGTCTTCAGCTGATCCAAAATGCTGCAGCAAGAGTTTTAACAGGTACTAGAAAGAGAGATCATATCTCTCCGGTTCTGGCCTCCCTTCATTGGCTTCCCATAGAGTTTAGAATTAAGTTTAAAATCCTTCTTCTTACTTACAAAGCTCTAAACAATCAGGCTCCTTTTTATTTAAAAGATCTGATACTACCGTATTATCCTAACAGAGCACTACGCTCCCAAAATGCAGGATTACTTGTAATACCTAGAATCTCCAAAAGTACAATGGGAGGCAGAGCCTTCAGTTATCAAGCTCCTCTCCTGTGGAATCAGCTGCCAATCTAGATTCGGGAGTCAGACTCGATCTCTGTTTTTAAGAATAGGGCTAAAACCTACCTTTTTGATATAGCCTACAATTATGGAGGGATCATGTGTTTCTGAACGCTCCCTTAGTTATGCTGCTAATAGGTTTAGTCAGCCGGGGGACCTCCAGTAATGCACTGGGCCTCACTCCTTTCCTCACTTTCAATGAAATAATTTTTTTTGCTGGTCATTAACATTTGTTTCTCTCCCATAGATTGAGTCCCCATCGTGCTGTTTGCTCTCTACATGTCTGTTCTTTTCATTTTCTCTATCCCCTCACCCCCCAGCCAGTCGCAGCAGATGACTGCCCCTCCCTGAGCCTGGTTCTGCTGGAGGTTTCTTCCTGTTAAAAGGGAGTTTTTCCTCTCCACCGTCGCCAAGTGCTTGCTCACAGGGGATCGCCTGATTGCTGGGGTCTTTCTGCAACTGTGGGGGTTCCCCCTACAGTTGATAGTGCTATGAGATGACTGTTGTTGTGAAATGGCGCTATATAAATAAAGTTGAATTGAATTGAATTTTGAAATTTACTGCTGCTACAACAAAAGTCCACTCAAATGTACGGCCGTGTAGAGACAGAAGCAGAGTCTTCTCACCAAAGGTCTTAATCTCCGAGCCGTTCGCTGCTGTCACCCGGGGACCTCCGGAACCAGCTAGTCTGTCCGCGTAGGAAGGTGTGATGAAACTCAACTGGGAGCCTGTGTCGACGAGGAACTGCCTCCCTGAGCGTGCGTCCAACAAGTAGAGCAGCTTGTTCTCCTCCCCGAGGGCCGCGGCTGCTACCGACCCCCGGTCTTGGCATTTCCCGAACGCCTGAACTGACACGGTGGTACACATTTGCATGCCCTCTCTGCGAAACGGCGATGGTAGAAACAAAGGACGTCCGATCCGCGTTCCCTGGCCCCTGCCGCCGCCGTCGTCGGTGAGCCTGGTACCGCTGCCTCTGGCCCCCTGTCGTCTCCGGTCGTCGCGCCGAGTTCCGCTGCAGCGGCCGTGGCTGCGCGCCGCTTGGTGGGGTTGACAATCCGCTGCGCCTCTCGGCCCAACGCGCGGTAGTCCCGTTTTGCCAACAGTGGCGAACTGGCCAGGGTTGCTCTCGCTGCTGACGGTAGAGTCCTGAGGAAAAGGTGGGTGAAAATGAAATGATCGTCGTCAGAGTCTTTCAACCTCAACAACTTCTCCATCAGGTTCGCGGGCATGTCATTTTCCAACTCCGTCAGCGCCAGGAGCCTCTCTGCTCGCTCCTCCGCCGAGGGGGTGAATTGCTGGATGAGTGCAGCCTTCAACGTGCCGTATTTGTCGCTGTCCGGCGGCTGGTCGATCAGGCTCTCCACATGCTGGGCCGTGTTGTTGTCCAGCTTTGCGACTACGTGGTAGAATTTTGTGCCGTCTACCGATATCCCCCGGAGGTTGAACTGCGCCTCAACAGCGTTGAACCAGGAGCGCGGATTGTTCTGCCAGAAGTCCGGTAGCTGGACTGTGGCGACATTCGCTTGGCTGGGGGCTCCTGACGAGACTGGCCCGGGGGAATTCTCCTCTTGCATGATACGTCTCGGGTCACCAGTGTGGAGATGTGAGAATGACGAGGCAGAGTTCTCTCTCAAGTCAGCTTTATTCACATCACCATCATCTCAAAGCAGAAAGACAGCCACACAGGAAACTTTCGTCCTTAAATATCAGGACTCTTTCAGTTCACAGGTCACATGTATCACAGACCATGTTGCATTATAATGACAGTAACAATGCATCCTCACTCCATGATATCACTTCCACTGTCTCCCATGCATCCCTTCTTTAATCCTTTAATTATACCCCCCACAGTCTCAAGCCTTACATACCAAAGCTAAGATTCTTGCAGCTTCCTGTAATCACCAAGGAAGCTCTGCTTTTGTTCTGATCTAAAATGTGAGTCACAAAACAGGTTACGTACGTGTGTCCACCACATTACCTGAATTTGCAACTAATTTCCTTGTGTAATTTATTCTTGTAAAATTATGACTTTTTGTACATTTCAAACTTTGTTATTAGTTCGTGGATTATTTTATGTCTTGTCTTGTCTATTTCTATCATGAAATAACAGTTTGTGGTAAAAAAATTGTATTTTTTTCCCATAATTTATACTTTTGATCATAATTTTGCAGAGCAAAAAAATTCAGAGAAAAAAATTTATCTGTTTTCAAAGAAATATAAAAGTATTAATAAAATTATATTTAAAGTGACACTGGAAATCAAGTTTTTTTTCTGTTAATATGACAGTAACATGTTTTTGTGACTTACAAGACCTATCAAGAGCAAAATTTTACCACAGTCCCAAGTCTGTGTTTTTCTGCTTTGAATTTCCTGTTTGGTAATGCCTCCCTGAAACGAGCAAGTTTGGACAAATCGTTTCTAGCTATGCAAGTATTCCTGCTTAGCCTGATTGGTTACAACATTAACCAATCAAACGGACACTCTTGGCTACCTCGGGGGAAGAGGGAGGGACTGAGAAGCAGCAGGATTGAGGCAGAGGGGAATGAAGGTGTATGTTTTGCATAGCGAAGCAGTGGAGGAGGAAGCGACCAATCACATGCAAGCCCTGCAGGTTGGGGAGAGCAGAACGGGTTGGGGTAGCAGCAGAGAGAGAGACTGGAGAGAGGCAATTTGAATATGGCTGGGTGAGACAAACCACATTTAAATCAAGCTGCTCTCAGTTCACTTTGCCAGCGGACGGGGCACTGCACAGGTCTTGCTGAGCTGTGGAATGTGAGCTGCCCAGTAAGCCACTTTTGGTAAGCAGAACTCACCCCAGCTCCCTGCAGTCACCGGCGGACGGGGTGCCACGCTGTCTTGCCAAGCGCGGCGCCTGTCAAATGTGGCCTTCCTGCCATGGAGAGCTACAGTATGGTGCAAGTGTACTGGATCAAGGAACGACACTGTTGACTGGCAATTTTCAGTGGTGCCAGCCTAGCTGACAGCAGCATCCTGTTGTCAACTTTTGCTTTTACTATGACAACTGTAGCCACTTTCCGTTGTACGCACCATGCAACGGGGTCACATGTGGATGCAAAACACCGGCCATGCACCAACACATGCTTTTATTCATCTATCAATCTACTCAGAATGACAGTTGCTACTCTGCACATAGAGTAAACTGACGTCTCTGTAGAAAACCCTGACTAATTTCCAAAACCCTGACTAATTTCCAAAACCCTGACTACTCAGAGTTGGGACCAGGAAGCAGAGTCGCAGTCTTACACGCCTCTCTGCAGCTCCTCTTCATCCGCCACCCCTCAACTTAGCCCCTGTCTTCCCCATCAGAGAATCGTTGTCTGCTCCCTCCAAAGTAAATAAAAATATAATGTATAAGCATCCCAAAGTGATAAAGAAAAATATTGGTAAAACTCAAATTAAACATAAAACCTCTAAATTGAATGATTTGGCCTCTGTTCCTCCTCATAATTTAAAAATTAAATGTGGTTTATTAAATATTAGGTCTCTAACTCCCAAGTCTCTGTTAGTCCATGATCTGTTAATTGATCATCAGATTGATTTAATTTCCCTTACAGAGACTTGGTTAGGGCAAGAGGATTATGTTGGTTTAAATGAATCAACTCCCTCTGGTTATTTAAACTGTCAAAATCCCAGAAGTTCTGGTCGTGGAGGAGGAGTAGCAACAATTTACCATTCCAAGTTACTAGTTAATGTAAAGCAAAAAACATGTTATAATTCCTTTGAGGGCCTGGTCCTCAGTATTGGGCACTTTAGCAATTTTAGGTTAAACCCAATTTTATTTGCCATAGTTTATCGTCCCCCATCAACCTACTCAGAATTTTTATCCGAATTTGCTGATTTCTTAGCTGATTTAGTGCTGAAATCTGATAGAATAATTATAGTAGGGGACTTTAATATACATGTGGATGTAGATAGTGACTGCCTTAATGTGGCATTTAATTCAATATTAGACTCGATTGGGTTTTCTCAGAAAGTAGGAAATTCTACTCATTACCTCCACCATACATTGGACCTTGTTCTGACATATGGCATAGAAATAGAAAATC
Source organism: Pholidichthys leucotaenia (assembly GCA_020510985.1). Classification (NCBI taxonomy): domain Eukaryota; kingdom Metazoa; phylum Chordata; class Actinopteri; order Cichliformes; family Pholidichthyidae; genus Pholidichthys; species Pholidichthys leucotaenia. Next base: position 67,416,010 of record CM035837.1, on the reverse strand, counting down.
TTGTAGTGTCTCCTCATAACCCTGTACTGTCAGACCATTGTCTGTTAACCTTTGATTTTACTATTTCTGACTATTTGGCTCCTAAAGAAAAATATTATTACAGTAGATGCCTCTCAGATGATGCTGTTACCAAATTTATGCAGATTGTTTCCTCTATGCCATGTGTCAACACAACAAAAATAAGCTATAGACAGCTTGCTCCTTCTGTAATTGATAACATGGTGGATAGTGTTTCAGCTTCTCTGCATCAGACTCTAGACTTGGTGGCCCCCTTAAAAAAGAAAAAGTCTAATCAGAGATTTCTAACTCCTTGGTTCAACACAGAAACTCATAGCTTAAAACAGAAGACTCGTCAATTAGAAAGAAAATGGCGCTCCACTAATTTAGATGAAATCTATTTAGCTTGGAGAAATCATCTTTTAATTTATAAAAAATCTCTTAGAAAAGCTAGAACGAGTTATTACTCTGCATTAATAGAAGAGAACAAGAATAATCCCAGGTTTCTTTTCAGTACTGTAGCCAGGTTGACAAAGAGTCAGGACTCTGTCAATCCTAGCATTCCCTTAGAGCTTACTAGTCAGGACTTTATGAATTTTTTCAATAATAAAATTTCATCCATCAGAGATAAAATCAATCAGATTCTTCCCACAGTTAACTTAAATACTGTAACTACTACAACTCCTTCTATTGATGTCTGTCTTGATGAGTTTACTCCAATCGACCTTTGTGAGTTAGACAAAATAGTTTCCTCATCCAAACCTTCAACTTGTCTTTTAGACCCTATTCCTACGAGGTTATTTAAAGAAGTCTTCCCACTTATTGGTAGCTTTATTCTTCATATAATCAATTCTTCATTAACTTTAGGCCATGTACCGCAGGCTTTTAAAACGGCTGTAATTAAACCCTTACTCAAAAAGCCAACGCTAGATCCAGGAGCTTTAGCTAACTATAGACCAATCTCTAATCTCCCTTTCATTTCAAAAATCTTAGAAAGAGTTGCTGCTACGCAATTATTTGACCACCTGCAGGGAAATGGTTTACTTGAAGAGTTTCAATCTGGGTTTAGAATCCATCATAGTACTGAAACAGCCTTAGCGAAGGTCACTAACGACCTCCTCATTGCATCTGATAATGGACTGGTTTCTGTACTTGTCCTTTTACACCTTAGTGCAGCTTTTGATACTATCGATCATAATATTCTACTTGATAGATTAGAACACTATGTTGGACTTAATGGAACTTCGTTGCAGTGGTTTAGATCTTATTTATCTGATAGGTTCCAGTTTGTTCATGTAAATAATGAGTTTTCTTTCAACTCAAAGCTTAGTCATGGAGTTCCACAGGGATCTGTGCTAGGCCCTACTCTTTTTAGTTTATATATGCTTCCGTTAGGCAACATTATTAGAAAGCACTGTATACATTTTCATTGTTATGCAGATGACACACAATTATACCTGTCATTGAAGCCAGATGATAGTAATCATTTAGCCAAGTTAGAAGCCTGTCTTAAGGAAATCAAAGCTTGGATGACTTGTAATTTCCTGCTATTAAATTCAGATAAGACTGAAGTCATTCTTGTTGGTCCAAAAAACCTTAGGAATTCCTTTCCAAATCAAACTTTCAGTTTGGATGCGGTTGCTCTTTCTCTTAATAGCTCTGTGAGGAATCTTGGAGTTATTTTTGATCAGGATTTGTCCTTCAATTCACATATTAAATTTGTTTCTAAGACTGCCTTCTATCATTTGCGTAATATTGCCAAGATTAGGAGCATCTTGTCTCAGAGTGATGCTGAGAAACTGATCCACGCTTTTGTTACCTCGAGATTAGATTATTGTAATTCTTTATTATCAGGCTGTCCTAAAACATCTTTAAAAAGTCTTCAGCTGATCCAAAATGCTGCAGCAAGAGTTTTAACAGGTACTAGAAAGAGAGATCATATCTCTCCGGTTCTGGCCTCCCTTCATTGGCTTCCCATAGAGTTTAGAATTAAGTTTAAAATCCTTCTTCTTACTTACAAAGCTCTAAACAATCAGGCTCCTTTTTATTTAAAAGAACTGATACTACCGTATTATCCTAACAGAGCACTACGCTCCCAAAATGCAGGATTACTTGTAATACCTAGAATCTCCAAAAGTACAATGGGAGGCAGAGCCTTCAGTTATCAAGCTTCTCTCCTGTGGAATCAGCTGCCATTCTGGATTCGGGAGTCAGACTCGATCTCTGTTTTTAAGAATAGGGCTAAAACCTACCTTTTTGATATAGCCTACAATTAGGAAGGGATCATGTGTTTCTGAACCCTCCCTTAGTTATGCTGCTAATAGCTTTAGTCAGCCGGGGGACCTCCAGTAATGCACTGGGCCTCACTCCTTTCCTCACTCTCAATGAAATATTTTTTTTGCTGGTCATTAACATTTGTTTGTTCTCTCCCATAGATTGAGTCCCCATCGTGCTGTTTGCTCTCTACATGTCTGTTCTTTTCATTTTCTCTATCCCCTCACCCCCCAGCCAGTCGCAGCAGATGACTGCCCCTCCCTGAGCCTGGTTCTGCTGGAGGTTTCTTCCTGTTAAAAGGGAGTTTTTCCTCTCCACCGTCGCCAAGTGCTTGCTCACAGGGGATCGCCTGATTGCTGGGGTCTTTCTGCAACTGTGGGGGTTCCCCCTTCAGTTGATAGTGCTATGAGATGACTGTTGTTGTGAAATGGCGCTATATAAATAAAGTTGAATTGAATTGAATTGAAAACAGAGTTTAACTTGCTGGTCTCAGTGATGAGATGCTGGTGGTGAGGTTGGGAGTGACCGTGGGAAGCGCGGGCGGGTTAAACTGTGAGGTGGAAGCCTGAAACAAAAGCCCACACTTTAACTGGAGCCCCTGACCCTTATTAGCAATTGCAGGGCTTTATAAAGTGGTCAGTTTTTTTAATTGTCACCACAAAGTACATTAGAAAAGGCCTCACCTTTAGCTAGCATAGGCACTGGTGTACTGGATCAAGGAGCAACACTGTTTACTGGCGATTTTCAGTGGTGCCAGCTCCCATCTGCACCATGCATGTGCAGAGGATGGGGCTTTAGAGGCTTGAGCCCCTGCCCCTTTGCCAAAGTGTTCAAAGTGCTCTTTTGATTGGCCACTTAAATTTTCAACATTTAGTATAATTAGATGCAGAGTCTGCACCATTCTTGGTTTGTGCCCCCCATAATAAGTTACTGTACCCCCCAAAGCTCCAGACTAAGCCTTTGGCATCAAACTTTGGTTTATTAATTGATAATTAGGGATGGTATCAATACTTCGATACAGCTGATCAATACTTTGGTGTCGATACTTTTTAAAATATCACAACACCACCGTGTTAATGCAAAACATGCAATTTGTTTTCACTTCTGAGAGTTTTAGGCATTAAATTTATTTGTGAAAACTGGTGAAAAACCAGCCCAGGCATGTTTTGGAGATGGTCTGCTGTGTCACATGATTATGGCAGCTTATCAGATGTCAGAGCCGAAGACTCACTGCACACTGGCAGCCTCAATCAAGCAGTCACGGTGACTCTGGTGCAAAGCGAGCTCAGCAGCATCGTGGGCAGCAGAAGAAGTATTACTTATGAAATGATACACCATTCATCCAAATTCTATGGTGGTACCAAGCAGCATAATTTTGAAAAATGAAAAATAAACTAAATAAGCACTATTTAAGTTTCTAAAAATAATAGTGTAAAAATAAAATAAAATAAATAATAAAATAAAAATAAAAAAACTGCACTGTGAAAAAAGTTACACATAGATGCTGCTTGGTATTACCATAGAATTTGGATGAATTTCTGTTATGCTTACCTAGCTGACAGGATGGGGGGGTGGAATTTGGATGAATCAGGTTCAGGTTCGGGTTACTTTATTTGTACCCGTAGGTAGATTTGTTTTGCAGTTGGTGACATCCATATTTACAAGCCACTAATTACATTCAACATAGACACAAACACAGGCACACATCTTACAAAATAGGTAAATATAAAATATGTACAATATAATTTTTATAGCTTGTTCAACTCTTTGACAGCAGCAGGGACAAAGCTGTTTTTGTAGCGCTGGGTTCTACTTTTTGGGACAGCAAACCTCCGTCTGGAGGGAAGAAGCTGAAAGTTGCAGTGCAAAGGGTGGGAGTCATCATTTAAAATCAAGTCGGCCATCCTCTGTACTTGTCTGGTGTACAGGGATGTCAGGCTCAGCTGTGACTCACCAAGCAAACGACTGGACCATCTGACTACCTGATCCAAGGATTTCCTCTGTTTCAGTTTTATCTGACCAAACCATGACATTAAAGAAAAGGATAAAACAGATTCAATAAAAGCCCGATAGAACATAGTCATTATGGTTCAGTCAATTTGGAAGCGTGCAAGTTTCCTCAAACAATGCAAATTTTGCTGACCCTTTTTGCACACCCTTTCACAGTTCACCTCAAAGTTCAATCCACTATCAATAATCGTCCCAAGATATTTGTACGATTGTACACATTCGGTGGTCTGGCCTTTTAGTATGGTGACTTTGTGCCTGGGAGTTTTCCTCCTAAAGTCAATAATCATATCTTTTGTTTTTGTTGTATTCAGCTGCAGGTAGGAATCCTCACACCAGTGAACAAAGTCATCAACTACTGGGCCGTGGCCACTCTCACCATCCTGGAGGAGACTGACAATGACTGAGTCATCGGCATACTTTATAATGTGTCTGTTGTCATGTCTGCTCCGACACATGTTTGTGTACAGGATGAAGAGTAGTGGTGACAACACACACCCCTGAGGAGAGCCAATAGAAGAGCACTTCAGGTCAGACAATGTGCCATTGACCCTTACTCTCTGCATTGACCCTTACTCTCTCCTGTTGGTTAAGAAATCCAGAATCCAACGCACCAGATTATTGCTTAAATCAAATTGTTGCAGGAGTCTTTCAACTAAAATATGAGGTTGGATTGTATTAAAGGCAGAAGAAAAGTCCACAAATAAAAGCCTGGCGTGTGTCCCATTAAAATCCAGATGTTTAAAAAGCATGTCAAACAGAGTGACAGTGGCATCCTCCACTCCTCTGTGAGGCCTATAGGCAAACTGCAGAGGATCCAATGCATGTTCAGTCTGCTTTAGGACCTCACATCTGACCAGTTTTTCAAAAATTTTCATTAAAATTGAAGTCAAAGCAACTGGTCTAAAGTCATTTACCGTTTTAGGACAGCTGGATTTTGGAACGGGAACAACCACGGCATCTTTCCAGATCTTAGGCACATGTTGTGTCTGTAAGGACTTATTGAAAATATAATGAAATATAGGACTCAGTTCATGTGCACAGGACTTTACCAGGCGTCCACATATATTATCAGGGCCCTGACTTTTGTTCACTTTTACAGTGCGGAACTCCCTTTTAACATCCTGCATCTCAGTATTAAAGTGCTGATTGTCTTTGAGTTTCTGTTTCAAATCTTTGATTTCTGTGCTAAAATCAAAGGAGTCAAAACGACCATAAAAACAATTAAGAGCATTAGCCAGCTCTGTGTCTGAACTAAAACCATCTAAAAACACACGATTACTGCGCTCTGTGCTCTGAAGGCCTGCAATAGTTTTCATACTGGCCCAGGCTGAACCAAGTTTATTTGCTGCCATCTTGCTTTCCAACTCTGATTTATAATTCTGTTTTGCTCTTAAAATTTCGGCCTTCAGCTCCTTGGTGGCAACTTGTAGCTCAGAAACAGACCCCTGTTTAAAGGCAAGAGCTTTCCTCTGTAAGCAGGATTTAACTGATTTAGTTACCCATGGTTTGTTGTTGGGGTATATTTTGACACGTTTACGTGGAACAAACTTAATGGTGAAACATTTCAGAAGTACAAAATACTTGAATCCAGTTGACTTGACTGAGCTTTCATACAGCATACATACCTGCCTGAATGACTGAGAATCTTCACCAAATTAAGAAATTGAATTAATTTTGCATTAATTTTAAGTCTTAATTATTTTATTATAATTGAATTATATTTCATTTTTATTTACTTTGCTCATTGTTCTATTTTATTATCATTTTAGAAACATTTATTTGAAGTCTTTATGTTCATGAGTTTTATTCATATTTCATATTGCCCTTGCAATAAAGTTAATGAAACTGCAATCATGTGATTTTCCTTTAAGGGGCAAAAAGTATTGGTATTGGTATTGAAGAAAAAGTCCCATAAATTAATGGTATCGTTCAAAAGGAAAAATGCTGTTATCACCCATCCCTATTGATAATGAATATTGAGGATGTCGGATTTCTGAATGGAAGTGAATGCAACATTAGTGTACTGATGGTTACCCCTCCCTTCCCCTGACAGTGGGTGTATCCCTTTTATAATTTATTGTCCATCCATCCATCCATCCATCCATCCATCTTCTACCACTTTTCCAGAGGTCTGGGTCACGGAGGCAGCAGCCCAAGCAGAGAAGCTCAGACTTCCCTCTCCCTGGCCACCTGCTCCAGTTCTTCAGAGAGGATACCAAGACGTTCCCAGACCAGCTGGGAGACGTAGTCTCTCCAGCGTGCCCTGGGTCTCCCCCGGGGTCTCCTCTCAGTGGGACGAGCCCGAAACACCTCAAGTGGGAGGCGTCCAGGAGGCATCCTAATCAGATCAATTTACTGTGTTGATGTTTGATAGTAATTTTGCATCATTCTGAAAGGATTAATGGAAAGTTAGTGCCAAAATAATAATTCTGTAGGTAATCTCCCAATATGCTCTATACATATTCCATACATATTCTGTTTGCATGCTTATGAACAAATATGTTATGGTAAACTGATAAAACAGGAATGAGACAAAGCTATAGAGCTCTCTCTCTCCTTTCTCTCTCTCTCTCTTTTAAGTCAGGTCTTTCACATTAGATACACACCCAGACTCAACATCCATGCACACTGCTGATAGCACATTCTAGAATGAAGCGGCGTGCGCAGTGGATGGCCTGTTCCCACCATAGGTAGATTAGCCAATCAGATAGTTGCGTATAAGTCCATCCTATTGTACTGGGTTGCCCCCACCCGAGAAGATAACTGTAACCCACGCCCGGAAGTCGGGATCAGTCTGTCGATGTTCCCAAGGGGACAGCATCGAACTGATCCAGCGCTGCTTGCTTTACATGTGACTTCTAAATAAATGTTTCATCTTAAAATTGAAGAAATCTCCAGCTTGTTCTTGGATCTTTCAATCAAAGAATCGGGTATTTTTCTAACAAATTGGTGCCGTGACCCGGATTGAATTATTCCGAGGCGAGCCTGAACACACCATATCTGAGGGACCCTTTTGCAGACTGCTGCGGCACCTGAACAAAAGAAAGGTAAGCAGAAAACCTTTTGTATACAAAATTTTGGCAGTTTGGCCATTCTAAATTTGCAGTTGTCTGATAAAAAGGGGTATATTCGATCTCAAAATTTATCATTTGGTTGGGAGTCACATGTAAAGTCTGAACAAATAGTTTGAAAAGTTAAAAGAGAAGTGCACATGTTCTATTTTCAGTCTGAGGTAGAACGGCCGTGGCCATAGACATACAATTCACGGGTGTATGGTCTATTAAATAAAACATTTTGGAGTCAGTCTGAACCAAAATGACGAGACTTAGGAACTAGAATGACTAATAATGACCCTGGTATGTCTCCTCAAATGAAAAGAGCCAGGTTTTAGGAACCTGATGCCGGGGGGAGCCATTGAAAGTGTTCGACCAATGCCGCTGTGGAGCGAAGCCACGATCGTTTAATTTGCTGGACACAAGACATCTCTTGTACTCGGGCCTGAAAGAAGCCCATAGTAAAAGTGCCCGCTGTGTATCAGAGTTAATCACGGTAACACTTGTGCGTGGGGGACCTGCCGAGGCCTCAGCAAAAGTGCCCACTGTTTAACAAAAGATTAAATGGATTTGTGAGGTTCCGGGATGCAGTCTGTACCCAGAACTTAATAAGACTTAGGGGCAACGGTCGTGCCAGTCTTCTCAAATAAAAACAGTCAGGATTAGAACCTGATACCACGTAAGTGAAGTATTCTGGATGCAGTCTGTGCCGGAATAAGAAACTTAGGGAAGCGGAATTAACCGTGTTCATCTCCTCAAATATGGGAACTAGGGTTAGCCTGGTCCGCAAATTTCAGTTACAGTCTGTGCCGAAATAAGAGACTTAGGGAAGCAGAATTAACTGTGTTCGTCTCCTCAAATATGGGAGCTAGGGTTAGCCTGGTCCCGAATGTCTGTAATTCTGTGTCTTTAGGGGATAAAAGTGTGGTTTGAGAAATACCGGGAGCTGTAAATATCTATTAAACTTTCCACATAGTATGATTTAACTAATGGCGGACTCCAGACAGCGTGGTCAGAACAAAGTAAGGTAATGTGCCCCCACCACCGAGTGGAGGCGAGATTGGTAAAACCGGTTACTGAGATGAGAATTATTTGAGGTAACTGTATTAAAATGAAGCACTAAATTAAAGTTGTAAGGTTATTCTGGCGTGTGTACAGCTGGGGTTAGGGAGGCAGTGCTCCATTTTCTTAAAAAAAAAAAGTCCATGGTTTGTGAACAATAGGCTCAGGAGCCATCTTGCGCGTGTCCCATTTACTGCACATATGAGAGCGCCATCTTGAATCACCTTCAAGCTGTGGCACAGTGCCTCCATCGTGTGGCCAAATATAGGAAGTGCACTATTTCACAAAATTACTGCCAACAAGAAGATCCTACCGAGTGGGGTCCCAATTAACCCCACACATATGTTCTTATGCACAACACGGACATATTATCGATCACAGCTATCATGCTTTCTGACTTTGTTTGTCATCATCTGTGAATCACAAAAAATAAATCTGATTTAAAATACAGTTTTCTTCTGTACTGTCAGTTCAGATTTTTCATTGGGGTCCGATTGGACCCCAGGGAAAAATATGATGTTAATGATATTAAATGTATGAATTTTGTGTTATATTTCAGTGAATGATGGCTCAATGAGGTAGACTTTGCCATGCAAATATGCAAATACTTTGCCATTGTAGCAAAGTAGCATTGTATACTAGCATGTAGCATGCTACATGCTAGTATGTACTACATGCTATGTAGCATTGTATTCTGTAGGCCCTACAGAACACATGCACAACAATGGCAAAGTATTTGCATTTCTTGTACCAATTAAGAAGTGAAATTAGATAATTTCCCACAAAAACCTGAACGCACCAGGGCACACTGGTTGAAAAACACATTACAACCGGGCTACTCGTGCTGAAAGGCAGGCAACCGACAAACTAGCCCCATTCCGGGATTTTTGGATCATGTTTCAAGCACAACTCTTTGTTTTAACCAAATAAAACATTTTAAGTGAAAAAAAATACTTTGGTATTGCTTAATAATCCAATTAACAGTTAAATTTTGTGTGGGGTCCAAATGGACCCCAGTTGGTACTATTTGTATGTAAAATATGTTGGTAGGATGAGGGTTAAATATTAATAATTAATCTGGAGCTTTATCTCTCTGGCTGAAAGGAAAGCTTTAAGTCCATGCATGGCAAACAAAAATAAAAGTCCTCCCGTGCCTGCCAATGTGGGTTTGTTTGTAGTGAGGCAAAGCATGCCCACTCAGCTTGGAGAGAAAAGGCTCAACTTTAAATTAGGCAGAGGGATGTTTAAGAATAATAACCCTACTTATACAATAAAACTGGAAAATAAGGAGATTTATTCCTCAATAAAACTGTAGGAAATCCTAGGTGGACACTATATAAAGGTGAGAGAATTTAAATGAAAAATGGAAAATTGCAGATTGGTACAGATAAGTAAATATATAAATGCATTAAACTATAAATACAAAAATAATTGAATAAATACAATAAACTAAAATGAATGAATAAGATAAATAAATAGGAATTTTTTTTCTGTGGAGGTGAGAGTGGGCAGAAAATGGAAAGGGAAATTTGTTTTTTGAGAAAAATGAAAACTGATGAACTGTTAAAGTTTTGTGCAGGACACAAGACAAAATATGGAGAAACGATTGGAGGAAGGAAAGAAAAAACGTAAGAATAAGACTTATGCTGCAACGGTGAGAACAAACGCAAAATAATCAATAAACACGATATAACAGAAAAGGACAAAAACACGCTGTTTAATAGCCTGTCTGTTTCTCTCCATTAAATCTGAGATGATGGTGGCGGCGAACATCCCTCCTCCAGCAGCTGCATCAATCATTCTCCTTCACGCCATCACGACCCCCTCCTCCCTCCGCAACACTAAAGAAATGCAAAGCAAAGGGAAAGATGAACCACAGAGGAACAATTGAACACATGTAAGTACAGTATTGTTGTTTTCCATAGCAGAGACGTGCCAAGACCACATACTGAGCAGACACAATACATGACCAATCTTCAAAAAAGCCATACCCATACCCCATCTAAGTTGACCTATCCGTATCAGCTGCAGGGCCACAGGAGGTCAGAGTTTGAATAGAGTCAGAGGCCCCCATGGGACTAATACTTCCTATGTTAGCAATTTGGCCATTGAGCTCAAACACCCACAAGGGCACCCGGGGGGGGGGGGGTCCCCCAATTAGCAACACAATGGGTATCCTCCCCTACAGGATGTTGAAAAAGAACGGCTTTGATATTAAGCCGCTCTGTTTCAAAGGGGGAGAGTGAGACAGGAACAGATAGAAAAGTTACTAATTCATTAAGGTTTACTTTCTTGAAGTCTGAGTGAGGCATTTTGCAAGTGGTATCCTTTTTAACAAGCAGGGAGTGAATCTAACAGTAAAACTAAGATAATTGATCACAATGTTCTCAACCTTATAGCTGAGAGGTCGGTGTGCGTTCTCATCTAAAATGCTACCATGTATGCAAACTATTGAGTAGCTACAGAAAGAGCGCATACATATGAATGAATCTTTATTTTTTGGAAAAAGATTAAAAGAAGGGAACAGAACAATATATCAAGGAAAAATCCAACAAGGTCAAATTAAACAATAACTCCTCTGATTGCACAATTCAACATAAGTTATCCGAAAAGGGTGATGGCTGAAGCCGCAGCTTATATTGCCCACCCATGTTCTGCCTAAGAACTTGCAATTAAGACCAAAATCTGGAAAATTCTTGACGCTTGAAAGGTCATTTTTCCACAGAATATCAGGCAGTCTGAACTTTTGCTACAAGAAAACTAGCCACCTGCTGACCAAGAGAAATGAGGCAGGTTTAGGGCACCTTAATGCTGAAGGGCCAAATACATATTTGGAGATTCCCAGACCCTCCTATTTGTATTTTCGCACATTTCCCAAAACTTTATGGATATGAACTAAACTTATTAGCACATTTTCTAATCTCAAAGACCACCACTAGTGCTAGCCCTCTATTCAGGGGGCCTATGGGAGAGGGATGTCTGGGGACAATTTGGAACAACCAATTAACCAAACATGTGAGAGCAGTGCAGCCAAGAGTTCAAGAAAAGCTAGAGAAAAGTATTGCTTATGCTTTACAAATCTGTTGAAATCTAATAACATTGTTAAAGTAAGAGATTTGCAGTAGGCATTTTAACTCAACATAAGGTATGAACATGTGAAGGTAAATCAAGTACAAATTTGTAAGATGGAGGTGCAAAATAGGATTAAAATGCTGATTTACAATCACAACAAGACAAGGGTTGAAAAATTTATGCAAAAAAGTATAAGGGTAAAACTGCAAGTTTCAGAGAAAATTGCACATTTGAGGAAAAGTTGCAAATTTGCAAAAATATTTTGGAAAGAGTCACAAATTTCCGAAAAACTTGCAAATTTACAAAGAAAAAATCCAAAATTTGTTAGGAGAAAAATGACAATTTAGAGAAAAGCTGTAAGCTTACATGAAAGTCACATTAAGATAAGATAAGCCTTTATTAGTCCCACAATGGGGAAATTCCAGGATTGCAACAGCACAGGGACAGCAACACATAATTTAGAAGGTAAGAAAATAAGAGCAGTGAATATACATATGTACACATAAATTAAATACACAGTGCGGAGCATTACAGATTTCCTTACACTTTGTATGGAGATGGGGGATGGCAGCGTAACAAGGGTTATGGTTTTTGATCATCCAGAGATGAGTAAAAAGTGTTATAGAAGAAGATGAATTAAAACAAACATGACTAAAGTAGACTAGAGAAACAAGAAGATAATTTGGGGTAAAAACAGCAAACACTCGGCCGAATAGACTCAAGAATGAAGCATATACATACATATAGCCGTGTGCACACCAGCCTTATCCAAAGGGTACAAGCATCATAGACGCACGCACAGAGCAGAAGCGGAGCATAAACAAGGCTTTAATGTCCTGTGCACATAGATCTGCAGCTCTGACACACACAAGACAACCAGTGTAGCTTCATAAACAAACCAGCGGTTCACACCCGCGTGGTCCGTGTGTCACATGGTTGTTAACCACTTGCGCTCCGTTGTTCCGCGGGCGGGCAAGTCTCTGCGTCCTTTGATGCACGAGGGCGCGCGAGAGCGCGCTCGTGCGCCCTCGTGCGCATGACGCATGATGGTGGTGATGGTGATGTAGTAGCGTCCAAGCGCCACTCAAAAAAAAACTGCAGAGACAGCCGCGAACAGATTAGTTCATCTGATTGACCTCTCATTCGACTAATAAGAGCCTTGAATTGGTTTCTGAAACCTTGAAGAACCAATGAATGAAAATCTAGGAAGGAGGACCCGCCTACTGTGAACGCAGGAGCCAATTGAAGCACAGAAATTCTGGCTGGGTGAAGCAATATTTACTGCTGCAGAAGGACTCTGTACGAATCTCCTACAGACCCAGGCTCACCCAGCAGCATGGAGAACACCCACAAGTGGGACCTGCACTCATTCCAGCAGAATAGACGGAGGCCGACGACAAAAGTCGTAAATCATTCGCCAAAACGGCAATAATGGAATTATGTTTTGATCGGGATCCACGAGCGGAGCAGCGTCGCGTTCGTCTGACGCGTGGGAAGAGCTGTTCGCCACGACTCTGCTGCTTTGAAGAGGTAAGGTGTTATAAGCTAAATTATTATTTATCCCTGAAAACTGTAATCCAAAAATGACTTTTGACCGATCGGTAAATTACAGCTGTACTGCGCACGAAATACGAAGTGCGTGCGCCGCGATAAACGGTTCATTTGCCGTGTTCGGACCGTGAACGCCGGTCCGTGCCCCGAACGCTCCCCGGTCCGCGGGAGGAAGCATATCAGTCTATTCCATCATGTAGCGATGGCCCTCTTCTGTAGCGAGGAGGGGGGGCGTTCACGGTCCGTTCACGATTCCCCCCCCCCCACACACACACAGTAGCGAGGTGGGGGGGAGCCGCTGTGAAAACATGCAAGGAAAAAAAAAAAAAAGAAAAAAGAGTGTATTCCGTCATGTAGCGAGGGCCGAATTTGGTCCTCGGTAGCGGGGGGGGGGGGGACGACCCCCCGCCCACACACACACACACAGACACAGCCCTGAGTGTGACCTTTCATTAGAGCCTAAAATGAAGATTCTACATTGAATTATTCAAAAGTTAGACGTTTTTCCAAACTGTGCCATTTGGCACAGTTCCATAACGCCTGGGAACTACCTGAGAACAAAGCTGTGTAAAATATTCATTTTTTGTGGTATTGTTACCAAATTTGGATCTCAGCTGGATAACACTTGGTTCTACATTTCTGTTGCATTTTCCAGCCGGATCGGACAGCTGTGTGTTATTTACAAGCATTTGTATCCAAAAAAACACTGTGTTCAAATTTTTTTTCTTCAAGTTCAGTATGTTTAGATGACTGTAACTCAGTGGCCAGAGCACGTAGAGAGATTGTTTTTTTTGCCAAAAAATTCAAAGTGTTTTCTTTTAAATGAGACCAACCCCATGAAGATGCTGCAAAGGGTTGAATAACAGCTTTCGATTTACTTTGGGCACGTTTTTTTTTGGCATTTTTAGGAAAATTGCCCGGAGTGCAAGTGGTTAAGTCTTGATTTAAATATTATTTAGAATTGTTTTGGGGGGCTAATGAAACTTTTATATTTTTGTATCTAAAATTGTTATAGTTTTGTAGGCATAGTGTTAGCTCGTGTGGAGTTATCTGTTCAGGAGAAAAAGACTCCACCACACCAAGATACAGATGACTCTGTTATACTTAAGTTTTCATAGTAATCAACAGACATCTTGGTTTAATACATTCCTTGAAAGGCAGATGTTCAGACCCAGAGGCATTATTTAATTCCAAAACAAATTTGAAAGGTCAGTAATGGAAAAGCATCCAATGCCAGGGTAGAAATCAAGAGATGAGTTTTGCCACGAGACAGAATTTTGAATTGAACCATGTTGGTTTATTATAAAGCTGACTTTTCAGAATGAAACTGATCACTTTTATGTGCAGGATCTTGCATGAAGCATTAGCTGTGGACAGTAGTCAGTAGTATGAATGACGGGACAGTGAATCATGAATAAGACAAGCAGGTGGTAACAGAATGTTGATGAAGGCTGAAGAGAACGGAGACCAGATGAACGAAAGGAAGTTTTAACACTGAAAGAGATTATAGATGTGAGATGTGCAGCTTCATCAGCTGGTCCAGGGAAAGGTGAAGTCTTGTACACAGATGGACAGTGGATGGTAAAAATTGAGTGAGTGTTTCTGATGGAAAAAGTGCATAGGGGAAGAAAAACGGTGGATTTAGCAAGTGTAGAAAATATTTCTGATGTTGAGATGGAAATGGAGAAAGAAATGAAAGCAGAGTATGTGTAACCAAAGAAAAATAAAGATCCACGTAAGATTTGCAGCTGTAGCTTTAAAAATCAAACAAACAGAAAACCAACAATAAATAAATTAAATTTTGCTTCAGAGTGTCGGGAAGAAGGCACAAACACAGGCAGCCATCTTAAATGTTTCCAAGTACTTAAAGCAGCAATGAGACATTAGGTGTCCATTCTTTCAGTGCATTTCTTTTAATTGTGAATATTAACATTAATGACCAAACATTCACAGCAAAGATTATAGCTTTACTATATACTCGGTTATTTAAAGTCAATCTAACACCCCAGTTATGTTCCTCCCCAACAGAGGGTATGCATAGGATGTCACCAAACAGAACTCTTGGAGGATAAAAACACTGAGTGGAAGGAATCGGTGGCAGCATGGAGGTGTATGCCAGTGCAACATGAAGGTCCACGCAGCATTCAATTACAGTAGTACAAATAATATCTGTTGACATGGTGGAGAGTTGACCTTATTATCCCATCTTGTATTAATTAGCAAAATTAATTAAGGGCATTGAAGCAGTTCCTTTCTTGACTCAAGGTTGGAAATCTAGATAGGAAGGGAAAATAAAATTTGGAGAAAAAACTGAACTTATTTATGGAATGGCTGACACACGGGGAGCCTGAGGCTCCCCATGAATCTGTTTCTCTTATAAAAGAAGGCCAAAAGGACAAGGGGGGAGGACAGCAGAGGAGGAGGAGGAAGGTGCATGCCCCACAATGGCCGCTGCTGGCAGGAGGGAGGCACCCACATCCACCACGGAAAAACTGGACTGCATACTTAAAGACTAGAACAAATAAGTGGACTCACTTCTACACGTATGCAGAAAATTAGCAAAAAATTAAATTGTTGCATGTAAAGTAAGAACTCCGGGTAATGACATACAGGACTTTTCAAGGTCAGATAAGTAACGGTCAAATTCTGCAAATGGCAAGCTACCAGTAGAACACCTATCAACATCTGTAAAAGTAGCATTGTACCCCATGTACTATAGGCAATTGAATGGATCTGATCCAAATTATGAACTACCATTATTTGCAGATTCATCCTCCAGATTGGTCATAAAATTGGACTGATAAACAAAGAAATGTGTGGAAGCATCCATTGTCCTAATTGAAGAGGATAAGAGACATTTCAAGCTATGGGGGGTTCCACACATCCCGCTGGTTAGACCCAAACACATGGATTGGAAAATGTTGGACATTTTGTCACCTCTACTGTGGAATAGAGCCATCCATGGAAAACCAATACCTGACCTTAACATAGAATATTCTCTTAATTGGGTAACCACAGCACTAAAGGCGGCACACATTGATGCCCAGAAATCTCCTATATGACCAATCTTAACATTAACAAGATAAGATAAGATAAGATAAGATAAGCCTTTATTAGTCCCACAACGGGGAAATTCCAGGATTGCAACAGCACAGGGATAGCAACACTCAGAGCAACAATCAGAAGGCAAGAAAAAAACAAGCAAGCAAGAGCGGCTAATATACATATGAACATATTACTATAAAATAAATATATACACACACACACACACAGACACACAGTGCAGAGCATTGTAGCTGGATGGAATAAATATATGAGTATATGAACACACAGTGCAGAGCATTGTAGCTAGATGGAATAAATATGTAAATATATAAACACCCACAGTACGTGGGTGTTTATATGTACAAATGAGGGGATGAGGAAAATTTGAAGCAAATTCCAAATTGGTTATGGTAAAACGATAACTAGATGTAGATCTAATAAAAGGAGCAGAGTACGACACTATAGGCCATATATTCAGAAGCCCAGAAGGGCGTTAACAAATGCAATTTTCCACAGTGGGAGTTATCAGCAAGTCTTAGACCAATTGCTGGGTCGAGAGGAAGAGCTGAGGACCCCAAGACGGACGATGATGACGAGGAAGACCATTCTGCCATCACAGATTATTTGTAAACACAGTGTACTACTGATAAAACATAAATCATACATAGCTCACCACACATAGGTACAGGTGTGAGACTTACAGTGCTCTTGTGTGTTTATTTCTATCATGCTAATTACGGTTAGGTAGTCTAAAGAAGGGTGAAGGTTAGAAGCTCTGAATGCCTGAATACTACAATGCATGGATAAGGATATCTCCTAACGTTGAACGATGTTGTCTACTACCTACCCACTGCTGAACATATAGGTCCCATCACCCAACACATTCATCATAACACAACCACCACTTGCAGATTTCATATAGTCAACAATCACACACTCAAGGCTACTGGGAGATAACTTACAACAGCACATAGATAACTACAGATGTAGTGAATAAGGATAAAACTATACAGGCATAATTTCATAATTTCATAAATTATGAAATTATGGAGTTAATAAGCTGGGCTTTGAACACAATTGACACTATTTTTTCAACAAGGAAAATTGCTCCGGGGGAAGCTGTCTGCCCCGCAGGAACGGCTCCAGCGGGCTATTTACGTGACACAGGTAATTGGAGAATGCTGTGTCTCACTAATCTCTCTATCGAAGATATTGAAGATTTGTTTATCTTCGTAATAATGGTGATCGGGATCTTTCTGATTGGGACTGGAATTGTCCTGGTTTACTGCAAATTGCTGAAGATGGATTCAACCTATCAAAATGCTGGCCAGGCGAGGTGCATCTGTCAAATTGAAAAATTGGAGAAGACCCTGATAGCGACAAATGGAGAACTGTCTCGGAAGGTGGATTACATCATGGTCTCGCTTAGGTCTTTCCACGATGGATTTAAAGCCCCGCAATGAAGGATTAAGTACTGAATCTACAGAAGAAATAAAAAGCCTTCTCTGTGATCAGTCCGATTTGGTTCAATTTCCCCATGAAAATTCCTCCTGGCTGTCTGCAGTCTGTGTTTTCAAAATCGTCGAGCATAAGGCCTTGGACAGCCAGCTGGACTCTGCCAAGATAAGGACTCGGCGCCAGCCAGACAAAACATCTCCTGCCAAGAGTCCTTGTTGTCTCTCTTATTATCATCAACACTGCTCAACACCGCACACACATTGATCCATGAACTGAATAAAGATACACACACTGCTCTCTTGTGTCTTGTTAACCCTGTGTAGCGAATGTGCATTGAGAGCTTTTTTTTCCTTGAAATCTTAATATTGATTAATTATGTAACCAGTATTTTGAATCAATGATTTTTTTGCTCCTTCCTATCCTTCCTATTGTTTCTCGTATTATTCTTATTCTCATGCTTGTACTCACTATCCTGTTGGCAGGCGCGTCTCTGATGCTGCTGCGTCACTGGAAATGCAGGTTCATTTTCTGTGTCAAGTCAAATTCTCTCGTATGTTATCAGTGATCTGTTAATGTACTTGGCAATAAATCTTTTTCTGATTCTGATTCTGATTCTGATAAAACTATACAGGCTCCATACATTGTGATTGCAACCCCTCAGGCCATTATTGGTCCTGCCCCAGCTGAGCCCTTTGTATCGGCACTTGATTAAAGGTGTAGGATACAGGGAAGATGCATGCCGGAGAGCACCAGACCATCACGATGTGTGCCTGCGACGCAGAAAAGGTCGTAGGGCGAGTGACTGTACGACTTCAGTCCCCAGAAGAAGAATGGACTGGTACCCAAGTGCATCCACCGCACCTCCAGCATCCAGGGTGGAGCCAGGAGCTCAAGCCTTCCAACACCAGCATCTCCACCTCTGTTCAGCAACAAGGGGGGTGGCATCCCTGGGACAGCATCACTGAACTGTTCATTGGCTGGACTGGATGTTACATACCCTCTGCTGCACCTGCCAGACTGTCTTATAGACCTCATGGGACGAGATGTGCCTCTCAGAGCGTGGACACACAGTTGTTTGGCATCTAATGGTACCGGTGTGTGTAAACGAGATGGGACTGTGCTCCACAGTTGCGGATACAGGAAGCAGACACAGAGGAAGGTCAAACCTCTGTCGCAACCGTGTGATGACTGCAACCGAATGATGCGAGCCCTGGCAAGGGTCAACCAGTGGACAAAGGCTTTGTGGGCTTCGTGGATTGACCCTATTTGACCCTATGACCCCCACATGGTCCACTCCACCGGACAAGAAACTATGATCAGGAGGAGACCTCGATGGGGGTACAGGACCTGGTGACAGTTCATCTCTTGAGACATCGCTGCACCGCGCTAAGGTGTCCACAAGGGGGGAGGCAAGGGTAGCAGAACCAGTGATGCAAGCCTCTTGGGTTGACACACAATGCAGAGACCTGCCTTATTCACCATCTGTTACTTGCTAGAGTCTCTCACACCATACATGGTTGACATGATAAAATCATGTCAAAGGGGTGTGTGAAAGGGTTAATGGAAAGTTAGTGCCAAAATAATAATTCTGTAGGTAATCTCCCATTATGCTCTACACATATTCCATACATATTCTGTTTGCATGCTTATGAAGAAATATGTTATGGTAAACTGATAAAACAGGAATGAGACAAAGCTACAGAGCGCTCTCTCTCTCTCTCTCTCTCTCTCTCTCTCTCTCTCTCTCTCTCTCTCTCTCTCTCTCTCTCTCTCTCTCTCTCTCTCTCTCTTGTAAGTCAGGTCTTTCACATTAGATACACACCCAGACTCAACACCCACACACACTGCTGATAGCACATTCTACAATGAAGCGGTGTGCGCAGTGGATGGCCTGTACCCGCCATAGGTAGATTAGCCAATCAGATAGTCGCGTATAAGTCCATCCTATTGTACTGGGTTGCCCCCACCCGAGAACATAACTGTAACCCACGCCCAGAAGTCGGGATCAGTCTGACGATGTTCCTAAGGGGACAGCATCGAACTGATCCAGCGCTGTTTGCTTTACATGTGACTTCTAGATAAATGTTTCATCTTAAAATTGAAGAAATCTCCAGCTTGTTCTTGGATCTTTCAATCAAAGAATCGGGTATTTTTCTAACAATTCTTTCTTTATGTAAATGTAAGAGACTAGAGTCAAGTTAGTTATTATCCTTGCTTGGTCTAAAAAAGTTCAGACTGCTCTGACTTTTTTCTGAAAGAAGCTGAACAGCCTATATTCCTTCATAAAGAGGCAAAATGACATTTACACCAAAACAAGAGAGAGTTTAAAGACTGGTGTCTAAAAACATCTGCTGGAAAATTGCATAACTAACTTATTTTTTCATCTGAGAGAGCGGTCACAGTCTGAAGTTTTATTTCTTTGATTTTATTTTATCACTAGTGTTAATATGTGATAATCTTTGAATCAGAAGTTTTTTGTGGGTTTTGATCATTACCTTTAGTGACTGAGGGGGTCCCAAAAGCCAGTTTAGGCAGGCTAAGATCAGACCGCCAAGGTCTCTGCCTTTGACGGCCACCTGATCCACATAGCACCAGACCCCCATTGTCCCTCCTGCAGGTGGTGAGCCCACTGGAGGGCAGACCCATGTAACTCCTTCGGGCTGAGCCCGGCCGGGTCTCATGGGCAGAAACCTGGCCACCAGGAGCAAGCCATCGAACCCCTCCCCAGGCCTGGCTCCAGGGTGGGGCCCCGGTAGCCCCATACCGGCCGGGGTACACTGAATCCTTGTTCGAGCATTCATCATGAGAGTCTGTTGGATTATTCTTAGTCTGCCAAGGTGGTTAAAAAGCTCCTTGGTTGTCGGGCCCCAGGGGTGGACGAGATACACCCCGAATACCTCAAGGTCCTGGATGATGTAGGACTGTTATGGTTGACATGCCTCTGCAACATGGCGTGGAGGTCGGGGACAGTGCCTTTGGCATGGCAAACCAGGGTGGTGGTTCCTCTCTTCAAGAAAGGGGACCGAAGGGTGTGCTCTAACTTTAGAGGGATCACACTCCTCAGCCTCCCTGGGAAGGTCAATGCCAGGGTACTGGAGAGGAGAGTCCAGCTGTTGATCAAACCTTGGATTCAGGAGGAGCAATGTGGTTTTCGTTCTGGCCGTGGCACATCAGACCAACTCCTTACTCTCTCAAGAATCCTCGAGGATTTGTGAGAGTTTGCCCAACCAGTTTACATGTGTTTTGTGGACTTGGTGAAGACATTCGACCACGTCCCTTGTGGTTTTTTGTGGGGGGTCCTTCAGGAGTATGGGGTATCGGGCTTGTTGTTACAAGCTATCCGGTCTCTATACGATCGTTGTGAGAGTTTGGTTCGTATTGCAAACACTCGGTTGGACTCATTCCCAGTGAGAGTTGGACTTTGCCATGGCTGCCCTTTGTCACCGATCCTGTTCATAATTTTTATGGACAGGATTTCTAGGCGCAGCCAGGGAACAGATGGTGTCATGCTTGGTGACCACAGGATCTCATCTCTGTTGTTTGCAGATGATGTTGTCCTGTTGGCTTCATCCAGCAATGACCTACAGGTCTTACTGGGACGGTTTGCCGCTGAGTGTGAAGCGGCTGGGATGAGAATCAGCACCTCCAAGTTCGAGTCCATGGTCCTCAGCTGAAAAAAGGTGGATTGTCCTCTCTGGGTTGTGGACAAGCTCCTGCCCCAAGAGAAGGAATTTAAGTATCTTGGGTTCTTATTCATGAGTGAGGGGAGAATGGAGCGAGACATTGACAGACAGATTAGGGCAGCATCAGCAGTGATGCGGACATTGTACTGGTCTGTTGTGGTGAAGAGGGAGCTAAGCTCTAAAGCAAAGCTGTTGATTTACCGGTCAATCTACGTTCCTACCCTCACCTACGATCACGAGCTTTGGGTAATGACCAAAAGAAATGAGATCGCGGATACAAGTGGCTGAAATTACCTTTCTTCGTAGGATTGCTGGACTTACCCTTAGAGATAGGGTGACGAACTCAGTCATCCGGGAGAGGCTCAGAGTAGAACCGCTGCTCCTCCACATTGAAAGCAGCCAGTTGAGGTGGTATGGGCATCTGATCAGGATGCCTCCTGGACGCCTCCCACTTGAGGTGTTTTGGGCATGTCCCACTGGGAGGAGACCCCAGGGCAGACCCAGGACTCGCTGGAGAGACTATGTCTCCCAGTTGGTCTGGGAATGCCTTGGTGTCCTCTCTGAAGACCTGGAGCAGGTGGCCAGGGAGAGGGAAGTCTGGGCTTCTTTGCTTGAACTTCTGCCTCCGCGACCCGGACCTCCGGAAAAGTGGTAGAAGATGGATGGATAGATGGATGGATGGAGTGAGGGGGTTTCCTGGTGTTTTTTGCAGAGTGGAGCTCCAGCCACTAGGAAAAAGTGAAATTTATTATTCCATTCTAACAGGTGAACATAAAATGCACCTGTTAAATAAAGGTTTAGAGATAAATATTTAAAATGGATATAACACTGCAGGTTCTTTTAAAGTGGGTAAGTTAAGGACATAACTGGACAAGTTGGTCTGTCTACTGCTTAGGGTTTCCAACTGCAAATTTAGGACTTTTTCTTGCAATTTTTGTTTTTTCCTCAAAAATAATAATAATAAAAAAGATCTTGCTCCATGTGCCCCTTTTTTAAATTTGAGCTCCTGCCCCTCAAATGGTCTCTGTATGGCCCTGGTATGCACCATGCATGCAACAGGGTCACACGTTGATCACAAACACCGGCCGTGCACACACATGCTTTTTTTCATTTATCAATCTACTCAGAATGACTGTTGATACTCTGCACTCCACACATACAGTAAACTAATGTCTCTGTGGAAAACAGAGTTTAACTTACTGGTCTCAGTGATGACATGTTGGTGGTGAGGCTGGGGGTGACTGTGGGAAGCGCTGGTGGGTTACCCTGTGGGGTGGAAGCCTGAAACAAGAGCCCACACTTTACCTGGAGCCCCTGACACTTATTAGCAATTGCAGGGCGTCATAGAGTGGTCAGTTTTTTACAGTCACCACAAAGTACATTAGAAAAGTCCTCACCTTACGCTAGCATAGGTACTGGTGTATTGTCTCAAGGAGCAATACTGTTCACTGGCGATTTTAGTATATAAATTGTTTGTTGTGTATGGTTCAATACTAAAGCATAAGGGAAATATAAAACAAAACACAGGCTTCTAACCTTGCTCTGACTACGCAAAATGGAACATGAACTGATATCATCATCATCATAGCAGTCTGTCGTGGGTGACAATGACTGTTTCATTTAAGTCTGATCAGATTCCTCCACGCAGCTCTGTCCTTAGCCTTCCGCTGCCAGGAACTCCTGTCTATATCCAGCTTCTTCAAGTTTCTTTTTACAGTGTCTTTAAATCTGAGCCTTGGACTACCCTGATTGCGTTTGCCCTCACGCAACTGTGAGTAGAGTAATTGCCGAGGGAGACACTGGTGGTCCATCCTCTCAACATGTCCGAGCCATCTCAGGCTCGTCTGTATTAGCATGTCCTCCATTGATGATAGATCAGCTCATTTCAACACTTCTATGTTGGTTATCTTGTCTTTCCATGAGATGTTCATTATGGCTCTAAGGTGTCTCATCATGTACGCAGGGAGTTTCTTTACCTGCACTTTGTAGACAGTCCCAGTTTCAGCACCGTACAATAGAGTAGCCAGTACTGTCGCTCTGTACACTTTGCATTTCACACGGATAGACACATGTTGATTGTTCCACAGTCTCTCCCTCAAGTTTCCAAACACAGCACTTGCTCTTCCCATTCTGAGAGATAGTTCATCCTCCAGCCTAGCATTCTCTGAAACAGTACTCCCTAGATACTTGAAAGTCTTGCACTTGACTAGTGGCTCTGTACAAATGCTGATCTCTTCTGGTAGTGATGTTGATAACTGGAACTTTGGTGGTTGATAAAGGCACTCTGTCTTCTTGATGTTGATTTTGAGGCTGAATTGGCTAGCTGCTCTTGCAAATTTCTCCACTAAAGATTGCATATCTTCCACACTGTGTGCAACTAGAGCACTGTTGTCGGCAAAGAAAATTTCTCTTACTACCTTTATCGATGTCTTACTCTTGGCTTTAAACTGTGCCACATTGAACAAGTCTGCTTCTTTCCTTGTTTGAATGTATACTCCTTCTGAAGTGTCTTTGAAGGCCACCTCAAGCATGACTGCCAGATATAGCGAGAAGAGTGTAGGCACCAGCACACACCCTTGTTTCACCCCATTGCTTACTGAAAAGTCTTTAGATACTGAACCACTCATTGTCACGTTTGCTTGCATACCTGTATGGAGTGCCTCGATCAGGCTGACAAACTTCTCTGTACAGCCAAATTTCTTGAGTACCTGCCAAAGTCCTTGTCATGAAACAATGAAGGCTTTACTGAAGTCTATGAAGACTACATAAAGCGGCATGTTCTGTTCGATACACTTTTCTTGAACCTGTTTCAAGCAGAAAATCATGTCCATTGTGCTTCTTCCACTTCTAAAGCTGCACTGGGTTTCCGGTAGTACATTCTGCGAGATATGTTCATTGAGTCTGTTCAGTAGTACACGTGAGAGAATCTTACCAACAGTGGATAGCAGTGATATACCTTGGTAATTTCCACAATTTTTCCTGTCACCTTTCAGTTGAGGTGGTATGGGCATCTGATTAGGATGCCTCCTGGACGCCTCCCACTTGAGGTGTTTCAGGCACGTCCCACTGGGAGGAGACCCCGGGGCAGACCCAGGACTCGGTGGAGAGACTATGTGTCAGGAATCTGAAACTCAAAACCCATAAGAATATAGTACTCTGTTAGGTTCGTACCTTAATCAGACTCAAGACATAAATATAATTAAAGATTTTTACTTGCAAGGAGCACACACACCTCTGGTTACAGATGGGAAGTATGCGCTGCTACGCAGAGACAGCACTTCCTTTTTATACACAACACAGACCTTGGAAAAGGTTCTGCAACACTTTACCTTACCCACACAGGGTGAAACAGAGAGCTGAACACATTGGATGTTTCATCACAAGACAAAGAATTCTTCAGAAAAACAACTCCATATATGGTATAAAACACAGTAGGCTTTCACAAGCATTTTCAGTCTTTCTGGTTACACTGTTGCAAGACATATTAAACTTTTCGTGCAAAGGCATTATTTCATCAATTTCAATGTCACACAGAGTAAAAATAAGGAACAGTTGCATAAGCATTGTCCATTATGACATGTTAACTCACATATACATTTAGTTGCATAAGCATTGTCCATTATGAAATGTTAACTCATATATACATTTTATACATTTTCCAACAATTCCCTCCTGTTTAACGTTTCATAATTTCATTTCCCATACAGTCATCAGTACAATACATCTTCAATTGATTTTCTGCATTGACGTCATTAAGTATTACTCTCAAATTTTACACAGGAGTGCAATCATCATACCCGTCTGACTTTGGGTCAGAGTTCTCGTCAGCGGTCTGGGGCAGAGCTACATACTGTCCTTTTGAGCTATTAGCAAGAAAGGCTTGTTGCATCATAAATGTATGCTGAGATAATGCACGGGCAATCATAGATTTAACACACGGTACCAGGCAACAGCAAAATATGAACATGCACATCAGCACACTAATCAAAGGCATGAGGGCCTTTAACAATACCTGCCACCATGTTCCGGAAAACAGCCAATCCAGCCATCCTTGTTTAGGGACAAAATCAGCAGTCATGGCTTTCTGTAATTTGGTCAATGTTGCCATAGCTTGAGTCATATTCTCAGAGTGGACATTGCCAGGAATGAAGGTGCAGCAGGTAGTGTTAAACATTACACAGAGGCCTCCTTCTGAGGCGGTTAACAAATCCAATGCCATTTGATGCAACAACACCATACTGCGCAGGGAGTCAATTTCAGCATTCTGCAACCTGTTAATGTCTAATGTGCTGTTAATGAATAACCCTAGTCGATAATTTAAAGTTTCAACTCGCAACATGAGTTTTCCCACACACCCCCAAGGAAAGAGTGACAATCCCACCTTTTGGGCATCATTCCAAAGTTTAAATTGCTCAGGCACATCAGTGCCCCATATACGGTCATGCTTGTCAATGGTCAGTTCATCTCTTTTCTTTCTTGATTGGTTTGGTATTTTTTCAATCACAAAAGTGTGGCCACTTACAAACACGGGGGTACAAGCTCCTGTCCAATTTGCAGGAAGGAGTGGATATGCTTTGGTACCGCATAGCCACCATCCTCCCTGTACCCAATAAGTTCCATTACTGAAACCACCCAAGTTTACAGGAGCCCCTTCTCCTGCCACAGCCGTCTGCTCACAATTAGTTGTATTTCCCAGTTTAAAAGTTCCATGATGCTGAACATAACACATTGAATGATTGTACCCGGTATATTTCATAATCAACCGTTGAGGTCTAAATTTATGATCGGTTTTCATATGCCAGTTAACCCAAAACATCTGGTCACATGTGCCATTACTCAATCCCGGTGCATAGGGGTTCTCATCATTTATTTTGATGTAGTGATGCTGGTATCCTATGCCTGCCATGCTAGCGAAACATTTTGCCTGACTCCTATTCATTGGCATTCCATACAACGTTACTTGACTTGCAGAATGAGGCATATATGAACACACATAACAGTTTGTCTTATTAGATGCCTTCACCACTTTAGACACATATTGATACCATGAATTAGAATATTTTGGATCAGGATGATTGTCTCCCTCCGTCAACCACCATTGGTCCGCGTGGTACGTCTATCTTCGCTGCCGTCGTGGGGTTGGGGTTACAGTGAGGATGACGATGGCTAAGCCCAGACTTGCAGCCAGAAAGCTGACCAGGATCCAACCATGATTCGCCATAGTGCCTATTGCCCCTGGGAGTATACCTCGTAATTTTTAGGCCACTATCTTCACCAGGTTTGAGAGGGGTCCTATCCTTAAAAGGACTAGACTCCCCTTTGTAGCTGGACTTACCCTAGGGGTGGCTGGAGGTCACTTATGGGAACCAAGAGTCTCTTAACGTGGGAAAGATGGATCCAGGATGGGCGCTCAGCAATTCTCACTGCAGTTGGAGTGGTTAATAGTACTTCATATGGTCCCAGCCATCTAATGGAATCCCAAGTTCGACGGTGATGGTTTTTTATGAAGACGTAATCACCCGGTCGAAGGGGATTTTCAGGACCCTCCTGGGGAGCAGAGAGAGATCTGACAGATTCAACATAGTCTTTATGCTTCATACAGGTTCTCAAATGTTCCCCCAAAGTTGTATAGGGGCCAATAGTGGTTAAAGGGAGGAGGTCAGGCAACACATAAGGCCTATGAAAAGCACATTCAAATGGGGACAGGCCACTCCCTTTTTCTGGAATGGTGTTAATGCTCAACTTGACCACAGTTAAAGCTTTGGGCCATGAAATATGCTGATCATGCATTACCTTGTTAAGCATTTGTTTAATTGTTCCATTTTTTCTTTCCACCAGGCCTGCACTCTGTGGATGGTATGCAGTGTGGAATTTTAATTTAGTACCTACTGCAGAAGTTAAATCCTTGACCATTTGTGCTGTGAAATGGGTACCGTTATCTGCATAAATAATTTCAGGTATGCCAAACGTGGAGAATACGGTGTTTTGTAACACTTTACAAACAAACTTTGCATCTGCTTTTGCGGTAGGGTGTATTTCTGTCCATTTGGTGAAAGTGTCAATGAGAACAAGACAGTATTGTAGCTGTCCTACTTTAGACAGTTCTATAAAATCCATGCACCACTGTGAAAAGGGAGTTTTTGGTGGTGGGAAGCTACCTTGTCTCGCCGGGGCAGACCCAGGACTCGGTGGAGAGACTATGTCTCCCAGCTGGTCTGGGAACGCCTTGATATCCCCTCTGAAGAGCTGGAGCAGGTGGCTGGGGAGAGGGAAGTCTGGGCTTCTCTGCTTGAACTGCTGCCTCTGCGACCCGGACCTCCGGAAAAGCGGTAGAAGATGGATGGACCTTTCTTGAACAAAGGCACAATACTTGCATCCTTCCAGTCTTGAGGTACTTTCTGGGCATCCCATATCTCTTGGATGAGCTTGTGCAGGCAGTTGGTCAGCTGAACACCACGAAGTTTCCACACTTCTGCTGGAATTCCATCCCTTCCTGGAGCTTTACCATCCTGTGTTGTCCTGATAGCTGCCATTAGTTCAAGATTTGGTGGTTCATCCAGACTTGATACAGCTGGTTGCTGCACTAAAACTTCTTTAGCCTCTTCAGTGAGATCTCCAGGGTTGTTTAGTAGTTGGTCAAAGTGGTCTGCAAATCTGTCCAGGATCTTGTCTTTCTTCTGCAAAACCATTTCACCATCCATAGCCTTTATTTGGATCAATCCTCTTGGTTTAGGGCTGTAGATTTCTCTCAAACCTGTGAAGAATGTTTTCATGTCCTTCCTGACTGCTGCAGTTTGAAGTTCCTCCACTTTTTCATCCCACCAGTTGGATTTCATCTCTCTGGTGTACTTCTGTAGCTCACTCTGAGCCTTTGAGTATTTCTTCTTCTTTGACCTTGTGTTACACTGTAGGTTTTCCTGCGTAGCTGTATTCCTCGCTTCTAGTAGTTTCTTCAGATGTTCATTATGCTCATCAAACCAATCTTGATGTTTCCTCTCAGGGTGGCCTAATACATCACTCACAGTCTGATACACCGTATCCTTCAGTGTTGCCCATTTCTCTTCTATATCATTCTCTGAGTTGTTGCTGTCCCATTCTTTCAAGTTTTCACCCATTCCCTGTGTAAGTTCTCCCTGCTTCTTTTGGCCTTTCAGTGCTCTAAATGGTAAATGGTAAATGGCGTTCACTTATATCGCGCTTTTCTTCTCATCTTGGATGACCAAAGCGCTTTACAGATCCTGCAATCCACCCATTCACACACTGATGGCGGCAGAGCTGCCATACACACAGGCGCTAACCAGGCCACCAGGAGCAACTGGGGGTTCAATGTCTTGCTCAAGGACACTTCGACAAGCGGACAGCAGACAGAGCGGGAATCGAACCCATGACCCTCCGATCAGTCGTCGGTCACACTACACCTGTGCCACCGCCACCCCCACTAGTGTTTAGCTTCCGTGGTGGCTTCGCACCCGTCCTGCGGTGCTGTTTTCATCTCCAAATCCTTAATCTAGATCTCAGCATAACATGATCAGTACAACAGTCCGCACCTCTCATTGCTCTAGTGTCCAATACATCCCTTATGTCTCTCTGCCTTACTATGATGTAGTCTAACAAGTGCCAGTGCTTGGATCTTGGGTGCATCCATGTCTTGTGTGTGTCCTTGTGCTTAAATAAAGTGTTGGTTATCACAAGGTTGGACTCTGACCATAGTGCAAGTAGAAGTTCTCCATTAGCATTGCACTTGTCTACTCCATGACTGCCTAGCACTCCTTTCCATTTCTCAGTGTCTGAACAAACTCTGGCATTAAAGTCTCTAACAAGTATCAGCCTGTCATCAGTCGGTACACACCTGATAGTCTCACATAAATCACTGTAGAACCTCCTCTGTGTTGGTCATTGTTGGGCATATACACTGATGAGTGTGGCATACATCTTCCACTATAGTGGGATTCTCATAGTCATTATCCTGTCGTTGATCGGCACCGGTTCCTCATCAAGCATTGCTGCTATCTCCTTTCTAACTGCAAAGCCCACTCCTGCTTCTCTCCTTTCTTGAGTTGATCTCCCACTCCAAAAGAAGATGTACCCATGGTCTTCCAAGCTGTCATATCCAGGCAATCTTGTTTCACTGAGTGCAGCTATGTCTACATTGTACCTGTTCATTTCCAGGGCCACAAGCGTGGTCTGTCTTTCTGGGCGCTGTGATGTTGTTCTGTCCAACAGAGTGCGTACATTCCTTTCTGCTACACACAAGGCTGCTGTTTTCCTCTTCTTTTGTCTTCCTGCTCCTAGGTTACTTTTCGCTGTCTGTCGGAGTGTGAACAGATCCCCCTGATATACTCATCACGTTTTATTACAGTATCTATCTACATATCTATGTGGTAAAAAAAAAAGGAAAACTAGTGCAATCGCATGGAAAATAACATTAAAAACATGTTAATTTCAACTTTCTAACAAAAACCTCAGGGTCCAGCTGGACCCCACTTTCCAAGATGATGCATTTGCAAATTGCTAAAACTATTGTGTCATAAATAAAAGTTGCAACATAAAATATTTTCATTAAATGAGATGCTAATTTCTCAACTTTTTGATGCTTCATCTACCACGGTAGAGCTTACTTTGGTACCTTGCATCTTATTTGCTCAGCCATCATAAACTAAACAAAGGAGACAGATTTCACAGCATAAGTAGAACCCACTGGTTATAAACTTCACCAGAGAACTGTTGTATCATATTTAGATGCAAACATATTAATTTTCCCTTTCATAAAATGAGTGGGGTCCAACTTGGACCCCAGTTGTACTGAAGAGGGTGTCTGATTAGCACCCAGCCATGTCTGCTAGCTAATAACAGTATGAGGGGGTGCTGAAAAGTTCATAGGCTGACCAAGATGCAGTGGTTTATTGTATCCATACTCTTGACAGTTCTCTCACTCTCAGCTCTGCCCTCTTGTTCCTTGGCCACTGAAGCACAAATATTACTGGTTCAGCACCTACAAGCATAGCTCCTTCTTAGGTAACCACAAACATTTCAGCCCCCCTCCTACCTACCTTTAGAATGTGTTAAGAAAATAAAATTAAAACTTTTTAACTTACCATTAATGGCGTGGATGTTCCTAGTGGAAATGCACCTTGAAATGCAGCCCGCACACCTGCCATCACAGCTCGTTCAATATCTCCCAGTTGCAGCAAGTTCCCGCCATACTTTCCTGACTAAATCTGCCATGCCCATCTGTAGAGTGGGCGGATCTCTGGTATGAAGCCACAGGGGGCGTGGTTAATTAGCATATTTTCTAAATATTTAGCAACACACTTGGCGAGACATTTAACATTTAGATTTAAATATAATATTTAGATATCCACCTTATTCCTGGGGCTGCCGCTGTAGGAAGAATGATTATGAGCGGAGCTTCCGGTTTCGGCTGATGTAGTGTTAAATCAGTCAGTAAGAGTGGAGCAACAGGAGCATTTAAAATAGTGTTTTTAAAAGTTTTTCAAATTCATTTTAATGTATAGTCCACATACGTGTTTTGCACTCTAGTGGCAGCTAATGTCAGCTCTTCTAGTTTCTGTATTTTTTGAATGTTTTGGCGTAGTTCTGGTACTTGTTGCTGGTGTTCGTGGTTGTGCCATAGATTGTATAAATGGAGGCTTCTCACCACACGGTGACAGATGACATCCAAGCATGGTGTTGTGGCAAACGTCTGCACTAAGGTAAATTTGATTAATCCAACATTCATTCATCTTCTTCCGCTTAATCCTTTTTGGGTCACGAGGGGGCTGGAGCCTATCCTAGCGTCTTTGGGCGAGAGGCAGGGTACACCCTGGACAGATCGCCAGTCCATCGCAGGGCCAACACAGAGAGACAGACAACCATTCACTCTCACAGTCATACCTAAGGACAATTTAGAATCCCCAGTTTGATGCCAATTAACCTAACTTGCATGTTTTTGGCATGTGGGAGGAAACCGGAGAAATCCCGGAGTAAACCCACACAGACACGGGGAGAACATGCAAACTCCACACAGATCACTGTTGGTTGGGGGCTGGGATCGAACCCAGGATCCCCCGGCCAAGGGTGAGTTGCTGTGCTGCCGTAGTGCTAACCACTCCGCCACCGCGCCTCCCTATGGCCAACATATTTTAACAAAATGCAGCCAACTTTATTGCGGTGGAGACGTACTGGCAAAATTCGGAATGCGCACGGCGTCATTACAAGCTACAGGCAACAAGAAGTCATAAATCATGACTCTTTCTTTGTTTGACAGCGGCAAGTCCCAGGAAAACCCCATGAGTGCCTGGTATCATTGGAAAGCTTAGAAATCGTACTTTCTAAAAATCCCTATATTTTTGTGGAAGACATAACTCCCGACCAATCGAACGTGAGTTTTCAACCTAGCCAAAATATAAACAAATTGCCTTTTTCCGGGTCAGTTTTTGTGCACTTCCTGCAAAATAAATATCATTTTGAAGGTCTTTCAATACAGAATATGGAAATAACGTTGCATCAGTTTTGAAAATGTCCTCAAAGTGACTCATTTTGCCAGCATGGGTCATTTGTTTACAGCGTTAGGATCTTAGCAGTGGCGATAACTAACGGAGCTACTGTGTACGAGGCCACTTTTTAAGGTCATCTTCCCATCAATCCATCCATCCATCTTCTACCACTTTTTTGGAGGTTGGGGTCGGGGGATGCAGCAGTTCAAGCAGAGAAGCCCAGACTTCCCTCTCCCCAGCCACCTGCTCCAGATCTTCAGAGAGGATACCAAGGCGTTCCCAGACCAACTGGCAGACATAGTCTCTCCAGCGAGTCCTGGGTCTGCCCCGGGGTCTCCTCCCAGTGGGACGTGCCAGAAACACCTCAAATGGGAGGCGTCCAGGAGGCATCCTGATCAGATGCCCAGACCACCTCAACTGGCTCCTTTCAATGTGGAGGAGCAGCGGTTCTACTCTGAGCGTCTCCCAGATGACTGAGCTCTTCACCCGATCTCTGAGGGTGAGTCCAGCAATCCTATGGAGAAAGCTCATTTCAGCCGCTTGTATCCACGATCTTGTTCCTTCGGTCATTACCCAAAGCTCATGACCATAGGTGAGGGTAGTAACGTAGATCAACTTGTAAATCGACACCTTTGCCTTCGAGCTTAGCTCCCTCTTCACCACAACAGACCGGTACAATGTCCACATCACTGTAGATGCTGCTCTGATCTGTCTGTCAATCTCTTACTCCATTCTCCCCTCACTCGTGAAGAAGACCCCAAGATACTTAAACTCCTCCACTTGGGGCAGGAGCTTGTCCCTAACCCGGAGAGGACAATCCACCTTTTTCCGGCTGAGGACCATGGATTCAGACTTAGAGGTGCTGATTCTCATCCCAGCCACTTCATACTCAGCGGCAAACCGTCCCAGTAAGAACTGTAGGTCATTGCTGGATGAAACCAGCAGGACTTCATCTGCAAACAACAAAGATGAGATCCTGTGGTCACCAAGCATGACACCCTCCATTCCCTGGCTGCGCCTAGAAATCCTGTCCATAAAAATTATGAACAGGATCGGTGACAAAGGGCAGCCCTGGCAAAGTCCAACTCTCACTGGGAATGAGTCCAACTGAGTGTTGGCAATACGAACCAAACTCTCACAACGGTCGTACAGAGACCGAATAGCTCATAACAAAAAGCCCGATCCCCATACTCTCGAAGCACCCCCCCACAAAAAACCATGAGGGACGCGGTTGAATGCCTTCTCCAAGTCCACAAAACACATGTAAACTGGTTGGGTAAACTCCCAGAAACCCTTGAGGATTATCGAGAGGGTAAAGAGCTGGTCCGATGTGCCACGGCCAGGATGAAAACCACATTGCTCCTCTTGAATCTGAGGTTCGACCAATGGCCAGACTCTCCTTTCCAGTACCTTGGCATAGACCTTACCAGGGACGCTGAGGAATGTGATCCCTCTAAAGTTAGAGCACACCCTCTGGTCCCCTTTCTTGAAGAGAGGAACCACCACCTCGGTTTGCCATGCCAAAGGCACTGCTCCCATCCTCCACGCAATTTTGCAGAGGTGTGCCAACCATGACAGCCCTACACATCCAGGGCCTTGAGGTACTCAGGGTGAATCTCATCCACCCCTGGGGCCCAGCCACAAAAGAGATTTTTAACACAACTGTTACATTTCTGTAAGTCTTTGTTTTTGAACTGTCTGGATATCAATAAATGTGTGTTTGGTGTACCCTGTGCTTAAATCCTCATTCCTCCTTCTGTTCCTCCATGCGCTTCTCCACAGCGCACGGGGAAGTTTATGACACTGGGTAACACAATAAGCCACACACAAAACCCTCAGTCCTTGGATGGATCTCTCTCCAGGCGTCTCCGTCTTTTAACCTCAGGGCTCCTGCTGCGCCGTCTCTTCTCCTTCACCGGCAGCCACAGCTCACTTGGGTGCCTCCAGATCTCAATAGACCTACGCCGATGTGCCTCCATCCAGTCGGGCTACACCTGGAATCGCCTGTGCTCGTCCCGCTGCCTGCGTAGACTGTGATCCCGTCGTACTTGAGCTTCAACCCTGGTCAATGAGGGAGCCCTCATCTTCCTGTCTGGATTCCTTTTCCTGTGACTGGCCTCCTTCACCGATCCAGTTGGCTTGCGGGCCCGGTTTGATCTTCTCTTGGCAGGCCGTCGCTGGGAGCGCTTTACCACCACCACGCTCTGCGGTCTCACCCCTTTTTCTTCCGGAGAGGGTGCCTCGTCCTTAGGGGCCGCGTCGGGGGTCCTGGCATGCCGTCCGGCATCCTCATCCAGGGCAGCCTGAAAACCGGGTCGGGTCCACCCCGAGGTGGCGCCGCATAGCACCGAATGTGCTCTCCAACAGTTACTCTGTCCAGCCAGTCTGAATCCCACACCTCAGCACCCTCCTTGACTGGAACAGGTCGGCCCCAAAGTTCACATCCTGACCACTCTTCACCCGACACGTTGTCTATGGAGAACCCTAAGCTGTAAAAAAGGTTGCATCATATAACGTTGACTCCTGTTGCAGAAACGTTGATGTGGACCCTGGGTGCTACGATCTCCTTATATTGGGCCTCCATTTCCACATACACCAAAATAGCCAACCTGTTCCATCCATAACCAAAATACTCTTCATGTTGCCTCCTAATCTGTCGGCGGGGAAACAGACTTCTCATGGTCGCCAGGTTCAGAACGGAAATATCCGCTCCAGTGTCCACCAGCAGTGGGACCTCACGCCATCTAGCATGACGTTACATCCGATCCTCCCCGTCGTCTCTGGGGATATCGTATGCAAGGTGGTTGGAGTCTTCTGCGCAGCATCTGGTTCACCCCTATGGTTCCTGCATTCGAAGTTCGTAAACATCCTGGCAAAGTGGTTCAGCACACCATACTGTACTTCCCACAATGCTTTCCTTTCACCGGGCACATCCTGGACTTATAGCGGTGATTAGTGGACCCACATCCATAACAACGAGGTGTACCTGGGGCGGACCTAATCTTGACCACCAAGGCAATATCTTCCTCTCCGCATTCGCCAACACCAGGGTCCAGGAACAGTGCCTTAGTGCGAGACTCACCCTTGTCCAGAGAAGCCCCTCCAGTAAGGCCTCTCGTGATGGTCTCTGCTGCCTCGAACTGTTGGGCATGCCTAATAGCTGCAGCCAACGTCAATCTGGACCAGGCCGCTGGGCAGCGGATGTGTTCTGCCAGCTGGTCCTGAATCATTTCATTCTCCAGGGGCCCAAACTTGCACTCCCTCACCAGCTCTCGGAGGTCCGCCAAGAATCTCTTCACTGGCTGTCCTGACCACTGGCGGCACTGTCGAAACTGGATGCGTCAGACTGTGACGTTTTCTGGCGCATGAAAGTAGCATGCCATTAGCTCCACCACTTCATCAAAGCTGTCTGCACCTCCAAGGTTCTCCAGGATCCTCTGCCCTTCCATACCTAAATTATGGACCAATACTGCTATCGTGCAAAGCTTCTCCAGCTTGCCAAGGTTCAAAACTATGAGGTAGTTCGTAAAAGCAGCAAACCAGCAGGGCCACGGCACGAGCGGCTCGCCCAGGGCCTCCAAAAACAGCCAAAAACTGGCAACAGATCTTTCCATTACTGCTTTTACCTCGTTGCCAAATGTTATGTCCATAATTAGGTAAATAACGAGCAAGTGGTAACTCGGTTAACAGGGTTTTATTCAGGATGCCAACTATATATACAGTGGGGTAAAAAAGTATTTAGTCAGCCACCAATTGTGCACGTTCTCCCACTTAAAAGATGAGAGAGGTCTCCAGTTTTTGTCATAGGTATACCTCAACTATGAGAGACAAAACGAGAAAAAAAATCCAGAAAATCACAGTCTGATTTTTAAAGAATTTATTTGCAAATTATGGTGAAAAATAAGTATTTGGTCAATAACAAAAGTTCATCTCAATACTTTGTTATATACCCTTTGCTGGCAATGACAGAGGTCAAACATTTTCTGTAAGTCTTCACAAGGTTTTCACACACTGTTGCTGGTATTTTGGCCCATTCCTCCATGCACATCTCCTCTAGAGCAGTGATGTTTTGGGGCTGTCGCTGGGCAACACAGACTTTCAACTCCCTCCAAAGATTTTCTATGGGGTTGAGATCTGGAGACTGGCTAGGCCACTCCAGGACCTTGAAATGCTTCTTACTAAGCCACTCCTTCGTTGCCCGGGCGGTATGTTTGGGATCATGGTCATGCTGAAAGACCCAGCCACGTTTCATCTTCAATGCCCTTGCTGATGGAAGGAGGTTTTCACTCAAAATCTTACGATACATGGCCCCATTCATTCTTTCCTTTACACGGATCAGTCGTCCTGGTCCCTTTGCAGAAAAACAGCCCCAAAGTGCGATGTTTCCACCCCCATGCTTCACAGTAGGTATGGTGTTCTTTCTCCTCCAAACACGACAAGTTGAATTTTTACCAAAAAGTTCTATTTTGGTTTCATCTGACCATATGACATTCTCCCAATCCTCTTCTGGATCATCCAAATGCACTCTAGCAAACTTCAGACGGGCCTGGACATGTACTGGCTGAAGCAGGGGGACACGTCTGGCACTGCAGGATTTGAGTCCCTGGTGGCGTAGTGTGCTACTGATGGTAGCCTTTGTTACTTTGGTCCCAGCTCTCTGCAGGTCATTCACTAGGTCCCCCCGTGTGGTTCTGGGATTTTTGCTCACCGTTCTTGTGATCATTTTGACCCCACGGGGTGAGATCTTGCGTGGAGCCCCAGATCGAGGGAGATTATCAGTGGTCTTGTATGTCTTCCATTTTCTAATAATTGCTCCCACAGTTGATTTCTTCACATCAAGCTGCTTACCTATTGTAGATTCAGTCTTCCCAGCCTGGTGCAGGTCTACAATTTTGTTTCTGGTGTCCTTTGACAGCTCTTTGGTCTTGGCCATAGTGGAGTTTGGAGTCTGACTGTTTGAGGTTGTGGACAGGTGTCTTTTATACTGATAATGAGTTCAAACAGGTGCCATTAATAAAGGTAACGAGTGGAGGACAGAGGAGCCTCTTAAAGAAGAAGTTACACGTCTGTGAGAGCCAGAAATCTTGCTTGTTTGTAGGTGACCAAATACTTATTTTCCACCATAATTTGCAAATAAATTCTTTAAAGATCCTTCAATGTGATTTTCTGGATTTTTTTCTCTCATTTTGTCTCTCATAGTTGAGGTATACCTATGATGAAAATTGGAGACCTCGCTCATCTTTTAAGTGGGAAAACTTGCACAATTGGTGGCTGACTAAATACTTTTTTGCCCCACTGTAAGTAAAGGTTTACGGCACACGCCTGCAGGCTAGGTGGCTCCCACGACGAAAGAGGACAAGCCTCTTCCACCCACCTCCTTTATACCAGGAGTGGCGTCACTACCAGAAACCAGCAGTCAACCACCCCGGTCCGTTCCCTGTCCAACCCGGCCACCATCTTATTAATGCCAGCCTGTTTCCATATCTAACACTTCTCACACATTGATTACTGTTTTATTAACTGGTCACTCACTGGTGTAACCATAATCAAACCCATTGAATCTTTATACAAAAAAGCCATGAAGTCTTTGATAAGAAAGATACCACATATCATTCAGGTTCAGGTTCAGGTTCAGGTTACTTTATTTGTACCCGTAGGTAGATTTGTTTTGCAGTCAGGTGACCTCCATATTTACAAACCACAATTACATTCAATATGAACACAAACACAGGCACACATGAAGCTGACTATAAACATGATAAAAGTACTCAAGGATCCACCAATCAGGACATAGGACAAAGCGATAAGAGAAAAAACAGAGATAAGAGAGAAGGTGTGGCGGTTTGGTGTAACCCCCACAACAGACTGGACAGACACAGCGCTCGGCTAGAGCAATTAACAGAACAGTGAAATGTGTATTAATGTCTACAGGCAGCCCCGCTTCTTCTGGCTCACTTCTGTGATGTTAATGTTGCCTTTCATGCATTGTGTTCATGCATCCTGTCCTTACTGTGACCTAGGGACCGAGATCAATATGTCTCTCAAATGCAAATGTCTCATGCCTGTTCTGTTATCTCTTTGATCATACCAACTGTTGGGGAATGCTCTTTTATATATTGTTGTAGTTGGGTATATATACTGCACTGTAACCCATGCTCACACTCTCTCTCACTCTTCAACTGCTGGACACACGCACTGTGTGTCTCCTCTTCTCTGAGAGCCGCTGGAGCTCGTGACGGCGGTATGATTCAATAAACCTGCTTAAAACCTTCACATCGCTGCATTTATTTTATCATCCGCTGCACTGGTGACCCCGAGCATGCACACGTTTTGTGCAAAGCAACCTTCTGATCTGGACGGCCACGCTGGCGACTCGACGCTGAAAAAAACACGCTGCCAGCGAACACAGCAGCCTGACGCAAACGATCCGCCCTCCCTTCTGCTTCAGGGAGACCTCGACGCGGAGCCAACACAGGCGAGCTGCTCTCTGGACATCACCCACAACCGGGAAAACTGCAGAAAACATCATGGCGCGACCCTCGCCTGAGATCGGGACATCCACGCTGGACCGGCCGAGGGACACAGAACGTTTTCTCCCTCTCACCGCTACTCCTCCCTCTCAGCGATCCTACTCATCTACCCGAGCCTGAGGAACAAAGATCGTCTATCTCCCCTCAACGCTCCAACGCACCATGACTAATCTGCAGCCACAGCTCATCATAGATGATTTATCGGCACCGACTGCACCGATCTCCACCAAGTTTTCTGACCCTGGTTCTCCTCTCCAGCTGGCCCACCCATCACGGAACCCCGGCGCACGCACCAGGGAGTTACGAGGACGGCGCACCACGCACGGGACACATACGGCTACACTGACCGCCTTCCTTCTGCTGCACACTGGCCCTTCAGGCTTGCTCGAACACCTGAGGCCCGCAGCTTGCTCACTGGATTTTATGGTCTTAGCCACGGCACACAAGGGGAATTCAGCTGTCTGCGGTTCCCGAGGCTTTAGGGTTGCGCCTGCACCTAAAAGTCAAACACGCCAAGTCCCTTTGCTTCCTTTTTTTTTTCTTACAGCCACTCCTGCTTTTCTTCATGGCCACGAGAGGAGTCAGAGACTAATTTTTCTTCTTGCAGACCTCCGCACGCTCAACGGGACAGCCCCTCGACGTCGCGGACCAGCAAGCAATTTTTGCGCGGCTCGGACGATTTCACCGTCCCCGTCCGGCACGTACTACCCCCCTCCTCCCTCCCCCTCCTCCTGCAGAGAGCTTCTCCTGCTCGCTGCCCAAGCTGAATGATCGAGACCTCGGCCTCCTGCCGAGCCCTCTGGGAGGGAGCATGTGGCGGTTTGGTGTAACCCCCACAACAGACTGGACAGACACAGCGCTCGGCTAGAGCAATTAACAGAACAGTGAAATGTGTATTAATGTCTACAGGCAGCCCCGCTTCTTCTGGCTCACTTCTGTGATGTTAATGTTGCCTTTCATGCATTGTGTTCATGCGTCCTGTCCTTACTGTGACCTAGGGACCGAGATCAATATGTCTCTCAAATGCAAATGTCTCATGCCTGTTCTGTTATCTCTTTGATCATACCAACTGCTGGGGGAATGCTCTTTGATGTATTGTTGTAGTTGGGTATATATACTGCACTGTAACCCATGCTCACACTCTCTCTCACTCTTCAACTGCTGAACACACGCATTGTGTGTCTCCTCTTCTCTGAGAGCCACTGGGCTCGCTTCCGGCGCGCATGCACGGCGCCGGAAGCGGAGCTCGTGACGGCGGTATGATTCAATAAACCTGCTTAAAACCTTCACATCGCTGCATTTATTTTATCATCCGCTGCAAAGGGTCATATTAAAAAGTTAAAGACTAGTCAAAGAAGTTAAAAACTCAAAAGTCTAAAACCCAATTAAAGATTTAGAACACAAATAAAAAACCTACAAAAATAAGTAAATATAAAATAATATTAATAAGTAGGTAACTAAATTATGTGCAATATATTGTTACATCTTGTTCAACTCTTTAACAGCAGCAGGAACAAAGCTGTTTTTGTAGCGCTGGGTTTTACATTTTGGGACAGCAAACCTCCGTCTGGAGGGAAGAAGCTGAAAGTGGCAGTGCAAAGGGTGGGAGTCATCATTTAAAACGGAGGTAGCAATCCTCTGTACCTGTCTGATGTACAGGGATGTCAGGCTCAGCTGTGACTCACCAAGCAAACGACTGGACCATCTAACAACCTGATCCAAGGATTTCCTCTGTTTCAGTTTTGTCTGACCAAACCATGACACTAAAGAAAAGGATAAAACATATTCAATAAAAGCCCGATAAAACATTGTCATTATGGTTCGATCAATTTGGAAGCGTGAAAGTTTCCTTAAACAATGCAAATTTTGCTGACCCTTTTTGCACACCCTTTCACAGTTATCTTCAAAGTTTAAATTACTATCAGTAATCGTCCCAAGATATTTGTAGGATTGCACACATTCAGTGGTCTGGCCTTTTAGTACAGTGACTTTGTGCCTGGGGGTTTTCCTTCTAAAGTCAATAATCATATCTTTAGTTTTTGTCATATTCAGCTGCAGGTAGGAATCCTCACACCAGTGAACAAAATCGTCAACTACTGGGCCGTGGCCACTCTCACCATCCTGGAGGAGACTGACAAGGACTGAATCATCAGCATACTTTATAATGTGTCTGTTGTCATGTCTGCTCCGACACATGTTTGTGTACAGGATGAAGAGTAGTGGTGACAACACACACCCCTGAGGAGAGCCAGTAGAAGAACACTTTTGGTCAGACAACGTACCATTGACCCTTACTCTCTGTGTCCTGTTGGTTAAAAAATCCAGAATCCAACCCACCAGATTATTCCTCAAATCAAATTGTTGCAGGAGCCTTTCAACTAAAATGAGGTTGGATTGTATTAAAGGTGGAAGAAAAGTCCACAAATAAAAGCCTGGCGTATGTCCCATTAAAATCCAGATGTTCAAAAAGCATGTTAAACAGAGTGACAGTGGCATCTTCCGCTCCTCTGTGAGACCTATAGGCAAAACTGCAAAGGATCCAATGCATGCTCAGTCTGCTTTAGGACCTCAAATCTGACCAGTTTTTCAAAAAATTTCATTAAAACTGAAATCAAAGCAACTGGTCTAAAACCATTTACCGTTTTAGGACAGCTGGATTTTGGAACGGGGACAACCACGGCATCTTTCCAGATCTTAGGCACATGTTGTGTCTGTAAGGACTTATTGAAAATATAGTGAAACACAGGACTCAGTTCATGTGCACAGGACTTTACCAAGCGCCCACATATATTATCAGGGCCCTGACTTTTGTTCACTTTTACAGCACAGAACACCCTTTTAACATCCTGCACCTCAATATTAAAGTGCTGATTGTCTTTGAGTTTCTGTTTCAAAGCTTGGGTTTCTGTGCTAAAATCAAAGGAATCAAAATGACCATAAAAACGATTAAGAGCAGTTCTGTGCTCTGAAGGCCTGCAGTAGTTTTCATACTGGCCCAGGCTGAACCAAGCTTCTTTGTTGCCATCTTGCTTTCCAACTCTGATTTATAATTCCGTTTTGCTCTTAAAATTTCGGCCTTCAGCTCTTTTGTGGCTACCTGTAGCTCAGAAACAACCCCCTGTTTAAAGGCAAGTGCTTTCCTCTGTAAGCAGGATTTAACTGATTTTGTAACCCATGGCTTGTTGTTGGGATGTATTTTGACACGTTTACGTGGAACGATCATGTCTCTGCAGAAAGCCATGTATGAGCATGTCACATCCACTAAAGAGTCCAACTCTTCTCCGCAGGCAAGTGTGAACACCTCCCAGTCCATACAGTTAAAGCATTCCTGGAGGCAGTGCACTGAATCCTCTGTCCACACGTTTATGTCTCTGGTCTTTGCCTTGACTCTTCTGAGAGCAGTTTTATATGTGGGCAGTAAATGTACACAGTTGTGATCGGAGGATCCTAGAGGAGGAAGGGGAAGAGATTTAAAGGCCCTCTCTATGGATCCGTAGCAATGGTCCAATATCTTTTTTCACCTGGTTGGGCAGGAGACATACTGATAAAAGTTTTTAAGTGTCTTCTTTAAAGACACATGGTTAAAATCCCCAGTGATAAAATTTGGAGCCTCTGGGGAAATTGACTGCAACTGCTGTACCCCATCAAAGACGGTGCTGGAGGTGGAGGCAGCATCTGCCCTCGGGTGAATGTAAACAGTCATTATGAAAAGTTGGGGGAACTCGCAGGGCAGATAAAAGGGGCGTAGTGACACGGGCAGAAGCTCCACATCTGGTGTACAGATGCGCTCTCTGACCATAACAGATGTACAGTACTGTTTATTAATATACAAACATATGCCGCCCCCCTGACGTTTCCCCTTTACCTCTTCCTGCCAATCTGAGCGAAGTAGGGCTCCAAAGCCATCAATCTACAGGTCCGCATCCTGGTCATGCACCATAAGCCACGTCTCCATGTAAGCCATGACACAGCAGTTCTTGAAATCCTTCTAATATCATACATTTCCTTGGATTTCATCCACTTTATTTCTCAGGGATTGTACGTTCCCCATAATAATGGAAGGAAGAGGAATGCGGTTAAGCTGAAGCCTCCTCAGGTTTAATCTTACGCCGCCACGCTTTCCGCGTTTCTTCTTCTTGTCTCTCTTTTCTTCGCTGTGTCCATGAAAATCTCTTAAAATAAAGTCCGGTAGTTGCGGCACAGACTCAAACACAGATGCTGCATTATCCATGTTTAAATGCAGTACCATTTCTCTGGAATACTGTGTTGTTCCCGGCATGATTGCGATCGCGCTTACCTCCAAGACAAAGAGCCGGTAAGAAAGAAACAACAGTGCAAAAACAAGAAGGAAATCCATACTGATGGAACCAGGGAGCTCTTTGTTATATAGTCCACAAACATTCAAGGACAAAAACGGCACAGAGAATTATGTTAAAACACATTAAAGTGCATAAAAACAGAGACATAGACGTCAAACTTTTTCACCCACTGCCGGTCGCTGTGTGCGCATGCTGTCATCATTGCTGTCACATTTACAAGAAACACAAATTCCTGTCTTTTGAAAATTATAAAACTCTCAAATTTTCCTGTTCAGTTTATAAAATATTAAATGGCTATGCACCCCTTTCTTCCCCAGGAGAATATGTTAAACTGAGAACTGTCACTGGTACAACCACCAGAGCAAGTACTAGAGGAGACTGTGAGGTCCCCCATAGACACACCACATTTGCTCAGTCTGTGCTATCAGTGAGGGGCACCAAAATCTGGAATAACATACCACCTGCAATCAGAGAACGTACCACACTAAACACTTTTAAGATGCATTGTAAAAATTTGCTTTTAAACAACTAAAGCCTCTTTTCCACTAGCCCAGCACACCTCGGTACGGCTCGATTCACTTCAGTACGGCTCGGAATGCTTCTGTCTCCATTAGCACGGTGTTTGGCATGGGTGTTGTGCTGGGGTGGGTGGGTTTATAATAGCGAGGCGGTGCCACACTCCCGTGACGTAACGCACGCAACCCAAGCAAAAACATTTTTTTTTCCAAAACTTTATTGAGAAGACCCAAGCAAAACATAACACATAGCTGTACAAGGCCACTCCTCGGTCTGTGGCTTTTTTCACCGTAAACACCAAAAAGGACCGCCAGACAAGGGTACAGGCAGCGAGATGAAAACACTCTGGAATAGTTCTGCAGCTTCTGGGAGAGCCAAAGGCGTGAGGATACAAACTAGGTCGTATATGACGGTAAGCTAATGGTTGCTAATGCTAGTTTGCTATAAGTACGTCGTGCTACACTTTAATGTCTGCAAGTTATCGCTGTTAGGTACTAAAATATGTACGCTGTGTGTGTTTCAGATGGCTCTGTTGTGGGGAAATTACTGCTTCATTCGCTCTGGGCGTGCCTGTCACGGATGTGATCAGCCTGTCACTGATGTCAACACAGCTTCACAAACGAGCAGTATTGAGCTTAAGAATGTCCGTAGAAACATTTTATTTCCTGTACAACAAATTGCTCTGATCTGCGTGAAAATCATGGAGAGACTGTTGAGACATCATGGACTTACCTGCTTCTGCAGCAGATTCTGAGATGGTATCATAGAAAAAAACGATCAGCTGACACAACTTGATCGCCAGGTTGATATTAGCCACAAAATATATATTCAAAAAGTAAACTTTACTGAGTTAGGTATAATAAGATATATTTGACAGTTATCATGCATTTTAGGCCAAAACAAACTTGATCTAGGATTAAAAGCAATTAAAATAATGCAGTCACAAGTTTACATGGAAACATGTACTGTAGAAATATACTGTATATTCTCTGCATCAACAATGTACTAGATATGCATTCATGTTGTATTGCACTGGGATTTGCACTGACAATAAACCTATGAAGTTTTTGCAGATGTCTCTTTTTTTATATGTGAAGGTTACCACCATGTGGCATAAATTAAATACTGAAAGATTGGAAAAGCTAAGAATAATCCAGCAGTTTGAGAAATCACTTTTGGTTTGGTGTAAGTCTGTCAACAGAATTATGAACCATAAAGCAGTTTGTGTTAAAATGTTAAATCCAATTAAACCTAATCCGGGGGCTTCCAATCATGTGTCGTGTGGGGCCAAGACCCTGCAGGTTCTCTCTTCTACCCAGTCTCTTCAGCAGGTGTTATCACTGATCAGTCAGTTGAAGAAGTTCAGTGGAATCTGCTGTTGAAGACACTGGTTGGAGGTAAAGCCTGCAGGGTCTTGGCCCTCCATGGCACATGATTAGACACCCCCCCCCCCCCCGCAGTATCCAACTTTTACTTTCAAAATAAGTGTAAATATTTGCAAAAAGCA
This sequence comes from Pholidichthys leucotaenia, assembly GCA_020510985.1. Lineage (NCBI taxonomy): Eukaryota > Metazoa > Chordata > Actinopteri > Cichliformes > Pholidichthyidae > Pholidichthys > Pholidichthys leucotaenia. The sequence continues at coordinate 67,371,437 of CM035837.1, read as the reverse complement.
AACATTATTAGAAATATGTTATATTTCAATTTAATACTATCCTACTTGTACTTACAAAAACGTGTGAATATTCATAAAAAGCACACACATGAAAGGTAGCACCACAAGCAGTGGGTCACAGCGGTTCTGGGCAACAGCAACACAATTGTGTATCCTTTGCCAATCTGTCTGCTGTTATTTAATGTTTAACTGTTAAGGGACGGATGATTATATGCTCCAAAACTGGAGAAACTCTCTGATAAAAAAGCTGCAACAACACAAGTCACTTTTGGTTTGAATTAACTGCCAAATGACCTAGAAATAATGAGCTGAAACTTGTTTTTATTCGTATTAAATAATGAAACAGTGGCGCACTGGCCAACACCAAATTGTATTATTTTTTACATCCTAGGGCATTTTGGATGTACTGAATAAAAAAAATTCATGTTTTTCACCTTCAGGTCAACGTTTGGAACAACAGTATTATTATTTTCCGTTTAGATGATGCTACACTCCTTCTAAAGTATTGTAATTCTCTGAATTTGGAATGCCGATAGAACATTCAATTTACATATGCTTACTTTTTTTTTACCTACTTTGACTTGTAAGCTTGATCAGTCTCTCCTGCTGCATTTTAAAGTCCAACTTTGCAACTTCTTATAAGTTAACATAAAAAATTTACCCAAAGTTTAGAATTGGATCATGTGTTGCTAATTTTTTATGATATTTCAATAAAAAGAACAGAAAGCTTACAAAAACATTTGTTTTTTGGTCTAGTTAAAAATTACATTACCTTTACAATGGTTGACCCCTGACAGGATGATCAGCATCATTTTCATCAGACTAGGCAATGGAATTTCTATGTAATTATACTGTTTTATAATTCCGTGTTATAACAGACAAACCACACTTTCCAAAACAATTCCATTTTATTATATACAAAATATTAAAATAAAAAAAAACTTTGCAACACAACATGAAGGTTAATTGACATTTTATACACGCCGACCACTGAGTGCCTCTACACCAGCTTCCCAAACTGGGTCAGGAAGGCTCGGTTGAATGAAGCAGTCTCTGCCAGCTCCTGCCTTCATCCTGCTCCAGGGATACCCTCGCGTTTTCTGCAACCTCATTTAAATGTTGCAAATATTTATCATTGAATACATTTTGCTCCTGGTGGCGGGACAGATTCACATTGGAGAATCCGGGCGGGCTGGCGCAGTGGACGCTTGGGATGATTCTACAAGGAAAATGCACACAATAAAATACAGCACGAAAGTGCAAGATATACAGAAAAGACAATAGTTTTTAACAAGATTACATAAGCTTATTTCAGCGTATTGTTCACATGAATAATTAAAATAAAAGCTTTAGTCCTCAGTGTGCTGCAATAAAGCAGCGATCATCATCCACAAATGAACAGCTTTTTTATTGCATAAATAAACTGAGCGTCTTACCGAATATATTTGCGAAAAAACGCACAATAAAAAAAAATTAAAACTCACTGTTAAAGGACTCCGATGTCGAGACCTCCCGGTATATTTTTTCATTCCGGGTGGCTCCGTCTAACTCGCGCTGGATACGTTCGTCTGACAATGCAGTGAGCAGACACTGCACCTCCTCATTGGTCCATGGAACACCCTTATTACGCGAAGCCATTTTTGATAGAGAATAAATGAAAATAGCACAGCAATACACTGAAAATAAACCACCAACAGTGGTTGCGTGCTGAGTAATGGCGGTCGTGAAGATTCTTTTTTTCTTTTTTTTTTTTCAAAAACTTTATTGAGAAGGTCGTGAAGATTCGGCAGAAGAGGAGGAGGAGAGGGGCGGTTACGACCTGACCAATCAGCGCCGGTTACGACCTGACCAATCAGTGGCGACCAGTCTGTTAACGTCACAACACGGCCCAGCTCAGCACTGCTGTACCCTGCCCTTGAGCGGTGCTGAGAATCTCGGCTGTTAAACCGTGTTGGGACTTATGGAAAAGCATACAAAGCGTGCTGAGCCATCCCGTGTCGCGCTAAAGCGTGCTAGTGGAAAAGGGCCTTAAAACTATACCCATGACTACTGGTTGCTCTGCAGCATATGCATATATATATATGTGCATGTGCGTCACACATATGCCCCGCCTCTTGTTTGTTGCTGTCTGTGTTGCTGTGAGGTGTTTGGGTGCACAGCACTTCACTTATGTGACATTTGAATGTTTTGTTTTGTAACACCTCAACTCTTGCACTTTAGCATATACACTTTGTACAGTTTCATTGCAGTTGTTCTGCTCGTGTATGATTATCTGTTTGTGTGGTTTTTGTGACCCGCTGGGGGACTACAGATGCAAATTAGCAGTATTGCTAAATCTGGCATACTTACATTTGTATTAATGTTCATTAGCATGTAATGTCCCTTTCAAATAAACATTAAACTTAACTAAACTAAACTGATGATGTGTCCAGGCTGCATTACTACGTGATGTATGTTATAGGGTGGAGAAATCCTTGTTGGCAAGCACAGAGGTCAAACATTTCTTATAGCTGGTCACCAGGTTTGTGCACATCACAGGGGGGATTTTGGTCCACTCCTCTTTGCAGATACTCTCCAAACACTAAAGGTTTTGAGACTGATGCTTTCCAAAGATTTGATAAACCACAATTAATTTATGTTTTTACATGGGGGGGGGGGGGGTCACTTTTTCACACAGAGCCATGTACAGTAGGTTTGGATTTTTTTTTACCCTTAATAATAAACACCTTCATTTAAAAACTGTGTTTTGTGTTTACTTGTGTTATCTTTGTCTAATATTTAAATTTATTTTATGATCTGAAACATTTAAGTGTGACATACAAAAAAAATGAGAAATCAGGAAGGGGGCAAACACTTTTTCACACCACTGTATTTCCCCCACTGTATTACCCTAATATAATGTCAGGGGTGTCAAACCTGCCACTCTCGAGCAGCTTGTGGCTCTTTGACATCTCTTTTATGGCTCTTTTCTCTTTTTAAAAACTGGTTCCTGTGCGGCTCTTTTTTTAAAAGTTATCAGCCTAAATTTTTCTTGGCATGGTGGTTCAGTTTTTGGCGTTGCGGGCCACCACACAGAAATGTTACCAGTGGAAACCTTGCATGCTCTAATGATCCCAAGACCTATGTTGTTGGGGGAACTTGACCCTGGTACGGTCTCCCAAGACAAACTGGTCCTGGGTGAAGTGCCAGACCAAGAGCAGTCCAGTGGATCCCTGTGAAAACGGTTACATGGGTCCGCCATCCAGTGGGCTCCCCACTTGCAGGAGGGCTCATGGGGATCATGGTGCTATATGAACTGGGTGGCAGCCTGGGCTTCTCTGCCTGATCTGCTGCCCCCACAACCCTGCCCCCCGGACAAATGGTAGCAGGAGAACGGATGGATGGATGGATGATAAATATGAACTTACACTACCGTTCAAAAGTTTGGGGTCACCTCAGACAATTTTGTGCTTTCCATGAAAAGTCACACTTTTATTTACCACCATGAGTTGTAAAATGAATAGAAAATATAGTCAAGACATTGACAAGGTTAGAAATAATGATTTGTATTTGAAATAATAATTTTTTCCTTCAAACTTTGCTTTCGTCAAAGAATCCTCCATTTGCAGCAATTACAGCATTGCAGACCTAACATGATTGCACAAGGGTTTTCTAATCATCCATTAGCCTTCTGACGCAATGAGCAAACACATTGCACATGCACATTAGAACACTCGAGTGATAGTTGCTGGAAATGGGCCTATATACATCTATGTAGATATTGCACCAAAAACCAGACATTTGCAGCTAGAATAGTCATTTACCACATTAGCAATGTATAGAGTGTATTTCTGATTAGTTTAAAGTTATCTTCATCGAAAAAAAGTGCTTTTCTTTCAAAAATAAGGAAATTTCTAAGTGACCCCAAACTTTTGAACAGTAGTGTACCTATTTAGGTACCAGAGTATTAAAAACCATTTGATTTTTCAGTCCATTAGATGGGCCTAGGAGTGGGGCCAAAGACTGATAATATATATAATATCACAGTACTTGACATTCGTGATGATGCACCTCCCTAAATGCACACACCGATATTTTATTAATCATACGTATATATAATAAAATATTGCAGTACTTAAGGAATCAGAATATTGTGATAATATTGCATCATGACCCAAGTATCACAATACGCATTGTATTGCTAGATGCCTCGTGAATCCCACCCCTACTGTTTCCCCACCAAGCACCATCTCTTTAGTTTTGCTCTGAGTGTCCTCAGTCATGCCTTTGGATATCCATTTGTCTCTACTCAGCATGAATGTTTAATGTCATTTATGACATTGTCTGAGCAAAACTAATGCATCTGCACTTCAGTTGAAGTTCCCATGATTGGGTTGGGGCTGGGCAGGGACTCCCAGCCCCACTTCATTACAAGGAGCACCTTGATGCAAATTTGTTAGCCCTCAGAAAAAGCTCCCAGAAGTAAATGCTTTGGTCTAAAGGCAGAGCGGAGAATGATGGATGGTTTTATCTCAGAACTCCATGTAACTCTTAACCCCTTGCACTCTGGTCAATTTCCCTAAAAACGCCAAAAAATAACGTACCCAAAGTAAATCAAAAGCTGTTCTTCAACCCTTTGCAGCATCTTCATGGGGTTGGTCTCATTTAAAAGAAAACACTTTGAATTTTTTGGCAAAACAGTCATAATCTCTCCAAGTGCTCCGGCCACTGAGTAACAGTCATCTAAACATACTGAACTTGAAGAAAATAAATTTTGCCTGGGTGTTTTTTTGGATACAAATGCTTGCAAATAACACACAGCTGTCAGATCCGGGCTGGAAAATGCGACAGAAATGTAGAACCAAGTGTTATCCAGCTGAGGTCAAAATTTTGTAGCAATACCACAAAAATGAATATATTACACAGCTGTTTTCTTAGGTTGTTTCCACGAGTTTTTGAACTGTGCCAAATTGTGCCAAATGGCACAGTTTGGAAAAACGTCTGTAACTTTTGAATGATTCAATATAGAAGCTTCATCTTGGGCTCTAATGAAAGGTGAAGGGCTGTGTGTGTGTGTGTGTGGGGGGGGTGTTATTTATTCATTCATGAATGAATGAATGAACAAACAAGCCCCCACACACAAAGAAGCATGCCACGTAAAAAATGTGTGGCTTTTTTTTTTTTTACAAGAAAAAATAACCTACAGTGCAATAAAAATTATACTAAAATATCTGTAATGTAGAAGATAACAACTCCCCCCCCCCCCGCTATAGAGGACGGACATCGTCCATCGACACATGACGGGCGCCGCGGTCTACTACGCACAGTTGTACTAAAATATCTGCAATAATATCTGCAATCCGCTACAGAAGAGTAGCGGGGGGGGGGGGGGTTCGCGGGGGGACTGGGCACGGTCCGTGCACCGTCCGGACCGGACCGGAGCCGTCATGTTGCGATAACGCACAGTTGTAATTTACCGATCGGTCAAAAGTCATTTGGATTACAATTTTCAAGGATAAAGAATAATTTAGCTTATAACACTTACCTGTCCACACCAGCAGTGTCGCTGGCGAACTTCTCTTCCTCATTGTCAGACGAACATGACGCTGGTCCGCTTGTTACGGACTCGTGGTTCTGGTCACGGGACCTGGTCAAACCATAATTCCATTATTGCGGTTTTGCGCTTCCATGATTGCGGTTTTGGCGAACGATTTTTCAAATAAATAAGAACAGTAGTAAGAAAAAAAGACTGGCGAATGCCTGTGTGACCCAGCCTTACACAAAACAGCTTTCGAACTTCTGTGCTTCAATTGGCTGGCTGTATTCGCAGCCGTTGGTAGGCGGGTCCTTCTTGCTAGGTTTTCAGTCATTGGTTCTTCAAGGTTTCAGAAACCCAATTCAAGGCTCTTATTAGTCGAATGAGAGGTCAATCACATCTAAACCAATCAAAGCACTCCTTTGGCTTTCTGTTCGCGGCTGTGTCTGTAGTGGAAGAACGGAAATGCAGGTTTTTTTTTTCCTCAGTGCGCCCTAGGACGTACAGTGTGCGTCCTAGGGCGCCCTCGTGCGCTCTAGGACGCAGAGACGTGTCCGCCCGCGGTACACCGGAATGCAAGAGGTTAATCTACACAGCCACCTGCCCTACAAGATGGTGTTTTAAAAATGAATTGTTAAATCCTGTCTGTACTACAGCGTGCTCAGTGAGCAGGGTTAAACTCTGAAAGTGCTGTGAGATGACTGTTGTTGTGAAATGGCGCTATATAAATAAATGAAGTTGAATTGATCCCACCTACCACATTTTTGCAGGATTTTTTTTTTTTTTGTAGCATTAAATGCAGGTATTTTTGCTCTATGCATGTTCTGCATAGGAATATTTTAGCTGTTAGCTGAGATTTAGTCACTACCAAACATATGAACATTTTAATTATGGAGATAGTTTAATTCTCAGTTTTTTTTACAGGACAGATATCACAATTAAAGAGAAGTATCTGCACTTTATAGTGAACTACAAAAAATAATTTTAATTTAGATTTTAACTTGATGTAATTTCGTCGGCCTCCGTCGGTCTATGATGACCATGGAAGAGAATCCTAAACGTCTACTCTGCTGGAACAGCACCGCCTGTGGCTGAACAGGCCGATGCGCGAATGGCAGTCCCTGTCACACAGGTCGCACTTGTGGGTGGTCTCCATGCTGCTGGGTCTGTGGCGGTTCTTCCTGCGGGTCCTTTTTTCATCTGCTTCATCTGATGTAATTTACACCAGGTCTATTAGCAGGGCTGCTAGTACTAACTCAAGCGAAGAGATTGCATAATTTTTGGTTATGCAGATTGATTGTTTGGATTTTTTTTAAGTGTAATTGGAAAACCAGAAACGTGGTTCAAAAACAGGTTAGGAGACTGAGTTGCACCGTCAACATTTAGAATGTTAAAGTTTAGAGGTCCCTTCACTGCACTTTTCCCACATTTTGACAGCTCCCACAGGTCTTAATGAAATATTTGTGACATATTTTGGTCAAATTGCCTTAAATATTAAATTATTGCAGCATCATTGTGAATCATATTTTGCAGCTTTACTCAGGATAACCTGTTTCTGTGGATAGCTCTTTAAATTACTAAGAGCCGGGTTTAGCTCCACCTTCCCTCTTACAGTACATCACTATTGCTAATCTTAGCTGGCTAGCTCCTTGCTTGGGTAATGAGTCGAAGTCAACTAATGTATTTTTTTTTATTAAAGAATGAATGAAATAAAGTATCACTAGTGCACAAAGGTGTGTGGTTTGTTGTCAATAGGATATGGCCAGTCCCTGGAGTACAAACACAGAAACATTTGCAAAACAGTGAATCATGGCCCAAGGCAGCTAACGGACACTAGCTAGCTGCTAAAACATTAAAAACCGAAGTACAGTATATGGTCAAATGTTGGTAGATGAACAAGTATTCCAGTTGGGGGGGGGGGGGGTGAATAGAATTTATAGAAAATAGCAATCAAAACCAGCCAGATCAACAGCTAAGGTGGCCTGTCAGTCAGCATGTCCCCTATGAGGTGCGCTTTTATATGTTTAGACTAATTGACTCCGACTGCTGAGCCAAGCAAACGGAAATGGTTCAATGTAGCATCACTATGAAAATATAACAAAATTTAAGAGAAGTGAGCCTTTTGATGTTTTTTTTATATATATAGTGGGGAACCCATGCTGGGATAATCATCTCAGACTGGAAGCAGAGGAGAGGCAAATAGTTCCTCTGCTGGTAGAGCGTGGGGGATTAAACAGATGAGGACAATAGGTATTGTGATGGGAGAAGTTATGGTGATATAGAACCCCAGGCAGCAGGAAGGAGTAGCTGCGGGGACAGTAGGGGTGATGATGTGTTGAATGTATTGTGATGCAAGATCTCAGGCAGCAGGGTGAAGGAATTGGGTGATATAAAAGGAGAGACCCTGGTGTAAGATGAGAATTCTTTTTCTGTGTATAAGTGAGAGAGTCAATAAAGTTCATCTGCCGTCCAAGTCTGGTCTTTTTATTGCACTCTCCACTATATATATATATATATATATATATATATATATATATAATCATGTGACATATAGCTGTATTTCAGATGGTTAAACCACGCAAAAATACAAATTTTCAGTGAATGGGACCTTTAAAACAACTCACTCAAGCAGCTCCATCTGCAGATGATTGACTATAACTGGTGACATTTAATCAATCAGATATCAGCATCCCTTTCATGTAAAGCAGATGGTTGCATTTTGGCTTATACCATTATTTTTATAATGGTTTATTAAGATGTACTTTTCAGTGGTAATTGAAGAAAAGTCAGAGGCTCACTAAAGTCATTAGTTTAAACATCTGGAAGAACAGAAGAATGGAAACAGAGAAGACATAATAATGATTAGCTGTTACAGTAAGTAATTGTTTGTGTTATTCACTGAGCTCTTTGTGCCTATAAAAAAAAAACCCTTCTGGATTCCATAATACCACAAAACATGCTTCAAAAGCACATTCATCCCCAGGTCTCCCAGCATACAGTAAAAGCAGACAGATTTGCCAGGCAACTCTGCAAACATATTATTACAAACAAAAATTCTGTTTTACTTTTTCCTGGGCCCCAAATCTCCAAAGACACCTTTGAATAGTAGTGAGATAACGCTGTAAGTAACAGCTCCTTTGAACCCACACCAAAGAGATTAAATCTTTTGCTCATTGGAGCATCAAAACAGTGGAAAATGCAGTGCATATTTCAGGTCTCTTGAAAACCTGTACAAAGGTTTTCATGCGCATCAAAACTGTCCCAACACAGTTCTCGCTGGCACGTTAGGACTGAGCCTGGGGTGAAACTCCCATTGCCAAGGCGACTGATACCAATAATAGCTGCAGGATGCAACTTCATGCCACAAAGAGATACATACATAACCTGTGGTAACTTGGCAGAGATGTTGTAAGGCAGTAATGCAGGTTGGACTCCAAACAGCTCTGACAACACAGCATGGTGGTTCACTACAAAGGAAGGCTGATGAGAGTTCAGAGCTGTCTGCACACCTGTTCAACCTCTGATATCAAAAAGAATCTCCTGTTACTCTTCACAAGGTGTACAGTTGAATCTGAGTAATCAGGAGCACACGGGAAGCTGAATGGGTTGTCCTTTCATGCAGCTGAGAGATATTCCTGATGTTTGAAGTCAGTTGATGATGGAGAACATGCAGGTTTGATGCTCTTAAGTCTTACCTTCAAACAGAGGATCTCTAGAGTGCAGTGAAGGAAGAACAAGAAGAATTAGGAGCAATAATGTGAAGTGGAAAAGAAAAATGAGTGGAAAAGAAAATGTAACGCTCCAAATGATTCAGTGATACACAATGGCAATTCATAGTTGTAGTATAACCATTCACTTATTCTGTCACAATTTGATCTGACACAGTAGCAATGCCACATACTATGTTAGTGAAAGTGTTGACTCTTTTTGAAGCATAAAGTGCTCTGCATTTGTTAATTTATTTAATATGTTCCATTTATTATAGCAGTGTTGCTAACTCTTTTAGAGTGGTATTCCCTCCTTCTCCCCCCTTCACTCTCTCTGACAACTTAGTTACTTGTGGTGGAGAGAGACCTCCGACAGCTCGAAGTCGCTGTGGATGACGCAGAGGAGCGGGCCCAAAACCGGCAGTGTTGGCACGCACTGGTTAACCTGACTGGCTCTACGCATGATGATGGCCACCCAGCCCTCATCCCGCAGGAGTAGGAAGTAAGTAAGTTCCCCCCTTCACTATGACAACACACCTTATTTCTCATTCTGAGGTAGACTTTTAACTTACTGTAAAAGGGCTTGTTGAGCTACCAGCAATACAATTCTTTAACAGTTTTACACAGGGTCATTGCCAAAAAAAAATGTGGTTTTTGTAGGCTTTAACCTTCTGAAAAGCGTCTATTGATAAAAAAAAATCTAAACACTTACTTCTCTTAAAAATTACTGAGTCTTTATATCATTTTTTTTTCACTCCAAAAAGAAGAACTGCTCTGGATTGGCCATAGGATGTCACTTTCATAGTAAACCCAACCCAGTGTGGCCTTGATACCTGCCCACTATTAGCCAGCCTAGCTGACAATCGTGGACAACATGATATATTATTATTTTGTTTAGATTTAAGTCACCTTGATATACGTGCATCACTGTTTCCCCCTGCTGGTTCACTAATCCAAAGTCGATAATATATCTCGTGCCCAGAGCTTAATTTGAGCTGAATCCTGCTGGAACAAGAGCTGACATCTCCCACTTTGGATCCAGAACCTCTTGAGTGGGATCCTCAGCCTCATGTGGTGGACTCGTGGTGGACTGCCGCAGGCATGGGCAGCCCCTCACAGTACCAGTAAATATACAGGGAACAGACATCGAGATGGTGACATCCTATAAGTACCTGGGTATTCATCTGAACAATAAACTAGACTGGTCACACAATACTGATGCACTCTACAAGAAGGGACAGCGCAGGCTGTTCCTGCTGAGGAGACTCAGGTCTTTTGGTGTACAAGGGGCGCTGCTGAAGTCATTCTATGACACGGTGGTGGCATCAGCCATCACTTTTGGAGTGGTCTGCTGGGGCAGTGGCATTACTGCAGCCGATAGGAAGAGACTGAACAAACTGATTAAGAAAGCTAGCTCTGTCCTGGGGCAGCGCCTTGATCCGATGGAGGAGATAGGAGAGAGAAGGACGGTGGCTAAACTGTCATCTCTGCTGGAGTCCGAGTTCCACCCTATGCAGGACATACTGAATGCACTGAGGAGCTCATTTAGCAGCAGACTACATCATCCCAGGTGCACAACCGAGAGGTTTCGTAGGTCCTTCCTACCAACGGCTGTCAGACTGTACAACCTAAGCAGGGCTGCTCGCAGAGATAGCAAAAAGACGTAACAAACTAATAGTTTTTTGAATGCAAAAGATGCAATAGACTTACACAATGGTCCTCTCCGGCATACAACTAGGAACATACCGGTCGCTATGGAGGGTGAGAATATGTATGGGCACATAATCATACCATGTAGGATAACTAAGTAGACGGTTATGCTGTTTCATTCCATCTAGCAACAATGCTCTGCACTGTGTGTGTTTATATATTTGCATATTTATTCCATCTAGCTACAATGCTCCGTACTGTGGGTGTTTATATATTTATATATCTACATATTATTCCATCTAGCTACATTGCTCCGCACTGTGTGTGTTTATATACTTGCATATTTATTCCACCTAGCTGCAATGCTCCGTACTGTGGGTGTTTATATATTTACATATTTATTCCATCTAGCTACAATGCTCTGCACTGTGTGTTCATATATTCATATATTTATTCCATCCAGCTACAATGCTCTGCACTGTGTGTCTGTGTGTGTGTGTATATATATATATTTTATAGTAATACGTACATATGTTTATTAGCTGCTCTTGCTTGCTTGTTTTTTTTCTTGCCTTCTGATTGTTGCTCTGAGTGTTGCTATCCCTGTGCTGTTGCAATCCTGGAATTTCCCCGTTGTGGGACTAATAAAGGCTTATCTTATCTTATCTTATCTTATCTTATGTTTCACTATGAAAATATGTCAAGTTTTTGTCTATTAATGTTTCTGTGTTATTGGTCTTTATTTATTTGTTGCACAAGAAAAATATCCCTCGCCTATTTTGTTTGCATTTTAAATAGGATTTTAGCAAGGGTCAGGGGTGGGCGACACTGGCAGTTCAGTTCAGACACAGCGAGTGGTTTGAATTAGCTCTCAGCATCAAGGAGGAAAGGAAAGGAAAGGATTTACCAAAAAGACAGGCAACTTTAATGAATTTCTTTACACTAGCGGAGTAATGCAGTAGAAGTTAGACTAGCTGCACCTGTTGTGAGGGTACCTGGAGAAGTAAGCTCCCGGGAGAAGTTGGCCCCACTGTCGGCCTCCCAGCTTCATTCCATGTGTGAAATCACGGATTGTAAAAGGACACAAAACTACCGAAGACTGTAGACTGTGTGTCAGAGACACAGAGACTAGTAAAGAAAGAAACAGGTTCAACTTTCAATTCAATTCAGCTTCATTTATATGGCGCCGTTTCACAACAACAGTCATCTCATAGCACTTTCAAACTGTAGGGGAAAACCCCACAACTGCAGAAAGACCCCAGCAATCAGGCAATCCCCTGTGAGCAAGAACTTGGCGACGGTGGAGAGGAAAAACTCCCTTTTAACAGGCATAAACCTCCAGCAGAACCGGGCTCAGGGAAGGGCAGTCATTTGCTGTGACTGGCTGGGGGGTGGGGAATAGAGAGAAGAAGAAAAGAACAGACATGTAGAGAGCACACAGCACGATGGGGACTCAATCTAAAGGAGAGAAGAAACAGATGTTAATGACGAGCAAAAATATTACATTGAGAGTGAAGAAAGGAGTGAAGCCCAGTACATCGTTGGAGGTTCCCTGGCTGTCTAAATCTATTAGCAGCATAACTAAAAGAGGGTTCAGAGGCACCTGATCCCACTCTAACTATAGGTTATGTCAAAAAGAAAGGTTTTAACCCTATTCTTAAAAACAGAGATAAAGTCTGACTCCCGAATCCAGATTGGCAGCTGATTCCAAAGGAAAGGATGTCATGCTTCCTTGTGCGCCATAACACGGTACATGAGGGAAGGAATAGAAAACCCAATAGCGAGAGTAGAAAGTGCCGTTTTATTAACTTAAACCACGAAAATAACAAGTCCAGCTTAGACCACACAAATACAGGAAGTTGCAATGATGAGTTAAACCCCCAGACATGCAGGATGCCACCCGGATGCTCAACAGCCCGGCGACAGGAATGCCTAGTGCCACAGAGCTACTGTTGACACAGGGAGAAAGGCAAATATAACTTACAGAACTGAAGCGATTCGGGGATATCCGTGCAGTCTGGGGGAGGAAGTGAGGCAGAGTCAACTGCTAACATCCAGGAAAAAGCCGTCTGTAAATGTCAGGCTGAATACGCAAAGGTGGTTGTATAACATTCACGGAGGAACTAACTAACTAACTAACTAACCTGCACTTATATAGCGCTTTTCTAGTCACAAAGACCACTCAAAGCACTTTCATTAATACTAACCCTCTATTCTAAGGGCCTATAGGAAACAGATATCTAGGGACAATTTAGAACAGCCAATTAACCTAACATGCATGTTTTTGGCATGTGGGAGGAAACCGGAGAAATCCCGGAGTAAACCCACGCAACACGGGGAGAACATGCAAACTCCACACAGATCACTGTTGGTCGGGGTCTGGGATCGAACCCACGATCCCACGATCCCCACAATCCCCCAGCCAAGGGTAAACTGTGCTGCCGCAGTGCTAACCACTGCGCCACCGTGCTGCCCCGCAGTGCAGGAACACACTGCCACGAATGAGGGTGACTGCTCCGACAATCTCTTTCCACAAACGCAACGTATTTATAATCCTGATGCAAACGAGGAAAGAGATTGCCGGTGTGAGGAACCGTGGGCTGAACATACTGTAATTGAACCAGGTGTGTAGGAATGCGTGTATGAGCATGTGAATGGGAATGAATGGAGTGTGTGTGTGTGTGTGTGTGTGTGTGTGTGTGTGTGTATGTGTGTGGGAACACCCATGATGAAGCACAGCTGATGGTACTTGACAGGAGGAGGGGGCATGCCCAAGCTGTCAGGGAGCGAAGAACCCAAACAGCTCCCTGATGTGCCTGAGGGAAAACAGGGCAAAAATAAACAATAAGTCAGAACTTTGTGACAACCAAACCCAGATTCATGACAAAGGAGCCTGATAACTGAATGCTCTGCCTCCCATTGTACTTTTAGAGATTCTCGATATTACAAGTAAACCTGTATTTTGGAAGCGTAGTGCTCTGTTAGGATGATAAGGCACTATCCAATCCTTTAAATAACAAGTGGCCTGATTATTTAGAGCTTTGTAAGTGAGGAGAAGGATTTTAAACTTAACTCTAAATTCTATAGGAAGCCAATGAAGGGAGGCCAGAACTGGAGAGATATGATCTCTCTTTCTAGTACCTGTTAAAACTCTTGCTGCAGCATTTTGGATCAGCTGAAGACTTTTTAGAGATGTTTTAGGACAGCTTGATAATAAAGAGTTACAATAATCTAATCTAGAGCTAACAAAAGCATGGATTAGTTCCTCAGCATCATTCTGAGACAAGATGCTCCTAATCTTGGCACTTTTACGCAAATGATAGAAGACAGTAGAAACAAGTTTAATATGCGAATTAAAGAACAGATCTTGATCAAAAATAACTCCAAGGTTCCTCACCGAACTATTCAGAGAAAGAGTAACCCCATCCAAACTAAGAGTTTGATTTGGGAAGGTATTTCTAAGTTGTTGTTTTTTTGGACCAACTAGAATGACTTCAGTCTTATCTGAATTTAAGAGCAAGAAATTACAAGTCATCCAAGCTCTGATTTCCTTAAGACAAACCTTTAATTTGGCTAATTGATTACTGTCATCTGGATTCACTGACAAATATGATATGTATGTCATCTGCATAACAGTGAAAATGTATGCAGTGCTTTCTAATAATATTGCCTAGCGGAAGCATATATAAACTAAAAAGAATAGGGCCTAGCACAGATCCTTGTGGAACTCCGTGGTTGAGCTTTGAATTAGAAAAAAAAACTCATTACTGACATGAACAAACTGGAACCTATCAGATAAATAAGAATTAAACCACTGAAAAGAAGTTCTATTAAGTCCAACAAGGTTGTTCCGGTACCTTTACCTCTCCCACTGAGCTACAGGAACATTAGTCTCTTTGTGTTCTGGGACCTCCGATTTTACAAATTAAGCACTGTTCATACCATTCTGGCTTACTTTGTTATATTTTCACTGTGATGCTACATTGAGTTCTGTTACCCTGGATTTACACTGACTCCAGATCTGATCCATTACAGCTGCAATCTGCACTCAGCAGCATATAGTTCCCATTGTTGTCAATGTTCTAATCCCTAAATGGTCCAGACCATTGCGGATCGTTAATGAATTGTAGCAGTATGTTGCAAAAGGGAGGGCGGAGTTAAATTCAGTCTGAAGATTTAAAGGTGCACTCAAACAGGCCATTTTCCAAAAAGGCTAGAAAAAAATTGCTGAAATAATTAAAGAAAATATGAACAAAATTTGTCACAAAGATTTCATTAAGACGTGTGAGCTGTTAAAATGCAGAAAAACGTGCAATGACCCCCTTTTTTAGAGCTGGAATAGGAGCTCTTGCCTATCAGGATATGTTGATTGCCATGGGTTTTATTTTTAAAGCAAATCAAAACAATTTATGTGCATATCACTGCCTAAAGGTGCGTTCAGACCAAACTTGAACGCATGACGCAAATACATAAAGTTAATGTAAACATGTGGAAAACGTGAATTTGGGCACTCGCACGCCCAAGGGATTTGATAGCTCTAGTAATCAGCCTTGAGATTCTACCATCATCAGAGTTAAAGTATCAAAACTGGAGAGTAAGCTAGTTTGAGAATGAGACTGCCATTCATCTGCAGACAGATGGACCGGGAGCTCTCCAGCTGAATCGGCGTGTTGGAGTTATGGGCTAAAGAGGACTAGCAGGCTAGCAGCGTAAACAACCATCATCCAGGTGAAGTTTTGGAGGCAGGGACAATTTTTCCAGGTAAGAGTCCCTTCAGATGATGTAAACCTAAACATGACAGTGTTTTGTGGATTTCCACAGCAGGTAGAACACAACTGCAGAAGTTACAATGGCAGAGGTTTCTTATAAGGGAGTTTTTGCTTCTCACTGTTGCCTTGTGCTTGCTTATAGGGGATCACTTGATTGCTGGGATTGTTGGGTTTTCATATGTCATTTATTCCTTATGTATCTAGTTTTATTAATATTTTTGTTGGGAATGAATCAATTTTTTTTCTTTTTTTTAAAGGGTTTGCACTCCTTTCCATTATAAAAATCGAGCCCCCTAAATATGATCTTCAAATCTAGAAACAGCCCTGCCTCTACTGAACCCTTGAAAGTCTGAAGACTCTTTGAATGGACCATCCAGTAGTGAGGAGCGCTGATATTTTCTGTTCTGACTGTACTCACACAGAGCACAACTCTGAAAAATAGAGCAGCAACCTGGACCATTAGTGGGGGGAAAAACAGACAAAACATGACTATTATCCAGCTCTTCTCCAGGGCTGCCATGCTCCTGTCACTGTAATGAGATGAAAACAAGTGGTAACTGTAGCCCTGTTTATGTATGTGTCTGCAGAGCTAGTCTAGCTTCAATGGCAGTCACTTAGAAAGTGTGAGTCAGTATGTTTACTGTTTTCACAGATGGAGCTTTGACACTGCCTGTATAACTGAGATAAATGACTCGCACTGTGGCTCAGCAGATGGGAAGAACAACAGCGAATCGCACACACACACACCACACATACTCATGTACACTATATGTGGTTGCGAATGCCATTGCTCGCACGGATGCCTTTGCATACCCCTGTACTTTTGCACACCCCCCCCCCCCCCCGATCAGTATCCTCCTGGCAAAAGCAGACTGTGTTTTGTTAGAATGAAGCATTTTTATCAGCCAATACATTTTTTTACCTTCTAATCACAGCAGAGCAGGAAACCACAGAAGAGAGAGTAGTTACTTATTAGTGGGAATAACGTCAGCTGCCGATTGGCCCAAAACACCCTCTTATTCAATATAGGAGGAACTCATATGTAATCAATTACCAACCACAGTTAGAAAAGGAGGAAAAAAAAGGTGAACTCTGAGAAAAAGAGGCATTCCCATGTGCAATGAATTTCAAATACAGTATAGTGCCATAAGTCATATTTTTAGAAGAATATATCACAGGCTGTAATTCATCAGTTTGACTATAAGTGGTTATCAAAGGTTAGTGTTTCATGGGGGCTACCACGGCAGGTGGGTTACAAACTGCTGCTGCTGAATGTGGCTGCAGCTTCTCCACTCATTGTACTTGATAAATACTGCCCTCATGTGGTCAAAAATCGTCTGAGCTGCTGGGGATGAAATACCGTATCTTAGGCCTGGGGTCTGCAACCTGTGGCTCTGGGGCTACAGGTTGCAGGTTTTTACCCATAGATAGTGGATCCTTGACGAAAAAAAGTTCACAAATTTCCAAGAAAAGAAGCAATAAATTTAGAAGAAAAAATGTTTACATTCATGAGAAAAACATCCTAAAAAGCAGAAAATGAGAAAAAACATGAACATTTATGCATTTTCTTGTTTTTTAAATCTCAAATTTAGGAAAAGTGTTGGAATTTTCTGAGATAAACATACCCACGAATTTGCAAGAAAAATGCCACACAATTCTGGAAAATGAATCACAAATTTACTTGAAAAAGCTGGAGTTCTATGAGAAGAATGAAATATCCTGTTGTGGAAGATGTGAAAATGACGAGGCAGCGTTCTTTCTCAGAGTCAGCTTTATTCACATCTCCATCATTTCAAAGCAGAAAAAAGAGAGAGAATGAAACAGTAACTCTCGTCCTTAAATATCAGGGACTTCACACCTCATAGATCACATGTCCCACAGACCACCTTGCATAATAAAGACAGACACAATGCATTTCACCACCTGGCATAATAAAGACAGTCACAATGCATTTCCCTCCATGATATCACTTCCACTGTCTCCCACGCATCCTTTAATCGACCCCCCACAGTCTCCAGCCTTTCATAACAAGGCTAAGCTTCCTGCCTTTGTTCTGACCTAAAATGCGAGTCACAGAACCGGTCCAACAGGTCCATTGAGTGTTCACCACACAAGCCCCCCCAGCATTTTAGAAAAACAGAACAACAAGAAAATAACCACATGCATGCCGTGATAGTATCAATACACATCAGTCCACATGCTGGATAGGCTTCAGCCTCCTGCCGAATCTGCTGTAGCTGGGGTTCACCGTCTCTGCGGCGCTGTCCCGCTGGGGATTTGCCGTCTGGGGGCGGAAACCCTTTGTCAGTCTCTGCGGGTGTTCTGGGGAAACATTACTTTGGGAAACATTACTGTGTGAAACCCTGCGTGGTGGTCTGCCTCGCCGCGGGGCCTTTGCCAACAGCACTTCCTCCTCTGTCACCACAAAAGCGGGTTTAAGTCTGTCTATGCCAATTTTCTCTTTCCTACCCCCCAAATCTAGCAAAAACTCCTTGTCCCCTGTTTCTAGCACTCTGAATGGTCCTTCATAAGGCGGTCGCAGCGGGGTTCGATGTGCCTCTTGTCTAACAAAAACAAACTCTGCGTTCTTCAAAGTTTTAGGCACAAAAACGCGCGGAAAACTGGTGTGCGGGGCCGGGCAGCGTGCTTGATTCTATGTTATTCCGCAACAGCTGAGACGAGGAGGCGTTTGACGCAGGGATATCTGGGAGAAACTCCCCAGGCAGCTGGAGTGGCTGCGCAAACACGAGCGCCGCTGGGGAGGCTTCTAGATCCTCTTTAGGTGCAGAACGCAACCCCAATAACACCCATGGTAACTTGTCAACCCAATTTGTATCCGTCGGTGACGCTCTGAGAGCCGCTTTCAATGACCTATGAAAACGTTCGCATAACCCGTTAGCCTGCGGATTGTACGCGGTTGTGCGGTGAATTGTGTCACCCAGGCTGCGGGCCATTGTCGACCAAAGCTCGGAAACCAATTGAGGGCCTCTGTTGGACGTAATGTCCAACGGAACGCCGAAGCGCGCCACCCAAGCTGTTAAAAACGCGCGCGCCACTTCCTCGGCCATGGTTGATGCCAGCGGGACCACTTCAGGCCAGCGCGTGGTGCGGTCAACCATTGTCAGAAGATGTGTGCACCCCTGTGACAGTGGGAGGGGTCCAACGAGGTCCACATGAACGTGATTGAACCTCTTGGCTGGAATGTGAAACGGTTCCAAAGGAGCTCTCGTGTGCCTGTGTACTTTGGCTCGTTGACACGCCGTGCAGGCTGCTGCCCACTCTTTGACCTGTTTGCGGAGGCTCGGCCAAACAAATTTCTCTCCCACCATTTTGACCGACGCGCGCACTCTAGGGTGCGCCAAAGAATGAACCGAGTCAAAAACGCGGCGGCGCCACGTGGCCGGTACTACTGGACGCAGCCGTCCAGTGGAGACATCGCAGATTAGGGGGGACATACCGTCTTGCAGCACCCTGCTTTCCAGCCTTAACCCTGTTGGTCCAGACTGGAGCGCGCGCACGTCCGCGTCATTAACCTGCTCTGCGGCCATGGCTGCATAATCTAACCCTACGCTGACTGGGGCCGCCACAACGCGCGAGAGGCAATCTGCCACTACATTGAGTTTGCCCGCCACATGCTGAATATCAGTGGTAAACTCTGATATCGCAGCCAGCTGTCTCTGCTGCCGGCCTGACCACGGTTCCGAGACCTTGGCCATCGTGAATGTTAGCGGTTTGTGATCAACGAACGCGGTGAAAGCGCGTCCTTCCAGCCAGAACTGAAAGTGGCAGATGGCCAAATGGAGAGCGAGCAGCTCCCTGTCGAACGCGCTATATTTACGTTCGCTATCGCGCAAGGTCCTGCTGAAAAATGCGAGGGGCTGCCAAACCCCGGCTACATGTTGCTCCACGACCGCCCCTATGGCCACATCTGACACGTCAGTGGTGAGCGCTATGCGGGCCGTTGGGTCTGGGTGTGCCAACAACGCAGCCTTTGCCAAGGCTGCTTTAACCTCCAAGAACGCTTGGTCCCGCTCCAGGGACCACTCGATCTTATCCACGGGTTTCTTTTTTTTGAGCGCGGCATACAGCGGCTGCATGAGTTGCGCCGCACGGGGGAGAAAACGGTTATAAAAATTCACCATTCCCAAAAACTCCTGCAATGCCCTGACTGTCTGCAGCCGGGGAAAATCTGCCACCGCGCGCACTTTGTCAGGCAGCGGAACTGCTCCTTCGGGGGAGACGTGGTGTCGTAAAAAATCGATCTGTGCCACCCCGAACTGACACTTCGCTGGGTTGATTATTAACCCGTGATCTCCCAACCTTCGGAAAACTGTGGCCAGGTGTTTTTCGTGTTCGTCTTCGGACGCGCTGGCTACTAAAATATCGTCCAGGTAGACGAACACGAAAGGGAGATCGCGAAGCACCGCATCCATCATGCGTTGGAACGTCTGAGCAGCCCCTTTAAGTCCGAATGGCATGCGTAAAAACTCAAATAAACCAAACGGAGTTATTACCGCTGTTTTGGGTATGTCCTCAGCGTGCACTGGGACTTGGTGGTAACCGCGGACCAAGTCTATTTTAGAAAAAATGCGCGCCCCTGCCAAATGAACCGAGAAATCTTGGATATGTGGGATTGGGTAGCGGTCGTGCGCTGTAGCATTGTTTAACCTGCGAAAATCCCCGCAAGGGCGCCATGATCCGTCAGCTTTCATGACCATATGTAGGGGGGAAGCCCACGGACTGTTTGAACGTCGGATAATGCCCAACCTCTCCAGGTTGGCAAACTCCTCGCGCGCTATGGCCAGCTTAACTGCGTCCAAGCGCCGAGCTTTTGCAAAAACGGGCGGTCCGGTAGTGGTAATAAAATGCTCCACCCCGTGCTTAGCGACTGTTGCCGAAAATGTGGGGACCGTGAGTGCTGGGAACTGAGTGAGCAGTGTGTGGAACTTACCGCCTGCTGTTGTGACGTTGGCTTGTGCTGTAGGCGGGGCCACTCACGCTGCACAGGGGACAGAATCAAAAGAAAATGCATTAACCAGGCGCCTGTTAGCGAGATCGACCAACAACCCATGTGAGCACAAAAAATCAGCCCCCAGCATATTGAAATTTACTGTTGCTACAACAAAAGTCCACTCATATGCACGGCCGTGTAGAGACAGAAGCAGAGTCTTCTCACCAAAGGTCTTAATCTCCGAGCCGTTCGCTGCTGTCACCAGGGGACCTCCGGAACCCGCCAGTCTGTCCGCGTAGGAAGGAGTGATGAAACTCAACTGGGAGCCTGTGTCGATGAGGAACTGCCTCCCGGAGCGTGCGTCCGACAAGTAGAGCAGCTTGTTCTCTTCCCCGAGGGCCGCGGCTGCTACCGACCCCCGGTCTTGGCGTTTCCCGAACGCCCGAACTGGCACGGCGTTACACACTTGCGTGCCCTCTCTGCGAAGCGGCGATGGTAGAAACAAAAGACGTCCGGTCCACGCTCCCTGGCCCTTGCCGCCGCCGTCGTCGGTGAGTCTGGCACCGCTGTCTCTGGCCTCCTGTCATCTGCGGTCGTTGCGCCGAGTTCCGCTGCAGTGGCCGTGGCTGCGCGCCGCTTGGTGGCGTTGACAATCCGCTGCGCCTCTCGGCCCAGCGCGCGGTAGTCCCGTAGGGCCAACAGTGGCGAACTGGCCAGAGCCGCTCTCGCTGCTGACGGTAGAGTCCTGAGGAAGAGGTGGGTGAAAATGAAGTGATCATCGTCAGAGTCTTTCAACCTCAACAACTTCTCCATCAGGCTCACGGGCATGTCGTTTTCCCCCTCCGTCAGCGCCAGGAGCCTCTCTGCTCACTCCTCCGCCGAGGGGGTGAATTGCTGGATGAGTGCAGCCTTCAACGCGCCGTATTTGTTGCTCTCCGGCGGCTGGTCGATCAGGCTCTCCACATGGTGGGCCGTGTTGTTGTCCAGCTTTGCGACTACGTGGTAGAATTTCGTGACATCTACCGATATCCCCCGGAGGTTGAACTGCGCCTCAACTGCGTTGAACCAGGAGCGCGGATTGTTCTGCCAGAAGTCCGGTAGCTGGACTGTAGCGGCGTTCGCTTGGCTGGGGGCTTCTGACGCAGCTGGCCCGGGGGAATTTCTTTCTTCCATGATACGTCTCAGGGTCACCAGTGTGGAAGATGTGAAAATGACGAGGCAGCGTTCTTTCTCAGAGTCAGCTTTATTCACATCTCCATCATTTCAAAGCAGAAAAAAGAGAGAGAATGAAACAGTAACTCTCGTCCTTAAATATCAGGGACTTCACACCTCATAGATCACATGTCCCACAGACCACCTTGCATAATAAAGACAGACACAATGCATTTCCCTCCATGATATCACTTCCACTGTCTCCCATGCATCCTTTAATCGACCCCCCACAGTCTCCAGCCTTTCATAACAAGGCTAAGCTTCCTGCCTTTGTTCTGACATAAAATGCGAGTCACAGAACCGGTCCAACAGGTCCACTGAGTGTTCACCACACTGTATTTATATAAGAAAGGCTGTAGTTTTAACCATGAAAGGTAATACATTTACAAAGAAAAGTATAATAAATTTATGAGAACAACTGAAAATGTATGCCAAAATACTTCAAATTTAGGGAAAATGTTACAATTTTATGAGGGGAAAAATTCTACAAACTGGCAAGAAAAAAGTCACAAATTATCAGAAAAAGCTAAAAAAAAATTATTAGAAACTTTATATGAAAAAGGCAGCATTTATATCTGTTGTCAGGTAAGACAATCTTATGAGAAAATTTATTTATTAATTTATTATAACTTTATTGGGAAATGTCACAACTTTGCATGGGAAAAAGTCTTCAATTTTACTTGATACAGGTATTAAATTTGCAAAGAAAAAATACCAAATTTACGAAAAAAGCAAAACACATTTATACATAAAATGTAACAAATTTTGGGAAAAAAAATACAATTTAATGAGGAAAACGCCCACACAATTTTTGTGAGAAAAAAGACAAACTTTTTGCAAATAATCAAAAATTTACCAGAGAAAGTAGCAATTTTGTGAGAAAAAGGTAACAAATTTAAATTAAAAAAGGAGCTGCATTTATAATAAAGAACTCTTCATCCTAATGTTATCAGGCCAGACTGTAGTTGTAATTCTGCTGTTTTACCTTAGTTTTTAGGCTCAGATGTTTTTGTGGCTCCATGAAGATTTTTTTTCTTTACAAAAATTACTCACAGTGGCTCTTTGTGCAGTACAGGTTGCCAGCCCTTGCCTTAGGCTGTGAAAAAGTAACAAGTAAACAACTATAATGTTGGGAAATCTGAGTTTCAAGCAGAGGTGGGTAGGGTAGCCAGAAGTTGTATTCAAGTAAAAGTAGCATTGCCTTATGATATTAATGGATCAAGAATAAGTAAGGGGGGAGGGGCTCGATGGCTAACATCTGGTGGCTGGGTTTCTGCCCATGGGACCCAGCCCGGCTCAGCCCAAAGGAGTTGCATGGGTCCGCCCTCCAGTGGGCTCACCACCTACAGAAGGGACCATGGGGGTCCGGTGCTATGTGGATCAGGTGGTGGTCAAAAGCAGAGACCTTGGCGGTCTGATCCCAAGCTTCCTAAACTGGCTTTTGGGACGTGGAATGTCACCTCTCTGGTGAGGAAGGAGCCTGAGCTGGTGCATGAGATTGAGAGATACTGGCTAGATATAGTGGGCCTCACCTCAGCACACAGCTCCGGTTCCGGAACCAGTCTCCTGGAGAGGGGCTGGAGCTTGGCCTACTCTGGAGTTTCCCCAGGCGACAGGCGATGAGCAGGGGTGGGTATTCTTGTATCCCCCACCTTGCCTCTATATTGGAGTTTTCCCTGGTGGACAAAAGAGTTGTTTTCCTGCGCCTTCGGGTTGGGAAACGGGTCCTGACCATCATTTGTGCCTATGCACCAAATGATGGTTCAGAGTACCCACCCTTTTTGGAGTCTGTGACTGGGGTGCTGGAGAGTGCTCCTCTTGGAGACTCCATTGTCCTACTGGGGGACGTCAATCCGCACATGGGCAATGACAGTGAAACCTGGAGGAGGGTGATTGGGAGGAACGGCCTGCCCAGTCTGAATCTGAGTGGTGTTCAGTTATTGGACTTCTGTCCTAACCACAATTTGTCGATAACGAACACCATGTTCAAGCATAAGGGTGTCCATATGTGCACCTGGCACCAGGACATCCTACGTTGCAGGTCAATGATCGATTTTGTTATCATGTCATCAGACCTGCGACCGTATATCTTGGACACTCGGGTAAAGAGAGGTGCAGAGCTGTGAACTGATCATCACCTGGTGGTGAGTTGGATCCGATGGCAGGGGAGGATGCCATTCAGACCTGGTAGACCCAAACGTATAGTGAGGGTGTGCTGGGAATGTCTGACTGAGGGCCCTGTCCAGGAGGTCTTCAACTCCCACCTCCGGAAGAACTTCACCCACATTCTGAGGGAGTCTGGAGACATGGAGTCTGAATGGGCCATGTTCTCCACCTCCATTGTTGAAACGGCTGCCCAGAGTTGCGGCCGTAAGGCCGTTGGGGCATCTCGTGGTGGCAACCCCCAAACCAAGTGGTGGACACCAGTGGTGAGGGGGGCCATTAAGCTGAAGAAGGAGTCCCATCAAGCTTGGTTGGCTTCTGGGACACCCGAAGCAGCTGAGGTGTACCAGCAGGCCAAGCAGAGTGCAGCTCGGGTGGTTGCTGAGGCAAAAACTCGGGTATGGGAGGTGTTCGGTGAGGCCATGGAACAAGACTTGCGGTCGGCCTCGAAGAGATTCTGGCAAACTGTCCGGCGGCTCAGGAGGGGGAAGCACCTCCCTGTCCACACTGTGTATGGTGCGGATGGGGCACTCCTGACTTCGACTGGCGACATCGTCGAGCAGTGGAAGGAATACTTCGAGGATCTCCTCAATCCCACTGGCATGCCTTCCACAGAGGAAGCAGGGCTTGAGGACAAGGGGGACAACTCGCCCATCACAGGGACTGAGGTCACCGAAGTGGTTAAAAAACTCTTTAGTGGCCGGGCCCGGGAGTTGACAAGATTCACCCTGAGTACCTTAAGGCCCTGGATGTTGTAGGTCTGTCATGGTTGACATGCCTCTGCAACATTACGTGGAGGTCGGGGGCAGTGCCTTTGGCAAGGCAAACTGGGGTGGCGGTTCCTCTCTTCAAAAATAGGGGACCGGAGGGTGTGCTCTAACTTTAGAGGGATCACACTCCTCAGCCTCCCTGGGAAGGTCTATGCCAGGGTACTGGAGAGGAGAGTCCAGCTGTTGGCCAAACCTTGGATTCAGGAGGAGCAATGTGGTTTTCGTCCTGGCCGTGGCACATCGGACCAGCTCTTTACCTTCTCAAGAATCCTCGAGGGTTTGTGGAAGTTTTCCCAACCAGTTTACATGTGTTTTGTGGACTTGGAGAAGGCATTCGACTGCGTCCCTCATGGATTTTTTTTATCGGGCTTGTTGTTATGAGCTATTTGGTCTCTGTACGATCATTTTCAGAGTTTGGTTTGTATTGCCAACACTCAGTTGGACTCATTCCCAATGAGAGTTGGACTTTGCCAGGGCTGCCCTTTGTCACCGATCCTGTTCATAATTTTTATGGACAGGATTTCTAGGTGCAGCCAGGAAACGGAGGGTGTCATGCTTGGTGACCACAGGAGCTCATCTCTTGTTTGCAGATGATGTTGTCCTGCTGGCTTCACCCAGCAATGACCTACAGGTCTTACTGGGACGGTTTGCTGCTGAGTGTGAAGTGGCTGGGATGAGAATCTGTACCTCCAAGTCCGAGTCCATGGTCCTCAACCAGAAAAAGGTGGCTTTTCCTCTCCGGGTTAGGGACAAGCTCCTGCCCCAAGTGGAGGAGTTTAAGTATCTTGGGGTCTTATTCATGAGTGAGGGGAGAATGGAGCGAGAGATTGACAGACGGATTGGAGCAGCATCTACAGTGATGTGAACATTGTACCCATCTGTTGTGGTGAAGAGGGAGCTAAGCTCTAAGGCAAGCTGTTGATTTACCAGTCAATCTCCGTTCCTACCCTCACCTATGGTCATGAGCTTTGGGTAATGACTGAAAGAACGAGATGACGGATACAAGCGGTTGAAATGAGTTTTCTTCATAGGATTGCTGGACTCACCCTCAGAGATAGGGTGAGGAGCTCAGTCAGGCTCAGAGTAGAACCGCTGCTCCTCCACATTGAAAGGAGCCAGTTGAGCATCTGATCAGGATGCCTCCTGGACGCCTCCCACTTGAGGTGTTTGGGGCACGTCCTACTGGAAGGAGACCCCATATAACACACACACACACACACACACACACACACACACACACACACACACACGCACGTCTATATATATATATATATATATATATATATATATATATATACGTATATATATATATATATACAGACAAATTTGTTGGTACCCCTCTGTTAATGAAAGAAAAACCCACAGTGGTCACAGAAATAACTTGAATCTGACAAAAGTGGTAATAAATAAAAATTCTATGAAAATTAACCAATGAAAACCAGACAATACTTTTGAATTGTGGTTCAACAGAATTATTTTGAAAAACAAACTCATGAAACAGGCCTGGACAAAAATGATGGTACCCTTAACTTAATATTTTGTTGCACAACCTTTTAAGATAAGATAAGATAAGCCTTTATTAGTCCCACAATGGGGAAATTCCAGGATTGCAACAGCACAGGGATAGCAACACTCAGAGCAATAATTAAGAAGATACGAAAAAATATAAATAAGAGCAGTGAATATACATACGTACACATAAATATATAAATATATATACAAAGTGCGGAGCATTGTAGCAAGATGGAATAAACAGCATAACCGTCCACTTAGTTATCCTACATAGTATGAATATGTACCCATACATATTGTCACCCTCCGTAGCGACTGATATTGTCCTGGTTGTATACTGGAGGGGACCGTTTGTGTAAGTTTGTTGCATCTTTTGCATTCAATACTACTAGGTCGTCATGTTTTTTGCTATCTCTGCGAGCAGCCCTGCTTAGGTTATACAGTCTGACAGCCGTAGGTAGGAAGGACCTGCGAAACTTCTCGGTTGCGCACCTAGGATGATGTAGTCTACTGCTAAATGAGCTCCTCAGTGCATTCAATATGTCCTGCATAGGGTGGGATTCGGACTCCAGCAGAGATGACAGTTTATCCACCATCCTTCTCTCTCCTATCTCCTCCACAGGGTCAAGACGTTGCCCCCGGACAGAGCTAGCTTTCTTGATAAGTTTGTTCAGTCTCTTCCTATCGGCAGCTGTAATGCTGTTGCCCCAGCAGACCACTCCAAAAGTGATGGCTGATGCCACCACTGTGTTGTAGAATGTCTTCAGCAGCACCCCTTGTACACCAAAAGACCTAAGCCTCCTCAGTAGGAACAGCCTGCGCTGTCCCTTCTTGTAGAGTGCGTCGGTATTGTGTGACCAGTCTAGTTTATTGTTCAGATGAACACCAAGGTACTTGTAGGTACTTTTGAGGCAATCACTGCAATCAAACGATTTCTGTAACTGTCAATGAGACTTCTGCACCTCTCAGCAGGTATTTTGGCCCACTCCTCATGAGCAAACTGCTCCAGTTGTCTCAGGTTTGAAGGGTGCCTTCTCCAGACGGCGTGTTTCAGCTCCTTCCACAGATGTTCAATAAGATTTAGATCAGGGCTCATAGAAGGCCACTTTGGAATAGTCCAATGTTTCGCTCTTAGCCATTCTTGGGTGTTTTTAGCTGTGTGTTTTGGGTCATTATCCTGTTGCAAGACCCATGACCTGCGACTGAGACCAAGCTGTCTGACACTGGGCAGCACATTTCTCTCTAGAATACTTTGATAGTCTTGAGATTTCATTGTACCCTGCACAGATTCAAGACACCCTGTGCCAGATGCAGCAAAGCAGCCCCAGAACATAACAGAACCTCCTCCATGTTTTACAGTGGGGACAGTGTTCTTTTCTTGGTATGCTTCATTTTTGTGTCTGTGAACATAGAGCTGATGTGCCTTGCCAAAAAGTTCCAGTTTTGTCTCGTCTGTCCATAGGACATTCTCCAAGAAGCTTTGTGGCTTGTCAACATGCAGTTTGGCAAATTCCAGTCTGGCTTTTTTAGGATTTGTTTTCAACAGTGCTGTCCTCCTTGGTCGTTTCCCATGAAGTCCACTTTGGCTCAAACAATGACGGATGGTGCGATCTGACACTGATGTACCTTGACCTTGGAGTTCACCATGAATGTGTTTAGAGGTTGTTCTGGGCTCTTTTGTTACCATTCGTATTATCCGTCTCCTCCTACGGCCACGTCCAGGGAGGTTGGCTACAGTCCCGTGGATCTTAAATTTCTGAATAATGTGTGCAGCTGTAGTCACAGGAACATCAAGCTGCTTGGAGATGCTCTTATAGCCTTTACCTTTAACATGCTTGTCTATAATTTTCTTTCTAATCTCCTGAGACAACTCTCTCCTTTGCTTCCTCTGGTCCATGTTTAGTGTGGTACACACCATGTCACCAAACAGCACAGTGACTACTTGTCACCCTTTAAATAGGCCACCTGACTGATTACAAGTTTGTAGACACCTGTGATGTTAATTAGAGGACACATCTTGGGCTGCACGGTGGCGCAGTGGTTTAGCACTGTGGCAGCACAGTTTTACCCTCGGCCGGGGGACCGCGGGGATCATGAGATCGTGGGTTCGATCCCAGCCCCCGACCAGCAGTGAGCTGTGTGGAGTTTGCATGTTCTCCCCGTGTTGCGCGGGTTTACTCCGGGATTTCTCCGGTTTCCTCCCGCACACCAAAACATGTAGGTTTAGGGCGCTCGCGCACGCAGCGACCAGCAGCCGGTGGCTTGTCACCAGACTGCAAACCAAGTCTACCTACGGGTACAAATAAGTAACAAAAAAAAAAAAAAAAAAAAAAAAAAAAATCTTGGTTGAGCATGTCCCTATGGTCACATTATTTTCAATCTTTTCTAGGGGTACCATCATTTTTGTCCAGGCCGCCTGTTTCATGAGTTTGTTTTTTAAAATAATTCTGTTGAACCACAATTCAAAAGCCTTGTCTGATTTTCATTGGTTAATTTTCATAGAATTTTTATTCATTACCACTTTTGTCAGATTCAAGTTATTTCTGTGACCATTGTGGGTTTTTCTTTCATTAACAGAGGGGTACCAACAATTTTGTCCACGTCTGTATATCATGAACCCCTGTGCGCTATTACACGGCGCACAAGGAAGAGAATGAAAAACCCAATCGCAGGAGTAGACAGTGCTGTGTTTATTAAAGTTCACCAACATAACAGATCCAACTTTCACCTAATACAGTTCACTCAACACACAGTGTATGGAGAGGTGTAATGCAAGAGTTGGCCTCCAAGGTTACAGGGCGCCTGCCGACTACTCAACAGCCTGGTGAATATGAAGCCTGGTGCTACAGGGCTGCGTAATGCACAAAATAGGAAAGGCGAGTAGCCTAATGCTGCAGGCCTGCTAGCACAGGAGAGAGGCTAAGAACACTTACAGGTCTAGAGTTAAATCGGGGCGAGCCGTGCAGTCCGGAGGCAGAGAGAGAGAGAAGCGGACCAGCCATAACACCAAGGTATGGAGCGTCTTGAAGTGTCAGGCTGGGTAGAATGCTTGGAGTGGATAACCATACGCGGAGGAGAACGCTGCCACATATGAAGGGAAATGTCCTGACAATCTCCTTCCTTAGCAGTCGCCAACAAATACTCCAAACACTAATGAGGAAAGAGATTGCCGGAGTGAATGCGTGGGCAGAACTGATTGGGAACGGGTGTGTGAGAGCGCATGTGAATGAGAGTGAATGGAGCGTGAGTGTGTGTGTGTGTGTGTGTGTGTGTGTGTTCCAGTGAGAACAGCTGACGGAGCTTGACAGGAGGAGGGGGCGTGCCTGAGCTGTCAGGAGGAAACTAGGTCAAAGCATAACCATGAGTCAGAATCGGGTTGGCCTCCAACCCGGATTCATCACACACACACACACACACACACACACACACACACACACACACACACACACACACACATACTATATACAGTATATATATATATATATATATATATATATATATATATATATATATATATATATATATATATACCCTACCGTTCAAAAGTTTGGGGTCACTTAGAAATTTCCTTATTTTTGAAAGAAAAGCACTTTCTTTCAATGAAGATAACTTTAAACTAATCAGAAATGCACTCTATACATTGCTAATGTGGTAAATGACTATTCTAGCTGCAAATGTCTGGTTTTTGGTGCAATATCTACATAGGTGTATAGAGGCCCATTTCCAGCAACTATCACTCCAGTGTTCTAATGGTACAATGTGTTTGCCCATTGCGTCAGAAGGCTAATGGATGATTAGAAAACCCTTGTGCAATCATGTTAGGTCTGCAATGCTGTAATTGCTGCAAATGGAGGATTCTTTGACGAAAGCAAAGTTTGAAGGAAAAAATTATTATTTCAAATACAAATCATTATTTCTAACCTTGTCAATGTCTTGACTATATTTTCTATTCATGTTACAACTCATGGTGGTAAATAAGTGTTACTTTTCATGGAAAACACAAAATAATTGTCTGGGTGACCCCAAACTTTTGAACGGTAGTGTATATATATATATATATATAGTATATATATATATATATATATATATATATATACAGTATATATATACAGTATATATATATACAGTGGGGCAAAAAAGTATTTAGTCAGCCACCAACTGTGCAAGTTCTCCCACTTAAAAGATGAGAGAGGTCTCCAATTTTCATCATAGGTATACCTCAACTATGAGAGACAAAATGAGAAAAAAAAATCCTGAAAATCACATTGAAGGATTTTTAATGAATTAATTGGTAAATTCGTCGGTAAAATAAGTATTTGGTCAATAACAAAAGTTCATCTCAATACTTTGTTATATACCCTTTGTTGGCAATGACAGAGGTCAAACGTTTTCTGTAAGTCTTCACAAGGTTTTCACACACTGTTGCTGGTATTTTGGCCCATTCCTCCATGCAGATCTCCTCTAGAGCAGTGATGTGTTGGGGCTGTCACTGGGCAACACGGACTTTCAACTCCCTCCAAAGATTTTCTGTGGGGTTGAGATCTGGAGACTGGCTAGGCCACTCCAGGACCTTGAAATGCTTCTTACGAAGCCACTCCTTCGTTGCCCGTGCGGTGTGTTTGGGAACATTGTCATGCTGAAAGACCCAGCCACGTTTCATCTTCAATGCCCTTGCTGATAGAAGGAGGTTTTCACTCAAAATCTCACGATACATGGCCCCATTCATTCTTTCCTTTACACGGATCAGTTGTTCTGGTCCCTTTGCAGAAAAACAGCCCCAAAGCATGATATTTCCACCCCCATTCTTCACAGTAGGTATGGTGTTCTTTCTCCGCCAAACACGACAAGTTGAGTTTTTACCAAAAAGTTCTATTTTGGTTTCATCTGACCATATGACATTCTCCCAATCCTCTTCTGGATCATCCAAATGCTCTCTAGCAAACTTCAGACGGGCCTGCACATGTACTGGCTTAAGCAGGGGGACACGTCAGGCACTGCAGGATTTGAGTCCCTGGCGGCATAGTGTGTTACTGATGGTAGCCTTTGTTACTTTGGTCCCAGCTCTCTGCAGGTCATTCACTAGGTCCCCCCATGTGGTTCTGGGATTTTTGCTCACCGTTCTCGTGATCACTTTGACCCCACGGGGTGAGATCTTGCGTGGAGCCCCAGATCGAGGGAGATTATCAGTGGTCTTGTATGTCTTCCATTTTCTAATAATTGCTCCCACAGTTGATTTCTTCACACCAAGCTGCTTACCTATTGCAGATTCAGTCTTCCCAGCCTGGTGCAGGTCTACAATTTTGTTTCTGGTGTCCTTTGACAGCTCTTTGGTCTTGGCCATAGTGGAGTTTGGAGTCTGACTGTTTGAGGTTGTGGACAGGTGTCTTTTATACTGATAACGAGTTCAAACAGGTGCCATTAATACAGGTAACGAGTGGAGGACAGAGGAGCCTGTTAAAGAAGAAGTTACAGGTCTGTGAGAGCCAGAAATCTTGCTTGTTTGCAGGTGACCAAATACTTATTTTACCGAGGAATTTACCAATTAATTCATTAAAAATCCTTCAATGTGATTTTCAGGATTTTTTTTTTCTCATTTTGTCTCTCATAGTTGAGGTATACCTATGATGAAAATTGGAGACCTCTCTCATCTTTTAAGTGGGAGAACTTGCACAATTGGTGGCTGACTAAATACTTTTTTCCCCACTGTATCTGTGGTGTAGGTGTGTATGTATGTTGCAAACTTTATCCCTCTACTAACTCTGAAGCCACTTGACTGTGGGCTCTCATCTCTTGCATGGTGCACACCGGGGGAAGAATCAAGCACACCTGACACATTCGGTGAAGTTTAGGATCTGCGGGTTGTGGTGTAATTGAGTTTTTTTTAGAAAGAACTACAAAGTCGCGCAGGGATGACGTCACGGGGGCGACTGGCGGGAGATTGACAGACTAGCACCGAGGTTGTCATTTGGTGCAATAAAAAGTGACGTTACAAACTACAGTTGGACTCACGCAGTGTTTTAATAACACGACATGGTGTCAGAAGTCCTGTAGTTAACGTAGAGAGGTAAGCCCGGAAAGAAAAGGATCGTTTGTACACCGCGGAGGAAGAGAGGGGAGTTTGCGGACACGATGAGTGGAGACGAAGATGCAAATGGAGGGTTAGCAACCGCTCCAGGAGCCGCTGTGGCAGCGGGTCCGTGCGCTACGTTCAACATCCAGCCGCCGGAGCCCTTCGACTTTTCTAAGCTGCAGGAGTGGGCCAAATAGATCCGGAGATTCGACAGATTTCGCCTGGCAAGTAACCTGAATGCAAGCTCTGAAGAGAATCAGGTTAACACTCTGATATATTGCATGGAAGATGAGGCGGATGATGTTTTACGTGGGCTGGCTCTGACTGATGCTCAACGCAGCTCGTATGAAGCGGTGCGTGACGGCTTTCAAAGCTTCTTTGTGGTAAAAAAAAATGTAATTTATGAACGTGCCAAATTCAACCTGCGAAAACAGAGAGAAAGTAAGACAGTAGATTCTTTTGTCACTGCACTATATGTGCTGGCTGAACACTGCAATTATGGTGTGCTGCATGATGAGCTACTTCGGGACAGACTCGTCGTCGGTCTGTTAGACAAGAGGCTGTCTGAACGCATGCAGCTAGATGCAGAGCTGACTTTGGAGAAGGCAATCAGGATGGCACGGCAGAGTGAGGAGGTGAAAAAGCAGCAAGCTTCTCTGAGAGGAGACACCAGAACTCAGGCAAGTGAGGCAATGTCTGTTGATAGAGTGTTCAAGGGAAGTAGAAAGCCTGCTAAAAACAAACCTCAGCATGCTCTCAAACCGCACAGTACTCAGAACAGCAAGGAAAAGGGGACACAGTTAAAATGTCATAAATGTGGCAGCTCTCCATCACATTCAAAACGTGAGTGCCCTGCAAATGAAGTGAACTGTCATGCTTGTGGGAGAAAGGGTCACTATAAACGTGTGTGCAAGACCGTAAAATCTGTACTTGAGGTGGAAGAGGATGAGGATGCCATCTTCCTCGGCAGTGTTACAACAGACGGTGATCCTTGGATGGTCAACATTGACATTCATGACAGCAGCGTGACATTCAAAATTGACACGGGTGCTGATGTCACAGTTTTGCCACATGCTGTGTTCCAGAAAATACTCAGAGAAAACCCACCTGCGCTCCACAAAGCACCTAAGCCGCTCCTGGGACCGGGGAGGAGGCCACTTGATGTTGTGGGCGTTGCCAAGCTGTTGTTGAGAATTGGTGAGAAAGAGGAGATGGAGGAAGTGTATGTTGTCCGTTATGTGCACACTGCCCTGCTAGGGAGGTCTGTGAGCTGCAGACTAGGGCTTGTTGCACGCCTTGACAGTGTCACTATAGAGACATTAAAGGAAAACTATCCAAAACTATTCAGTGGACTAGGTGAGGTGCGCCAGGCATATGCCATCAAGCTCAAACCAGGTGCCAAACCATTTTCACTCAAGACACCAAGGAGGATCCCATTGCCACTAATGGACAAAGTCAAGCAAGAGCTGTCCCGCATGGAAAGCCTCGGGGTGATATGCAGAATTGAGGAGCCTACAGACTGGTGTGCTGGCATCGTGGTAGTGCCCAGAAAGAACAAGATGGATCCTGTGCGAATATGTGTTGACCTCACTAACCTCAATGAGTCCGTGTGTAGAGAAAAGTTCATTCTACCATCAGTAGAGGAAACACTTGGGAGGCTGGCTGGAGCCAAAATATTTAGTAAGCTGGATGCAAATATGGGGTTTTGGCAAATCCCATTGACAGAAGATTCAGCGAAACTGACAACGTTCATCACGCCCTTTGGACGCTATTATTTCAAACGGCTACCTTTTGGCATTGCGTCCGCCCCTGAACACTTTCAGAACAGAATGGTGACGGAGGTCACAGAAGGGCTCGAAGGCGTGGTTTGTCACATTGACGACGTGCTGGTGTGGGGTCGTACGCAAGAGGAGCATGATGCTCGCCTGCATACCGTGCTAAGAAAGATTCAGAAGGCAGGTATCACACTTAACATTGGCAAGTGTGATCTGTCAAAGTCTGAGGTGACCTTCCTAGGCCACGTGATCTCCGCCAGCGGCATCAGTCCAGACCCGAGCAAGACGGAGGCTGTGAGGGAAATGCCTGAGCCAAAAACAGTGAGTGAACTAAGATCTTTCCTTGGAATGGTAAACCAGCTAGGCAAGTTTATCCCGCAGCTAGCTGAGAGGGATAAAGCCCTCAGAGATCTCCTTTCAAAGAAGAACTGCTGGGTGTGGGGCGCTGACCAGGCTAAATCCTTCCAGGACTTAAAGGATGCCCTGACGTCGCCACCAGTGCTAGCTGTATATGATCCTAACAGAGAATGCAAAGTTACGGCAGATGCATCGTCTTATGGACTTGGAGGAGTCCTGCTACAAAACTGGGGTGAGGAGTAGAGACCAGTAGCCTTCATGTCGCGGTCTCTCATGCCTACCGAGCAGAGATATGCACAAGTGGAAAAGGAGGCTTTGAGCCTGACCTGGGCTTGCGAGAGGTTCAGCAATTTCCTCATTGGAAAACACTTCCAGTTGGAGACAGATCACAAGCCTCTCCTGAGTCTCCTGGGGTCTCAAGCACTGGATGTTCTACCCCCTCAGATACAACGCTTTCGAATGCGTCTTATGCGCTATTTCTACTCCATATCTCATGTGCCAGGGAAGTGCCTGTGGACAGCTGATACATTGTCGCGAGCGCCTGTCACAAGAAAAGGGACACCAGCTGACAAAGAGCTGTTCGAGGACACAAATATCTACGTGGATATGGTGATGGAGAACCTACCTGCAAGCACTGCTTATCTGGAGGAGCAGCGAGAGCAGCTGCAGAAGGACAGTGTGTGTGCTCGAGTGATGCAGCTGTGTGCAGAAGGCTGGCCAGCTCATGGCATAAATGAACCTACACTCAAGCTATACTGGACTGACAGAGCATTCCTTACTGTCCAGGATGGTCTACTGCTAAAGGGAGAAAGGCTTGTCATACCCTCAACCATGAGAAATGATGTTCTCGCAAAGCTGCACGAAGGACACCAGGGTGTGGTTAAGTGTAGAGAACGGGCACGACAGTCAGTATGGTGGCCGGGGTTGAGTCAGCAGCTGAATGAGTTGGTTCTCAACTGCAGAGCATGCTGTCAGGAGAGACAGAACCACAGGGAGCCACTAATGCCGACACCATACCCAGACAGACCATGGCAGAAGTTGGGAGCAGACTTGTTCATGTTAGGGAGCAAGACCTACTTGCTAGTAGTGGACTACATGTCAAGATATGTGGAGATTGCCCTGCTAACTCCCACAAGATCTAATGATGTGATCCACCACCTTAAGTCAATCTTTGCACGTCATGGAATCTGTGAGACCCTGGTGACAGACAACGGGCCACAATTCTCTGGAGCAGCTTTTGCAGCATTTGCAAAGCTGTACAGGTTCCAGCATGTAACCAGCAGCCCAAAATATCCCCAGGGCAATGCTGAAGCGGAACGTGGAGTGCAGACAGTGAAGGGGCTTTTGAAGAAGTCAGATGACCCTTATCTTGCTTTACTGGCCTACAGGGCTACCCCTCTCCAAAATGGGTATAGCCCAGCTCAACTGCTCATGGGAAAGCGGCTTCGTACAACTGTGCCTATTCTTCCTGCGTTGTTAAGTCCTGCTCTTCCGGATAGAAATGTTGTTATGCTGAACGAAGGGAAGAGGAAAACAAAGGATGCACAACGCTACAACCTGAGACACCGTGCAAAGCATCTCAACAGACTCACTCCAGGACAGGATGTGTGGGTGACCGATCAAGGAGCAGCAGGTGCTGTCATCGGAAATCACACCACACCGCGCTTTTATCTGGTGGAGGGACCCATGGGACCATCAGGCGAAACCGTCGTCATCTCATCCCCTGGAACTCCTCATCGGAGCAGAGCAACAGTGCTGTAGCAGAGCAGTTCCCAGAAGGTGTTCCAGAACAACCTTCAGCTGAACAACCGGCAGCAACATCATCACAGCAGAACGTTCCTGAACTACCATCTACTCCTACTCTTAGAACCAGGTCTGGGAGAGCGGTTGTAAAACCAACCCGGTTGGACTTATAAACAATTATGAAGATTGAACTTTTGAAAATAATAGTGAAAAAAAAGGCTGCAAATGTATTGCACTATTTTTCTGATTTTGCACTCTTTTCAATGTAAATGTTCAAGTTCAGAGTTTAGAGTGAGGACAGAACAGTACAGGGTTTAGGATCGAAGTATTGTACTTGATTTTGCACATATTGTTCAGTGCTAAGGGTAAACTGCAGTGTGACTGTTGTGTGTGTGAATGGTATTAGGTAGGACCAGATCTTCCAGCCACAGAGGCAGAATAATCCTCTAAGGTCTGTTGAATCAATGGCAGTCTACCCATTGATACTAGAAAGGGGAGATGTGGTGTAATTGAGTTTTTTAGAAAGAACTACAAAGTCGCGCAGGGATGACGTCACGGGGGCGACTGGCGGGAGAGTGAGAGACTAGCAGCGAGGTTGACATTTGGTGCAATAAAAAGTGACGTTACAAACTACAGTTGGACTCACACAGTGTTTTAATAACACAACACGGGTCTCTGTCCACAAGCACTGTGGACTGACAGGGAGACAGAGGTACAGGATACCGCTGAGTGCTGGGACACCAAAACTATACTTACATTTAACTAATATTCACATTTATTTCTTTAATCCGCTCATATAACTCATATTGAGCTGTACGCTGGTGATAAAATCAAACACACCCTGACCGTTTGTGTGTTTGTGCGTTACCAAATGACTTTCTGCAGTGTCCATTAACTTCTGTTCAAATTGTGTCAAGAGCTGCAACAGAGGAATATAGACACGATGTGACACAGATCAGTATGTACACCCGTTTCAGTCATCTTACAGCTAGAAGGTTCCTGGTTCGAATCCCCAGGCTGGCAAGGGTTGGAACCTTTCTGTGTGGAGTTTGCATGTTCTCCCTGTGCTGCGTGGGTTTACTCCGGGGGCTCCGGTTTCCTCCCACAATCCAAAGACATGCATGTTAGGTTAATTGGCTGTTCTAAATTGTCCCTAGATATCTGTTTCCTATAGGCCCTTAGAATAGAGGGTTGGTACTAGTGAAAGCGGTTTGAGTGGTCTTTGTGACTAGAAAAGCGCTATATAAGTATAGGTTAGTTAGTTAGTTAGTAATCTAATTTAATATTGTATATAATTATTAGGGTTAGGACAAATCACAGAAATGTTCTGTGTCTGCTAACTTCCTCAATATTCTTTTAAATTTGGACTGTTGCTTATACTTGCTTTTTAAGTGTGGGAAATGTGAAAGGACACAATTGTCTCCTATTAAAAGTAATGTGTTTAAACAATATTAACAGCATACTAATAGACAGTGTGAATTATTGTGGATTAAACATGCTTGTAAAAACACCCAGGAAAATGTATTTTTTTAAACATCCATCCATCTATCACCAAAACCTTAAAATAGACCAAAAAAGAAAAAAAAAAACAAAAAAAAAAACCTTGTCTTCCAACAAAAACATTAAAAAACTAGAAAAGCACTCAGAGAGCGCAGACCTCCACCAAGTACCTCAGTTCCCCCCAGTATTGGGATTTTCCCCAAATATAATAGTCCTACATTTATTGTATCTATATTTTCAGATTCCTTGACCATCAAAACATACCTTTAGCAATTGGATTCACATTGATATCTTTATTAGTTCAGTAGTTATTGACAAAAATCACTTTTTCGGTTATGGCGGTTTTCTTCTGGATATAGCTCCATAGCTTTTGAAGATACAACAAATCCATTGGCACACTACTGATTCCTCAGTGTCTTGGCTGTATTTTGGTGTTTGTTGTATGTTTATATCTTAATTTGTTACCTTACAGAAAATTCCAAAGATCCCCTATTATTTCCTGTTCTGGATCACAGTACCCGGATTAGTCTTTGATATTTCCTAGAACCTATTGGGATCTTATCCTGTATTTTTTTTGCAAGCATCCTGACCATTTATTGTGGCGTTATATACACATATGCTAAAAATGGCCCTATCTCGCAATGATAAAGAATCCTTTAAAAAATTCCTGGGTCCAGACGGTGATCCGGATCACTCCCAAAATCTAATCATTTCTTCCTTGTCCCATTTCGGACTTGTCCTGAAAATTTCGTCAAAATCCGTTAATAACTTTTTGAGTTATGTTGGTAACAGACAGACAAACAAACAGACAAACCCTGGTAAAAACATAACCTCCTTGGCAGAGGTAATAAAATTGGATCATTGTCCAGATCTGCAGAAAAACTAAACCATTACATCCATCCATCCATCTTCTACTGCTTTTCTGGAGGTCCGGGTTGTGGAGGCAGCAGTTCAAGCAGAGAAGCCCAGACTTCCCTCTCCCCAGCTACCTGCTCCAGCTCTTCAGAGAGGATACCAAGGCGTTCCCAGACCAGCTGGGAGACATAAACCGTTACATAGAACAAAAATGTAACCAGCATCCCTATGAACATTACAAATTTACATGAGAAAGTAACAGGTTTATGAGGAAAAAA
Organism: Pholidichthys leucotaenia; assembly: GCA_020510985.1. Taxonomy (NCBI): domain Eukaryota; kingdom Metazoa; phylum Chordata; class Actinopteri; order Cichliformes; family Pholidichthyidae; genus Pholidichthys; species Pholidichthys leucotaenia. The sequence goes on along the minus strand of CM035837.1, from coordinate 67,332,610 downwards.
ATGGTAAGTCTGAAAGTGTAGGGGGCGCTGGTAGTCTACCCGATCCCCCAGCCTGAGTTATATGACTGGATAGGTTATTTATTTATTTTGTTTATACTGTTTTCCCCTGTTAGTGCGTGAGTCGGGCTGTAAGCTGGGTGGGTTAATTGTGTGACTGTGTTTTTTTGGAGGGGGGAAAAATGTTACATCCGTAAAACAGTAGTAAGATGGTGGCCTGGGAATGACCGGGGAACAGAGGGGTTGGCGGCCCACCCTTCCAGTGGTGACGCCAACCATGGTATAAAGGCCAGGGCCGAAAGGGGCATGCCCTATTTCATTGTAGATGCCTGGATCTAGAGCGCTGTAGCCTACTGCGCTATGGCTGACATGTTATTTATAAGTTATCAATAAAGATATAAACTGCCTTCCGCCCTGCTCCTCATTTCACTAATTATGGACACAACAGCAAGTACTAGTGCATTGCCCGTAGAATGTGAGTATTCCTGTCTGAAGGTATCCCAGTTCAGCTTTACAGCCCCAAATGTAGGCTGTGTTTGAAAATGGAATACAAAGAGTTGTAGACTATATGTAGGCAATCACACGTTAGACTTTGACAAATATGAAAGGGACTGAACACCACTAAGATTTATTTGATTGCATGAATATTAATTACAGAATACCTAATTATTGAAAATGAATGGGACATCTAATATTAGCCACTGTTTTGGATCCCTTGTTTATTTGTTTGTCAGATCACTTATTTGTGTGATCTTTTATCACTTATATTCATAATAGTGTATCTTGCACTCTAAGGAATGGGAGTTGTTCAGTCACCATTATAATTATTTTAGTTTATATCACTGTTCAGTGATGGAGTTCCTGTACAGTAGGTAAAATTATGTTGTAAAGTTGCCCTTTGTCTCTTCAGCTATCAGTCATGTACGTACATAAGCTCTGTCATTTCATGCTACCGTAAACATTTATGTGCATTTTTGAAACAAACAAGCCTCAAGCTCATGAATGGTCTGTAGCCTAATGCTGAAGAAAAGCTCATAAACGCTAAATGACCTGCCGCTTTGCATGTATTTTGTCAACGATGGCCCTCACGAGCCATCAATGAGACGCCGAATGCCAGCCGATGAGTTTGCATAATTTATTAACAAAAGACAAATGACAAAATAATGAGCCATGAGGGGAAAAACACACTATAATAACTATGACTAAGACTATGGAAAAGGAAGAACAGACTCACAACGAACACACTTACTGTAAAAGGCACGAATCGTGAATCTAGGACGGAGGTTGGACGAGGGAATGTTTGACGAATGATTGACGAGGTCGCAGCCCGGAGTAACCCGAGCTGCTCCCTTAAATAGGGCTAACAGATTAATCAGCTGATGAGAACGTCATCAGCTGATTGAATTCCAGCCATCCCTGAGGAGCTCGGCTCTGACAGCCAGAAGCCCCGTCGAGACGCTGTCACAATAAAAGCCCCGGAGGCCATATGGTACACCTGAGAAGAGAACGGGGAACTACCGGACAACCCGAGTGCGGACAGAGTCAGCGCTCGGACCATGACAGTAGCCCCCGTTCACGAGGCGAATTCCAGGCGCCATGTAACATCGAAGCCCCCTCCACTCCCACCCAGAAGGTCAGCAGGACCGCCCCAGGGAGGGAGGAGGGGGAAAGGCCAGGAGGGCAAGAACCAAGTTCATAAATCGAGGGAAAAAAAAAAACACTCCAACAACCAGAACATAGTAAGAAATACAGAAGGCAAAAGATACAGGCACATACACTGCACCCAAAGAAAACCCATGAGGAGAAGACACAAAAAAAAAAAAAAAAAAAAAAAACTCAAAATGGCTACAACAGAACACCATAATCAGTCCAATAGAGTCACAGGCAAAAGAATATCTTCACAACCCACAGAGCGAGCATGAAACTCAAGTACAGGCACAAAAATGCAGCGTACCCCATAACACCAGGGAGAAAAACTCATGCTACAGAGCAGCGATACATACAGTTCAATATAGTCCAAATAACGGACATAGGCAACAAAGAAACAACCCTCAGACTACAGAGGAGAGGGAAAAAAAACACGCGCTAAAGAGCGGCGAAATACACAGTTCAAATACAAAACACCAGCGCATCCTTAATATTTCAGAAGAGCAGGCAGAGAAAAAAAACAGGGATGACAGCAGGCAGAGCACAATAGCACAAAAACAAATAGTTTGGGGGGTCTTCCTGTGTCCAGCGTCCAGAACGCTGGCAGAGAAAAAAGGATTAGTTTGGGCGGCCTACCCCAGTCCCAGGCCCGGAAAAACAGTACCTCTGGTGGCCGGACCAGGTCGCCGAATGAAAAGTCCAGTTTGTCAGGTGGCCGACCCAGAATGCCCAACGGGCGAAGCAATCTCATAGGCTGCCGACCCGCGTCATCCAGCCACCAGGACCGCAGGGGAGAACTCAGAGACGACCTCCCTATAGAGAGGGATAGCGAGGGAGGGCCAAACCGATAACGGGGAATCCCAGCGGCCCCCGATGGAAGGGAAAAAGGAATGGAGAAAGGATGAGGGACCAATCCGGCATCGATCGGCAAAGGATCTGCAGCTCCTTCTCCGAACCACACGGACTGGCGCTGCGCTTCCATTGGATCCCAAGCGGGACCGTGCTGTACCCACGACGGTCCCGGATTGGGTCAATGCTGCACCCACGAAGGACCCCGACTGGGTCAATGTTGCACCCACGACGGACCCCGACTGGGTCAATGTTGCACCCGCGATGGACCCCGACTGGGCCGGAACAACACCCACGACGGACCCTGACTGGGCCGGCGCAGCACCAGGGATGATCTCCAGACACGAACCCGGAACCTCCAAGGCGACGATCGGAACAGACTCGTCACCAGTGACCCTTGGAGAAGGCTCGGAAGAGAGGAGAAAACTGGGATCAGGATCACCGTTAGCAGCAGAGCCCAGTGAGAAAAGCTTGGACGCCGCGGACGGCAGCGCCTGGCTCGTCTCCCCGAGAGACAGGCAAAAATGCTCCAGGATAGATGAAAGGAAGACAAAGTAGAGCACTTGCCTGATCTCCGGCTCCACCGCAGCCCAGGACTCCTTCGATCCAGGTTCAGTGCGCTGAAGGTCCAGTTCTGGCTCTCACTCGACTGCGGCGGGCTATGCAGCCGGCATGATGGTGTCCACAGTCCGGGGATTCCCTGACACTGACGTCCACACCGAGGGCCCCCCACGGCATGGTGGCAGGGGATCTGTGACCTGCCGCGTCGGACTGTCCCTCTGTGGAGACCCAGGAGTGCTTGCTCGTCGGCGCAGGCTCCAATTTGCAGTCCGCCCTCCTCTGCCCGTGACGTGGCTGCGGGGCTGGAATCAGGATCTCCAGGCCCGCAGGCTCCCTCCTTGTCCGACGGCGTAGACCTGGCGCCGAGGAACACTCAGGGGAAGGAGACACAAAGGTTGCAGGTTCATAATTAATCACTGCAGCAGGTGGAGGGAGCTCAGGGGACTGTGAACCCCGAACTCCACCCCCAGGGGTCAGACAAGGCAATTCACCCAGTGAAGGAAAAGAATGAAAAGGCACTTGCCTGCTCTGCTGAGGGCTGGTGGAAGCTGCTGCAGTGGGCTTGGTTCTTCCCTTCCCCCGATGGATGGTAACGGAGGGCCCCCTGGGAAGACGAGGAGGAGCCGCTTGCACCGGATCAGGCACAGGGGCAGCCGGAGACGGACTCGTGGAGCTCACAGCAGCTGGGGGGAGCGTCGAGGAGGAGGGAGGAACAGCCGAGGCGGTCTGGGAATGAGGAGCTGACTGAACAGCAGGGACAGATGACCCGGAGGTGGAGGCTGCCGGGTTTTCCTCCTGTCGTGACGCAGGAGTAACAGCTGGCTGGGAGGCAGAGTCCCTTCGGCGACCTGGAACGGAATCCAGATGGGGTTCCCGCTGAGGCTCACCACGGGCATTGTAATGATGTTTCCTGGCAGAGGGCGAGGCAAAGGTGAGGCCAGGGAAACACCGCCTCTGGGCTGGAAGGGTAACAGGAGCTGAATCCCTAGGCAAGGAATGGGGATGCCTCACTGTCGGCCTCCTGCCAGAGTTTCCCTCCAGTCCGTGGATCTCCTCCCTTGTCGGGACAGCCGTATTCGGGGAAGGAGGTGAGGGTTCCTTGGCCGCCTTCTCGGCCACTCTCTCTATCAGTCCTCCACAATCCACGCCACTCTCTCCTTCCCTTCCGGAAAGGAGGTAAGGTGATACTTTAATAATATCCTCTGCGGAGACCCAGGGGCTCGTATGCAGTGTAGGTGGGCATAAGGAGACGGGCTTCAGCCAGGTAGCCATCCACCTCCCCAAGCCACTCAGGACAATACCCATGTTCGAAAGCAGACATGCTAATGAAAAATACAAGCCCCCAGAGAAGGGAAAAAACACAAGCACACCAATGCAAAAACTCACGGCAACCGGCGTCTCCCTTCTGGCTGCGACCTACTGTCAACGATGGCCCTCACGAGCCATCAATGAGACGCCGAATGCCAGCCAATGAGTTTGCATAATTTATTAACAAAAGACAAATGACAAAATAATGAGCCACGGGGGGCAAAACACACTATAACTATGACTAAGACTATGGAAAAGGAAGAACAGACTCACAACGAACACACTTACTGTGAAAGGCACGAATCGTGAATCTAGGATGGAGGTTGGACGAGGGAATGATTGACAAGGTCGCCGCCCGGAGTAACCCAAGCTGCACCCTTAAATAGGGCTAACAGATTAATCAGCTGATGAGAACGTCATCAGCTGATTGAATTCTTGCCGTCCCTGAGGAGCTCAGCTCTGACAGCCGGAAGCCCCGTCGAGACACTGTCACAATAAAAGTCCGGAGGCCATATGGTACACTTGAGAAGAGAACGGGGAACTACCGGAATACAGAAATGGGAATTTTTAAAGTTCATGATAAATTCAGCAATCAGACGGAGCAAAGAAATTAAGGAAAAAAAAAAAATAAACTGAATATTATGGACTAATTAGACACAATAAACATTTATATGATCTGCAGAATATATACAATTTTTTTTATTATTTATATAGCACTTTTCACAGACATACAAAGTCACAAAGTGCTTTACAGTACAACCCAATCAAACAAATCCAAACCAACATTCACACACTGATGGTGGCATGCTGCTAACATGGCTCTTCCAAACCCACCAGGGGCAATTGGGGTGAAGTGTCTTGCCCAGGGACACAATGGCAGGATATCTGGGGAGAGCGGGATTTGAACCGCCGACCCTGTGGTTATTGGACGACCTGCTCTACCTCCTGAGCCACTGCCGTCCCTCGATTGGACCAATTGGACCAATAAGCAATTGGACCAATAAGCAGCGGTAGCAGTTTTTGACAAAGTAGCATAAATCGATTCAATTCAATTCAACTTTATTTACATAATGCCATTTCACAACAAACAGTCATCTCATAGCACTTTCAACTGTAGGGGAAACCCAGTCCCAATTGCAGAAAGACCCCAGCAATCAGGTGATCCACTGTGAGCAAGAACTTGGCAAGAGTGGAGAGGAAAAACTCCCTTTTAACAGGAAGAAACCTCCAGCAGAACCAGGCTGAGGGAGGGGCAGTCATCTGCTGCGACTGGCTCGGGGGTGAGGGGATAGAGCAGAAGAAGAAAAGAACAGACATGTAGAGAGCAAACAGCATGATGGGGACTCAATCTATGGAAGAGAACAAACAGATGTTAATGACCAGCAAAAATATTTCATTGAGAATGAAGAAAGAAGTGACGCCCAGTGCATTGTTGAACCTATCAGATAAATAAGATCTAAACCACTGCAACAAAGTTCCATTAAGTCCAACAAGGTGGTCTAGTCTATCAAGTAAAATATTATAATTGATAGTATCAAAAGCTGCACTCAGGTCCAAAAGGACAAGTACAGAAACAAGTCCATCATCATCTTTGGCGCTCGAACGCTGCGGCCCCTCTAGGCATCAGTGAGTGTGAGAGTTTTGATCATCCCAGACGTACATTCTGTAAAACTTACAACTGTGAGACCTTATTAAACATCAAGGTACTGCACACTGCAAGAATTGCGGCGCTCGGTTGTGACTGTCGGAGATTCCGCTGGCAGCTACCCGGGAAAGGAGGAGGCGTAAGCGGAGCAAACGCAAGCAAAAGCGAGGAAAGAAGGCCGGGATTCATGCTAGGCTAAAGACTAACCCCTCCAGACCAGCAGTACCGTCACTCCTTCTTTACAATGTCCGCTCCCTCGACAACAAGCTGGACGAGCTGCAGCTGCTGAGAGAAACCCGGAGAGAGTGGAGGGACTGCTGTATGCTTGCGCTCACGGAGACATGGCTCCACGACAACATCCCTGACGTGCCCATTCAGCTGGAAGGGATGACATCGTTCCGGGCAGACAGAGAGGCTGCTAGCTCCGGTAAGAGCCGGGGGGGGGGGGGGGCTATGCATCTATATTAACAAGAACTGGTGTGTTAACGCCACGTTAGTATCTAAACACTGCTCTCCATTGGCGGAGTTCCTTATTGTAAATTGTCGCCCATTTTATCTGCCGAGGGAATTCACCAACGTGTTTGTAGCTGCTGTTTACATAGCTCCTAGCGGTAATGCTAAAGCTAATGTTAACGAGGCACTCGGAGAGCTGCACAATGCTATTAGTGAATTTCAAACTTCACACCCGGACAGTTTTGTGGTGGTTGTGGGAGATTTTAATGACACCAGTCTAAAGACTGTGCTCCCCAAGTTTAAACAGTGTGTAGACTTTAAGACCAGAGGAGAGAATATGTTGGACTTGGTGTACACAAACTTTCCAGATGCTTATAAGGCAACACCTTGCCCCCACCTCGGCCATTCTGACCACCTATCTGTGATGCTGGTGCCTGCCTACAAACCTTTACTGAAGCGCAGCAGGCCAGGAGTGAAACAAATCAGGATTTGGCCAGAGGGTGCAACCTCAGCATTTAAAGACTGTTTTCTGCACACAAACTGGGAGGTCTTCAAAATAGCAGCCTCCCAGGGAGACAGGACAGATGTGGAGGAGTATGCTGAAACAGTCACCAGCTACATCGCGAAGTGCACAGAGGATGTCACTATAGTGAAGACTATCACTGCACGGGGCAACTATAAGCCCTGGATGACTGGAGAGGTGCTTTAGCTGCTCACAGCCAGAGATGCAGCCTTCAGAGCGAAGGACAGGACCGCCCTCCGCTCAGCCAGGTCTGCACTCTCAAAGGGAATTAAGATGGTGAGGCGCGCCTATGCGGAGAAACTCCAGGGACACCTCTGTGACACAAGGAACACCAAACGGATGTGGCAGGGAGTTCGGGCGCTGACGGATTATAAGTCTAGGCAGGGGGTTAATGATGATGATGCTTCGCTTCCAGACAGGCTCAACAACTTCTTTGCACGCTTTGAAGCATCAAACCCAACAATCAGAGGGAGGGCTGGCCCATCTCCACCATTGGTTGGGCCAGCTATCACCATCAACACAGTGGACACACGGAGGACCCTAATCAGGGTCAACCCACGTAAAGCTGCAGGTCCGGACAACATCCCGGGACGTGTGTTCCGAGACTGCGTGAGCGAGTTGGCGGATGTCCTGACTGACATTTATAACATCTCCCTGAGTCAGGCCATCGTTTCCAGATGCTTTAAGACCGCTACCATAGTACCGGTGGCAAAGAAACCAGTTGTGTCCTGCCTGAATGACTATCTTCCTGTTGCACTGACACCAATTGTGATGAAGTGTTTTGAGCGGCTTGTCAAACCACACATCACAGCCTGCCTCCCTACATCACATGACCCGCTCTAGTTTGCATATCGTTCAAACCGCTCCACGGAGGATGCTATAGTCACCACCCTGAGCTCTGTCATCACCCACCTGGATCAGAAAGACACCTACGCCAGACTCCTGTACACTGATTTCAGTTCAGCATTCAACACCATTATTCCCCAGAGACTGATGGAGAAATTACTCCTTCTCGGTCTGAACACTGCCACATGTCTCTGGATCCTGGATTTCCTGACTGAGAGACCTCAGTCGGTCCGTGTTGGAAATAACATCTCCAACTCTATCACGCTGAGCACCGGATCCCCTCAAGGCTGCGTACTCAGTCCACTGTTGTTTACACTTATAACACATGTCTGTGTATCCAGACACGAGGGGAACCAGATTATTAAGTTTGCAGACGACACCACAGTGGTGGGACTTATTCAGAGGGATGAGGAATCAATGTACAGGGAAGAAGTTAGAGACCTGGAGAGCTGGTGCAGGGAGAACAATCTGGTGCTCAGCGTGGACAAAATGAAGGAGATGGTTATCGACTTCCGGCGGTCACAGCCTGAACAGATCCCTCTCAGCATCGGCGACCATTTAGTAGAGAGAGTAGAGAACATCAAGTTCCTCGGAGTGCAGATCTCGCAGGACCTGACCTGGAGCAAGAATTCCTTGGGGATCAGGAAGCGGGCCCAGCAGAGACTGCACTTCTTGAGGAAACTCAAACAGGCCTCTCTCCCCATCTGCATCCTCAGGACCTTCTACAGAGGAGTGGTGGAGAGTGTTCTGACGTACTGCATTGCAACATGGTACTCCAGCTGCAGTATGTCAGACAAAAAAGCCCTGCAGAGGATAGTTAAGGGAGCTGAGAGGGTAATTGGAGTTTGCTTCCCCTCTGTCCAAGAACTTTTTCAGAACCGTTGTAGGAACAGGGCACTGAACATTGTCAAGGACCACTCTCACCCTCTGCATAAACACTTTGAACTTCTGCCATCTGGCAAATGATTCTGGAGCATCAGATGCAGAACCACCAGACTGATTAACAGCTTCCTTCCACAAGCTGTTAGGATGCTGAACAGTTGATCCGGAATCTCTCATACATACTACTGCACCTACGGACTTTATGTATATTATTTGTATATTATAGCTCTGGTTAGTTTTCAAGTATGTCTCAGGGATGTGTGAATGGCTGTGTTAGGGTGGGGGGTGAGGGTGTGTGTGAGTGTGTCTTAAATTATGTTCTTTTTACTTATATGGATGCCGAGAGAAACGCAATTTCATCTTGCCTGCACTACAGTTGTATATACAGCAATATGACAATAAAGGCTGATTTGATTTGATTATCAGATGCGATAAAGAAGTCATTAGTGACCTTCACTAAAGCTGTTTCAGTACTATGATGGATTCTAAACCCAGACTGAAACTCTTCAAAGTCAAAGTTGGATGTTGTTAATGCCGGCGTGGATAACAATTGTGGTGTATTAACAGTTACTTTTAGCCAGCATTTTCAAATTTGACTTGATGTCACCTGCTCTGGCCCCAGGAATGCATTTGACTATGGTTGCTGGAGCCTCTGGGTTCACGTTTCTGACCATAGAGTCACCAGTGATCAGAGTTTTCCTCAGCAAGTGTGTCGCTGAGCTGGGAATAATGATTAGAAACATGAACAGGTTGGTGGTGAACCAGGGGCTTGCAACTATGCTTCCTTCTCACCGTCACCCACCCATTCTCTCCTGGCTGCTCAGGAGAGGTGAATGCCGGGGAACAGCTAGCAGGTCCTATGCTACGGTGCTCCGCTGCAGTTAAGGGGAGTCTGTCATTATTAACTGTCGCTGATGGTGTTTCAGTGCAACGGAGCCGGGATTCCAAGTCACACAACCTTGCCTCGAGCGCCTCAAAAAGACAACATTTATTACATTTACCATTATCACTAAAAGAGGCAGAGGTGTAGCTAAACATCTGACACAGAGCACACCAGAGGAGAATGGGGAAGGAGAGCTAGTAGCCATGGCTAGTGGCTAACCTGAAGCTAACACAAACACTGATGAAAGGTGAAGAGAAGGCTATAGAGGGTGATTAGGTGACAATGAATGCACACACAGGTGCAAGAGGCTTGTTAAACAGAAGTGAGAGGTGACGGTAGATGGTAAAAGTGATTAAAATACAATTAAGGGCAATAATCCTCAGGAGAGTGAGGAGAGCTAAGTGCAGAGCAAACCATACCAACAGCCAGCAACACAGGAAGTGATGATATGTTACCACAGGAAGTTAAGAGTCGTGGTACACATCGATGGACTCTGCTGTCGATCGTCACTACTGGTAGCATTTTTTGATAGGACAGCACAAATCAATAGAACACCAGTTGGGCCACTGCTTCTCCCGTGTCCCCGCTGGTGTGCCTCGTGTTCTCCACATATGCCGAATTATCCTTTAGACCTACACAGTCACAGCAACTTTGTGGTACAATTTTTTAAGCATTAAATCTTCGGTATTATCATTTTCTAGTCAAATTTGTTGTTTTTCACTTCCTTGTTTTGTTCAGTGAGCGCTGTGGTGACTGACTGGTCGTGATGCCACATTTATCCAATCGACATAGAGTCAATCTGAAACCCTGCCCACACTTTCTGAAGCCAGGGCATGAAGAGACAGAGCGGTGACAGAGCGGTGGCTAAACTTTTATTGATAAAAATTACGTATTTCGGCTGAACAACTCCACACTGAGGGATGCACACCCCCATAACTTCAACAAAGCACTTACAAAATCTGAGGTCAGTCTGACGAATGGTTTGAGAGATATGTGAGGAACACACACACAGACAGAAATTCCTTGCATTTATAGATAGATGAGAAGAAGAAGCCAACTTTTATTGTCATTCAGTCCATACAGCCAATCGTGTACAGTAGAACAAAATTGCATTTCTCCTATATTAATCATATCTAGAATCGGAGGGGCCACTGCCACAAACAACTTTTCCTTCCCCCATTCTATTATGGTGAGCACCACGCTAGAAGGTGGGAAGTACCATTTTTATATGGTCTTTGGTATGACCCAGCCAGGACTTGAACCCCCAACCTCCCCGTTATGGGGCAGATGCTTTATTGACTAGACCACCACTCCGTCACTGTACACTGTGCAAGAAGTCCATTCTTTGAGACAAATTTACATTAGCTGGCTCAGGCTTACTATCTGAGCTAGGAGCTAGCCAACCAAGATTAGCAATAGTGACATAAAAAGGAGGGTGGAGTTAAATACAACTCTTAGGATTTTACAGACACATCCACTGACACAAGCTGTTCTGAGTAAGGCTGGAAAGAATGATTCACAATGATTCTGCAATAATTATTATAGCCTACGCAATGAAGTTGTTGAGGGTAATGTTCTTGACCCATCTGTTCGTTTGACATTTTGTTGTCACCAGAATGGCTTCTGTATTTCTGATTGGATTGACTTCAAATTATATAGAAAATTTGACTCAAATGAGGGGGACTTCTTTTTTTCTCCAGTCATTATATGTTGATCAGTGATCACAGTTCTCATTAGGAGCCCCTGATATGCAGATGCATGGGATATGTGAGGTTGCTTAGGTTCTTTCATTAAACATTTATAGGAAATTTGGCCAAAATTTGTAGCTCCCCTATGCTAAGCTAACGGGGGAACAATTAAGCAGCACAGTATGGTTACAAAAACTATCAAAATGTGAAACACAAACTTTATAAAGAAAATGATTTCCCCATGCAGTAATTCCACTATATACAATGATAAGTGAAAGTGATAAAATTGATTTATTGATCGGATAGCACTAGGCAATGGGTGAATATAATGGAACTGGACCTGTCGCGCCAGGTGGACTAGAAAGTGGAAGTAAGTCACTCTACATTGTGCAAGAGGTCCATTAATAACATACTGCATCAAAGATGTTTCATACCTTATTTGACATGTTTCGACTGTCAGCTGCAGTCTTCATCAGAAAACGTCATTTGACGCTGTGTGACTGTCACATCAGCTGTTTCCTTAGGTGTGGCCAATCTGACAGATCCACCAGGTCGTCATGCCCCCCACCATGTGATGCTCTTTGAAGGAGAGAGTCCCAGGTTTGTGACAGCATGAAGGCTCTATCATCTCAATTCATGAAGTTGTGGGTCACTTCCTGATTTTAATTGCTTCTTTGATCCAGCGTTTGTGTTTGTTGTCCTCTAATACAATTATTTTTGTGTTATCCCAGTCCATGATGTGGTTGTTTTTTTATCTTGCAGTGGTCTAATATTGCTGATATGAGGTTTTTCTGTTCTGCTTTTTCCTTTTGCATTCTTGTGAGTCGTCCTGCTATTTCTTTCACATTCTTTTTGGTATTGTGGAAGATGAAAACAGACGAGGTAGCGAGCTGAACGACACACAAACTTTATTCACCTTCCAACATCAAGTACTGAAAATACTCTCCTGGAGTCTCTGGGCGCCTCCTTTTTATACCCTTAATTTCTGTCCCATGAGACTCAGGGAGCCAGCCCTGCTTCTCACACCCTCTCTTCCTCTAGCGAATTCGGGTGTCTCCTGAACTCCCCAGGGGGCGGCTAGTCCTTTCTGTTACATCTGAGACACCCCCCACCCCCGGTGCCACTTCCTCCTTCAGTCCTCTGTCCCCCTCCCCACCCCGGCTTCTTTCTGACTCTGGGTGGAGAACCTCCCATACAGTGCCACCACACAGCACCCCCCCCCCCCCAGACACCCAGAAAGGGAACTACCCCCCCCCCCCAATTCTTTGGGCTTGAGCCAGCACCCATACTGGCTGAAGCGGGGGGTTGCTGGTCCGGTCGAAGCTCCCTGCTGGCAAGGTGTCGGGGAGGGCACATTAGTCTGTGGAAGGAAAGAGAGTGGGGGGGGGGGGCATAGCTTCGCGAGTGCAGGCCTCTACCGAGGGAACACCACCTTGCGGAAACACTGACGGTGGGCGTCCGCGCCAGGGAGCTTGGGCCAACATCACCTGCTCGTCTGCCAACACAAAGTGGGCTTCAGTCTGCCAATGCAGACGGTCTCCCTATGCCTCCCAAAGTCTATCACAAAATGCTTTACCCCAGTTTCCAGCACCCTGAACAGTCCGTCACACAGTGGGCGCAGCGGGGTCCTGTGTGCATTGTGCCTGACAAAAACAAACCTGGCAGTCTGTAATCTTTTCGGGACGAAGATATGAGGAAAACAATGGTGGGCCGGGATCGGCACGTCAACAGATGTCGTACTGTACAAAAATTGCATGGGCGGGTCGGTCCGAAACGCGGGGTTATCCGATAAAAATTCCCCAGGGATCTGCAGCAGCTGAGAAAAAATGACTTCTGCCGGTGAGGCTGCCAGATCCTCCTTAGGTACGGAGCGCAACCCTAAAAGAACCCAGGGCAGGTGGTTGACCCAATTTGCATCAGTGAGCAAAGCTCTGAGCACTGCCTTAAGTGACCTATGAAAACGTTCGCATAACTCGTTAGCCTGGGGATTGTACGCAGTAGTGTGATGGATTTTGACCCCCAGGCTCTGGGCCATTGCAGACCAGAGTTCTAAAATGAACTGCGAACCCCTGTTGGAAGTGATATCCGACAGGGATCCGAACCAAGCAACCCAAGCTGACAAAAAGCGCAAGCCACTTCCACGGACATGGTGGAAGCCAGCGGCACCACTTCAGGCTTGTGCGTGGTGCGGTCCACGATTGTCAAAAGATGCATGAAACCTTGCGATGGTGGGAGGGGTCCCACCAAATCCACGTGGACGTGGTAGAACCTCCTGGCCGGGATTTGGAAAGGCTTGAGGGGGGCTCTGGTGTGCTTGTGCACTTTGGCCTATTGGAACGCAATGCATGCTGCAGCCCACTCTTTCACGTCCTTGCTCAAGTGTGGCCAGACAAATTTCGCCCCCAACAGTTTAACCGAGACACGCATGCCGGGATGCGAAAGGGAGTGGACTGACTCAAAAATGTGGCAGCGTCAAGAGCTTGGAACGACCAGGCGTGGGCGACCAGTGGAGATGTTGCAGAGCAAGTGGGGGCACCCTTCTTGCACCACTCTGCTCTCCAGCTTTAACCCAGTAGGCATGGACTGGAGCGTGTAAATGTCTGCGTCCCCGCTTTGCTCCGCGGCAATGGCAGGGAAATCTATTCCTGTGTAGACGCTAACGCACATGACAGGCAATCGGCCACGATGTTAAGCTTACCAGCAACGTGTTGAATGTCGGTCATGAATTCCGAGATTGCGGCCAAATGTCGTTGCTGTTCCACGGTTCCGAGACTTTGGACATCACGTATGTTAGTGGTTTATGATCAACAAACGCGGTGAACTCGCGCCCTTCTAGCCAAAACTGGAAAGGGCCCATCGCCAGGTGTAGGACCATCAATTCTCTGTCAGACGTACTGTATTTGCGTTCCTTGTCGTGCAAAGTACGATTGAAAAATGCGAGTGGCTGCTACGAACTGGAGCTGTTCCACCACTGCTCCTATGGCAACGTCAGACACGTCCATGGTGAGCGCTATCCGTGCCGACGGGGCAGGGTGGGCTAGCAAGGTGGTGTTAGCAAGCGTTATTTTGGCATCTACAAAAGCCTGGACTTGCTCGGGGGTTCAGTTGATGTTTTCCACGGGCTTCTTTTTCTTTAGCACGACATACAATGGCTGCAGCAGCTGGGCTGCCCGGAGGAGGAAATGGCTATAAAAGTTGACCATGCCCAAAAATTCCTGTAGGGCCCTAATGGTCTGCGGATGTGGAAAATTCGACACGGCGCGCACCTTATCAAGCAGCGGAATCACGCCCTCTGGCGAAATGTGGTGACCCAAAAAATTGGTCACTGGCACACCGAATTGGCACTTGGCGGTGCTAACTATAAGCCTGTGTGCTTCCAACCTCTGGAAAACTATTTTGAGATGGGCAAGGTGTTCCTCCTCAGACACGCTAGCCACCAGAATGTCATCCAAGTAGACAAAAACAAAAGGCAGGTCACGGAGCACTGCATCCATCATTCTCTGGAAGGTTTACACTGTGCCCTTTAACCCGAATGGCCTGTGTAAAAACTCGAAAAGGCCAAAAGGAGTTATTACCGCTGTTTTGGGAAGGTCCTCCTCACGCACCGGGACCTGGTGGTAACCGTGGACTAGATCCACTTTCGAAAAAACACGCGTCCTGTGCCAGGTGCACGGAAAAATCCTGGCTGTGCGGGATGGGATACTGATACTGTTCTGTGGCGTTGTTCAAGTGCCAGAAATCACCGCACGGTTGTCACGACCCGTCGGCCTTAGGTACCATGTGTAGCGGGGATGCCCACAGGCTGTTTGAGCACCTGACGATGTCCAGCTGCTCCAAGTTGGCAAACTCCTCATGCGCACTGGCCAGTTTAGCTGCGTCCAGGCGCTGAGGGGGTGCTAACACCGGCGGGCCTTTTGTGGTTATGAAATGTTTGACCCCATGTTTGGTTACTGTAGCCGAAAAAGTCGGGACCGTGAGTGCCTGGAACTGTGAAAGTAAATGCTGGTACTTACCCCCTGGAGCTATAACGTTAGCCAGTGTTGTTGGCCCTGCTCCGCGAGCTGTGCAGAGCAGGGAGGTGAAAGAAACTGCGTCCACTAAATGTCTGTTGGCAACAATGAATAACAACCCATAAGCACATAAAAAATCTGCGCCTAAAATTGGGGCAGAACATGCAGCTACCACAAAGTCCCACTGGTAATTGCGTCCATGTAAGCATACCATCAGCGTCCATTCACTAAATGTCCTGATGGCAGATCCGTTGGCGTCCGTGAACTTGGGACCGTTGCCACCTGCCAACCTGTCTGTGCTGACCGGCAGGATGAGGCTCTTCTGGGAGCCAGAGTCCACCAAGAAACGTCAACCCGAATGTGTGTCCGTGATAAAAAAGCAGCTTGTTCCTGTCGCCAGCAGTTGCAGCTGCTACTGACTGCTGGCTGTGCCGTTTCCCGGCTTCTTGAATTGTCACGGTAGCAGACAGCGTTGGGCATTCGAGCTGAAGCGGCGATGATAGAAACAGAGCGCCCGGTTCCTGCATCTCTTGGCGTCCATCCCAGCTACTACCAATGGCTCCTTGACCTCACTGGAGTCCTTCATGGATGCCGGTGCCACTGCATGCATGCTGAGAGCTCTGGTTGCTAAAGTGATGCAATCCACTTCCTGCACCAGGGTGCAGTAGTCCTTGGTCACCAGCAGCAGGGAGTTGGCCAGGATCACCCTCGCTGCAGTAGGTATGTTCCCGAGGAACAAGTGGGCGAACAGGAAAGATTCATCATTCTTCCCCATAAGCGCTAACATGCTCTCCATGAGCTCCACGGCTGATCTGTCACCTAACTCTGAACGCGTTAGGAGTCTCTCTGCCCTCTCACTGTCCGACAGGGTATAACACTGGAGTAGCATCTGCTTGAGGGCTTCATATTTCCCCTGGGCTGGCGGCTCCTGGAACAGGCTCATTACCTGTTGTGTGGCACGCACATCCAGCACAGCAACCACATGATAATATTTAGTGCCATCTGTCGTGATCCCACAGAGAGCAAACTGGGCTTCTACATGTAAGAACCATGCGGTCGGATTGTGAAGCCAGAAGTCTGGGAGCTTGACTGTGACAGTGCATGCGGCGCTGGTGTTCTCCCTCTGGCTTGTCTCTGGGGTGGTGCTCGGCTTGTTCTCCATCGCGCGTCTTAGGGTCACCAATGTGGAAGATGAAAGCACACACAGGCAGTGAGCTGGATGACACACAAACTTTATTCACCTTCCAACATCAAGTACTGAAAATACTCTCCCAGGGTCTCTGGGTGCTTCCTTTTTTATACCCTTTATTTCTGCCCCATGAAACCCAGGGAGCCAAAGACAATACACTCAGTGCACAAAGAATGCCTGGAACATTAACATCATACAACACTAGCCCTGCTTCTCACACCCTCTCTTCCTCTAGCGAACTCGGGTGTCTCCTGAAATCCCCGGGGGGCGGATAGTCCTTTCTGTTACATCTGAGACCCCCCGGTGCCACTTCCTCCTTCAGTCCTCTGTCCCCCCCTGGCTTCTGACTCGGGGTGGAGAACCCCACACACAGTGCCACCACAGTATACCCTTTTTTGTAGATGACATTTTCTGAAGAAAACTGCAGTTGATAGTCGAAACATGTCAAATAAGGTATGAAGCATACTTTGTCTAAATAGAAGAAGAAAAAAACAGTTTTATCAATAAGAAGACAAAACAAAGCTGTTTGAGATAAACATTGCATCATTGGTGGACAGGGGTGGGTGGTTTCAGTGGTCGCTAGGAAATGATTGGTCCCTAGAGTACGATAAGCACAGAAACATTTGTGAATGACGGGCTAAATGGTTAGCTTCAGCTAGCTGCATTAGGTCCCGGTTAAGGATAATACAACAAGAAAATAAGCTAAAATAATGTCTAAGAACAACATACTGTATATGGTCAAATGTTGGTAGATGAACAAGGATTCCAGTGAGGAGCGAATACAGTTTATAGAAATTAGTGATCACAGCCGGCCAGATCGACAGTTTCATGCCAGGTGGCCTATCTGTCAGCATCTCCCTGCTGAGGCTAGTGCTAATGCTGTTAGACCAGGGGTGTCCAATCATGTGCCATGGAGGGCCAAGACCCTGCAGGCTTTTACCTCCAACCAGTGTCTTCAACAGCAGATTTCACTGAATTTCTTCCCACTGATTGCTGATAAGTGAAAACACCTGCTGAAGAGGCTGGGTAGAAGAGAAAACCTGCAGGGTCTTGGCCCTCCATGGGACATGATTGGACACCCCTGGGTTAGACTAACCGACCCAAGTCGCTAAGCCAATAAGCTAATGCTAAAAGGTCGATGTAGCATCCAAGAGAAAATATAACAAATTAAGCCAGAATGACACAAGACATATTATAGACTGTGGATTAGTGAACCGGGTGGAAACAGGGATGTCTATTAGGGTGACTGAAATCTAATGAAAAAAAAAAACAACACAAACCACGCTTGGCAAACCAATTGAGGTTTTGCAGTCACGTGACCTCCTGCACTGGTCCTGGTCCTCCGGAGTGAAAATTTCGCATTGCTGCAGCTACACCATGCACACCAATGCGTTACTAACATGAAATTTTAGCACGATCCAGTCAGCTGAGCTTCTTAAAATTGGATTGTGTGACTTTGTTGGAGCATATAACTACACAAATGTCTGTATGCTGAAAAATTATCCATGAATGGTCTGAAACATTCTTATCTCATGGTGGATCATTTGTTTATTCCATGTCAATATGGTAGTGGCATCCCAGACCTGCTCTATCGTGATACTGATAACTACCTAATTAACTCAAAATCATTTTACATAATAGAAATTCTGGTAGTATGCAAAAGTCTAAATGCCTACCAGTACTTTTCTGGCTTTGTTGTACATGTAAGGCAACATCATGACGGAGGGCAATGGACCAGTGTTCTCGTCGCGCCCTCCACCAGTACCCGGGCTTGCCCAGGGAAGCTGATGATCCTACCGGCAGACTAAATTCGAAGAGACGACACCTCAGTGCCAAGTCAAAGAAGAATCCTAGTCACAGTCCCAAAGCCGAAAGCAAACAGCCCGAGAGCACCTTGCGGTAGGACCTGCCCTTCGCATTCTACAACTAAACGTTGAAGGCCTATCTGCAGCCAAGCGAAGCCTTATTGAAGTCCTCGCCTTCCAACACTCGATTGATGTAATCTGCCTCCAAGAGACTCATAGTGGCACAGAGGAAGCTGGCCGCTACACCATCAATGGCTTTGACCTCCTGTGCTATGTTCCACATGCCAAACATGGACGTGCCACCTATGTGCGTTCTGACATAGTTGACGTAAACCACCTGACAACAACACATTTCTCAGACACCATAACCATTGGTGACTTTCATATTGTCAATGTGTACAAGCCCCCTAGTGCCAACTGGGATCTGCAGGTCTTACCCACCCCACCCCACCCTGCCATCTATGTGGGGGACTTTAACAGCCATCACCCTGACTGGGGGTACCCAGCAGTGGATAGTGACGGGGAGGTACTTTCAGACTGGGCATCTAGAAATGATCTCGCACTGATACACGACCCCAAACAAAGAGGAACCTTCCACTCTGCTAGGTGGAAGAAGGACTATTCTCCTGACCTGTGCTGGGTCAGCTCTTTGAATGGGACGCCATATCCTACACAGATCCTCATTCTTGACGATTTTCCACACAGCCAACACCGGCCCCTGCTTGTACACATTGGCCTACAACTTCCAGTCATAAACAGCCCAAGGAAGATGCGCTGGAACTTCCGCAAAGCCAACTGGAAGAAATTCAGTGAAACCCTGGATCGGAGTGCTGTTACCATCCCCCTCCACACCATCACTGTAGATGAAGCATACAACAGCTTCTGCAGCGCAATCTTCAAGGCTGCTCACACTGCAGTCCCACGAGGCTACCGACCCCTCTATGTCCCATGCCTGGACAGAGAAAGTGCTGCCCTCCTACAATCCTATCAAACATCAGGGGACCCAGAGATAGCAGACCATCTCATTGAATCACTAAGTACAGCCCGGCGAAAGAAATGGGAGGAGACAGTTGCTGACCAGAGCTTAATCCACTCTAGCAGGAAATGTTGGAGCCTCATCCATCGCCTAGGAGCTGCACAGAAGCCCCCCAGCCAAAGCCGAGCATCTATCACACCCAACCAAGTTGCATCCCACCTACTGACCGTCGCCAAAGCACCCCAAGACAAAGACACCAGAAGAGCAGTTACACCTGAGCTAAAAAAAACCACCAAAAAATGCCCGTAGAGGAAACGAACCCTGAACCCTTCGAGGCTGCTTAACTGGAGAAAGTCCTACAGGGCCTGAAATGTGGAAAGGCAGCAGGATATGACAACATCTTCCCAGAATTCATGAAAAATCTTGGCCCCCAAGCCCTAACCTGGTTGACACAACTCTACACAAGGATCATACAAACAAACTCGATCCCAAAGAAATGGCGGACAGCAAAGGTCATTGCCATACCAAAACCTGGCAAAGACCACAAACTACCAGCAAGCTACAGCCCAATCTCCCTACTCAGCGTTCCTTATAAAATCATGGCGCGCCTAATACTGCAACGTATTTCCCCAGGAACAGAGGAAATTCTAAGTGTGGATCAAGCAGGTTTCCGCAAGGACCGCAGCACAGGAGAAAAAGTACTGGCCCTAACCACCTTTATCGAAAATGGCTTCGAGAGCAGACTGAAAACAGGGGCTGTGTTTCTCGATCTTACAGCCGCCTATGATACGGTCTGGCACAAAGGCCTCCTCCTGAAACTTACAAAGGCGATCCCTGCCTGGGCAACAGCAATTATAAAAAGCCTGCTGACCAACCGAAGGTTCAGAGTCCACCTCGATCAGAACACAAGCGCATGGAGAACGGAGAAAAACGGACCCCCAAAAGGCTCAGTTCTAGCTCCAACCCTGTTCAACCTCTACATAAACGACCTGCCCACTACAAAATCCCGCAAATTCATCTATGCAGACGACATCTGTTTGGCACTCCAAGCACCAGACTTTGAGTCACTGGAACGGGTGATCACGGAAGATCTTGCCAAACTGGACCAGTTCTGCAAAACCTGGCACCTAAAATCAAGCCCAGCAAAAACCGTCTCCAGTGTATTCCATCTCCACAATGTAAAAGCTGCCAGAGAACTAAACATCCACCTGAGCGGACTCAAACTTAAGCATGCCTCGAATCCAACCTACCTTGGAGTGACCCTTGACAGGACCCTATCCTTCAAGGAACATTTAAAGGGGACGGCTGCTAAAGTGAAGGCACGAAACAACCTGCTCTGCAAGCTCGCTGGTGCAAAATGGGGGGCGGCAGCCTCCACCCTGCGCACCTCAGCACTGGCCCTTTCATACTTTGTAGCAGAATATTGTGCCCCTGTCTGGTCCAGGTCATCCTACACACACCACGTAGACACCCAGCTCAACACAACCATGAGAACCATAACTGGGACAATCCGCTCAACACCACTCCCCTGGCTCCCTGTACTGTCAAACATAGTCCCCCCACACAGCCGGCGAGCAGCACTAACTCAAAGGATGCTTCAAAAAGCCAAAGACTCTTCTCACTTACCAATCCATGCAGATATCTATACCCCACCCACTGCCCGACTTCCATCCAGACGGCCGATTTGGAAAAACCCTCCCCCAGCTGATTTCACCATCCGGACAGCTTGGCAAGAGGAATGGGAGACCAAGGAGGTCCCAAACAAACACCTGGTGACAAACCCCAACCAACAGGTCCCGGGCACCAACCTCCCAAGGAGACAGTGGCCTACACTCAATCGCTTCAGGACTGGACATGGCCCCTGCTTGGCCAGCCTTCACAGATGGGGCAGTAGCCCTAGCCCACTGTGCGCATGTGGAGAGGAGCAAACAATGGAACACATCATAGAGGCTTGCCCGCTCCAAAGACTGGAAGGAGGATTACACACCCTCCATACAGCAAACCAGGAGGCAACTGCTTGGCTTGAGGACTTTGCATTTGCTAAATAATAAATAAACATCATGACAAGTCTCTGGTGATCATTACAGCCAAGGTAAGCTCTGTCTACATATCCAAACATTTTATACAGTATATAGCATTGTAAAAAAAAAAAAAAATATATATATATATACATGTATATACAGTATATATATAGCAGAAATATGTTAACTTCTATTAAAAATGAATGAATGAATGAATGAATGAATGAATGAATGAATGAATTTATTTCGGATAGTACATTACAGGTTAAAAGAAACTGTATAATATAACAACAAGGTCAAATTAGACAAAGACTCCTTCTACTATACAATTCCACGTGAGTTATCCGAAATGGGTGATGGCTGAAGCCGCAGCTTATATTGCCCACCCATATTCCATCCAAGAATTCAAAGGAGAAAAAAGAGAAAACAAGACAAGAGCGATTACAATTTAAAACAAGGCTAAGACAAAATATGACTGAGAGAAAAAGAAAACTGAGCTAGTCTAAGTTAAGCGGTTACTATTCAAAAACAAATCTAAGACATAGTGTCACAGAGAAAAAAGAAAAACTAAGCTATAACACAACACAGGCTGGAAATGTCAATCCTTATGTGAGTTTACATGTCGTCTTGTAAATATGTTTGGAGTATTTCTTCCTTTAGTTTTTGTTTAAATTGTCCAAGCTTTGTACATGATTTTAATTCAGGTCCAAAATCGTTCCATAATCTGACACCTTGCACTGAAATACAATGTTGCTTGGTAGTTGTTCTCACTGTAGGCTTTTGAAATATACATGTTCCTCTGAAGTGATATCGTTTCTCCCTTGTTTGGAACAACTTTTGGATATTTGCGGGCAGTGATAGATTCTTCACTTTGAACATTATTATTGCGGTTTTAAAGTCGATCAGATCTTTCAACTTGAGAGTTTTTTGTTTAAGAAAAAGTGGGTTTGTTGGTTCCCTGTAAGCTGCTTTGTTGATTATTCTAATAGCTCTCTTTTGAAGCATAAAGAGTGGATATATGTTTGTTTTATATGTATTTCCCCATACTTCATTACAATATGTCATGTATGGGAGTATTAATGAATGATACAAGGTGTATAGTGTGGGTTGATTCAGCAAATTTTTCACTCTGTGTAATATTGCAATTGATTTGGATACTTTACCTTTTATATAATTAATATGTGGCTTCCAACACAGTTTGTTATCAATTATTACTCCAAGGAATTTAGTTTCGGATACCCTTTCAATCTCTACACCATTTACACTGAGTTTGGGTACTGGGTAGTTGTGATGGTTGTTAAAGACTATAAATTTTGTCTTGCTTAAATTGAGCGTTAATTTGTTCGAATCAAACCACAGTTTCAGCTTTCCTAATTCCTTTCCGAGTGTATCCAGAAGTTGTTCCAAGTTGTTTCCACTGCATAGCAGGTTAGTGTCATCAGCAAACAATATTAAGTCCATTTTTTCTGAAACTTTACATATATCATTTATATACATATTGAATAATAATGGTCCCAAAACTGAACCCTGTGGGACTCCACAGGTGACCTTCAGTAGCTCTGAGTTTTTGTTGTTAACACATACAAACTGATATCTATTCTTTAAGTAACTTCTTAACCAGGACAGTGCTACCCCTCTGATACCACAATTTTGTAGTTTCTTTAATAATAGATTGTGATCTACTGTATCAAATGCTTTTTTAAGATCCAGGAATACTCCAACTGAATACTCTTTATTTTCAATGGCTGTTGATATTTTTTCTGTAAATTCCATTAAGGCATATGCTGTTGTCCTTTTGTGTCTGAACCCATATTGCTGCTCACACAATAAATCATTCTTCAGTATGAAGTTGTCAATTCTCTCATAGAATATTTTTTTCAAGTATCTTGGAAAATTGCGGTAATAGTGAAATTGGTCTGTAGTTGGAGAGTTCCCCTCTGTCGCCTGTCTTGTAAATCGGAATTACTTTAGCTATTTTCATTGCATTGGGAAATATACCTGATTGGAGAGACAGGTTACAGATATACGTCAGTGGTTTCACTATGCATTCGATAACAGTTTTGACTAGTAGCATATCAATACCATCGCAGTCAGTAGATGTTTTACTTTTGAACGATTTAACAATTTCAATGACCTCTCTTTCGTCTGTGTTCTTTATGAAGATGGTGTCTTTTACAGCAGTGTTATTGCATATTGAATCACCTGTTGGCACCGTAGTGGGTATTTCTCGGGCCAGTTTAGGTCCAATGTTAACAAAAAAATTATTAAATTCATCTGCAGGTGAAGCTATATTCACATTCGGAGTCGATTTATTATTTTTTGGAGTGTTAGTTGGGTAGCTGGTATTTCTGCTTTTATTTCCAAGGATACTGTTGATTATTGTCCATGTATTTTTAATATTGTCTTTGTTTTTTTCCAGTTCTTTACTGTAATAGTCTCTTTTACTACATCTTATTATATATGTTAACTTATTTTTGTATGTTTTATACCGCTGCTCTGCTTCTTTTGTCCTTTTCTTTATGAAAGCTTTATATAATAAATTTTTCTTTTTACACGCCTTTTGTAGTCCTTTGGTTAGCCATGGTTTGTCAGTAAATTTGTGTTTAAGCTTTTTTTTAACTAATGGGCAGTTTTTTTCATAAAGAGTGGTTACAATGTTTGTAAATGCGTCATAGGCTTCATTTACATCTGATACATAGACTTCTGTCCAGTCTTGCTTCAGCAAGTCCTCTTTAAAAGAACTGATTGCGTTTGGTGATTTGTGTCTGAACGATTTTGAGATTTTTTCTGGGTTGGGCCCCGTGTGGCCATGGATAAGTGCAAAGATTGGCAAGTGGTCGCTTATATCATTTATCAATAATCCACTTTCTATTTTCTTGTCGAGAACATTGACAAACAGGTTGTCAATAAGTGTAGCAGAGAGCTGTGATTCTACTGGGATGTGTTATTGTGGGATATAGACTCATGCTGTACATAGAGTTCATGAACTCTGTAACTACATTTTGTTGATGTGGATTAAGTAGGTCAATATTGAAATCTCCACAAATTGCTACCATTTTCTTACTAGTAATATTATTGTACAGCTCGACTAATTTATCTCTGAATGTCTCAATGCAAGTTCCCGGCGTTCTGTATATGCAGCTTATGATTAGATTTTTTGTTTTGTCTAGGTCAATCTCAACAGTAACACATTCCAGAAGCCCTGGTAGTGCTGAGGACATTTCATTTACAAGCTTACATCTATATAGGTCATCAATATACAGTGCAACACCACCACCCTTTTTTTGAGATCTGTTAATGTTAAACATCTGATATCCCTCTATTGCCATCAGGGGAGCCTGGTCTGCATTAAGCCAGGTTTCAGAGACTGCTATAGCTGTGAATTTTCTGTTTAGCTGTTTTAAATAGTCCTGAATCTGTGAGAAGTTTTTGTTAAGACTTCTGCTATTGAAGTGTATTATTGACAGTTTACCATCTAATTGCACTTGACTTTTGAATTGCTTTTCAGTGTAATATTCACAGTGGTTATGAATATTATTGAAAAAGTGGTTATCAGGATCAATATCATTCTCCATCTCTTGTGGTTTATGTTCAGCATAGTGGCATATTTTTAAAGTTTGAGTTTCCTCACTCTGTGTTTCATAGTCAGTGTTCATCTGTATTTATCTAAGTCAGTAGCATCTCTGATCATTATACTTTTTGCTTGCTCAGGTGTTCCATTTAGTTTAATCCAAATTCTACAATTTCTTGTCCAGGTTGACTGTATCTTATTATGTTTCTTTAGCATCCGTGCCTGCCGTGCTAATTCAGCGTTTTTTTTTGTCAGGTGTTCATTTAGGTAAACTTGAGTTTCCTTTAGTTTTTTGGCCTGCCTCAGTATGTCATTTTTCACCCTCCTGTTCACAAAGCGCATCACAATTAATTTCTTTGTTTTGTTATCTTTCTTCGGTAAAGCATAACAGGCTGAGATCGCATTGGCTTCTACCTTAATGTCTTTATCATTAAGGAACTGAAGCACTTGGTTTTCTAAGGACATTGATTCACTTATGGAAGCATGTTCACCACTCAGTCCTGTAGCGGCATGGGCGTACGACTGATATCTGATGTCTAGTCCACTTATAACTATGTCATCAATGCGAGAACCTTGTTCTCTTAATCTTAAAAATCTAAAATCTTAGTGATGCCTGCAAAAGTGGGCAGCATATTTAATATCAAGCTAGGACTGGAATACTAGGACATATTACTGTATATAGCAGAAACATCCTTACCTCGCACAAAATGTTCATTGTATATTTGACTATTTTTTGCTTGTTTCTGTTTGTTGAAGGGGGCAGCTCTTTTCAGTGCTGAGATCCATTTCTCCATCTGATCGGTATCAGCAGGAAACCTGTAAATGACTGCCCTCATTCTTTCTCCTGTAATTTTGACAGCCTACAGCTACATAGTTGAGGTCTATAGTCTTGAATAGTCCAGTGGTAGCTTCCAATTAACTTTATTCTCCCAGAAACATTACTGAAATACATGGGCAGCAATAGGCCTTCTTAAGGGGTGCTATAGCATCCCTAAATTTAAACTCAGCACCTCTAAAAATTGGAGTGAGGAAAAGTTGTGATTATAAAATTTTAGTTTATTTGACATTTATTTGAAATAACATCCAAAACATATTCAGTTGTTTGTCGTTTAAACTTTTTAAAAATGAAAACACCCCCCACCACGCAGAATGTATGATCCCTCCTCTTACTCACATTTCTCCCCTGTACCTGCACGTGCTGGAGCCCTGGCACGCGCGCGTGCACACACACACACACACACACACACACACACACACACACACACACACACACACACACACACACACAGAGGTCCCTCCCAATCCCAACAGCGGGGAAAAGTGAGGGAACAGGAGCTCTTCTACAGGTAATATAGATAGATAGATTTGTTTATTTGACAGGGACAGTGCAATAAACATAGACAATTAATCAATGACAATCAATCTGATGTGTTGCACAGAGTGTATAGCTATTAGCTAATTTGCAACTCTTGTCCCTGGATGGGCTTTAGAAAGGAGAAACAAGTAAAAAAAAAAAAAAGAAAGAAAAGGAATACACAATAACCACTTACATCAATGCAAAAAACATAAATACATTATAAATACACAATTATAAATATTATAAATATTATAAATACACAAATATAACAACCTGACACACATTTGCCTATTTCAGGCCTCCCTCCCTTCGTCACTCACATAAACAAACACATTCATTCCTTCCCTTCATTCACTCTCACCCTGCAGACAATCATTTCATACATGGGTACATTCTTGTTTATTTTTCAGCCAGTTTTTAACCTTTTTAGTAAATGTTTTAAAGTCTGTTATTATTTTAATTTCATTTGGCATTGTGTTCCAGATGTGACTGCCCTTTATAGAGAAAGCTGTTTGTCCAAATGTGGTTCTGCGGTGGAATATTTTACAGTTATTGTTAACAGAACTCCTGGTGGCTCTGCTGCTGTCCTGTCTTTGGATGAAACCAGCAAGTGGCTCAGGTGCTGATTTATGGAAACATTTGAAAGTTAATTTCAGTAAACAGAGGTCAATGAAACTCTCAAAACTCAATAGGTTGTATTCTTTTAAAATATTACAGTGATGCCACCTAATGGGCTTTTTGTCCAAGAGTTTTAGGGTTTGATTATATAATGAACCTATATGTCTTATTGTGGAAGGGGCTGCTTGAGCCCAGACTGTCAAACAGTATGATATATGAGAAAAAAACCATAGAATGCATATACAGTACAGCAGGTTCGTAAGGTATGTAATATCTAATTAATTTAAAGCAGTTCAGATTTTTTTTTACTGTTTTTGAAATTTTC
Organism: Pholidichthys leucotaenia; assembly: GCA_020510985.1. Taxonomy (NCBI): domain Eukaryota; kingdom Metazoa; phylum Chordata; class Actinopteri; order Cichliformes; family Pholidichthyidae; genus Pholidichthys; species Pholidichthys leucotaenia. Next base: position 67,305,456 of record CM035837.1, on the reverse strand, counting down.
TTTATATGAAGATTAAATTTGAGTTGAGGATTTAGTACAACGCCAAGGTATTTGAATTCTGTAACTAGACTGATGTCATGATCATGTATATTAACTTTAAAACATTGCAGGTTATATTTTTTGATTGAAAAGCACATTGAAACTGTTTTCTGAAGGTTCAGCAATAGATGGTTCTGGAGGAGCCACTCTTGGACATCAACCATACTTGTAGACAGTACATCTGCAGCCTGTGCTGGAGTCTTGGCAGCTGTGTAAATAACTGCATCATCTGCATAAAGTTGGCATGTTGCAGCAGAGCAGTGTAGCGGCAAGTCATTAATAAAAATGCTGAAAAGTAAAGGACCAAGAATGGACCCTTGTGGGATACCCATACGGTTGTTTAAAAGTGAGGATTTATCCTGGTGAACTTTTACACACTGTTCTCTATTCTGGAGATAAGATGCAAACCAGTCTAATGTGTCTGGAGAGAAGTTAAAAGATACCATTTTGGATAAAAGCAAACTGTGGTTTACAGTATCGAAAGCCTTTTTGAGATCTAGAAAAACAGCTCCTACCACATTACCCCTGTCCAAGGACTGTTTGACATTTTCAATAAGGCAACAATTTGCTGTTTCTGTTGAGTATCCTGGTCTAAAACCAAATTGATGTGGATGAAGAAGTTGACTGTCTTGTAAGTAGTCTATCAGCTGTGTAGCTACAACTTTTTCAAGAACCTTAGACAGGACTGGTAAAATAGAGATTGGGCGGTAATTGCTTATATCGTCTTTACTGCCTGATTTATGAACTGGTATGACGACAGCTTTTTTCCAGCCAGATGGAAATGTACTAGACCTAATGGAGAGATTAATGAGATGAGTCAGTGGTTTGATTAATATTTTGCTGTGCGTTTTGAGAAAGGAGGTGCTTATGTTGTAGATATCATTACTTTTTGAGTTTGACAGTGTTTTGACAATACCAGCAATTAACTCCTCATTTACCTCATCGATGTGAAAAGAATCTGTTGGAAGTATTGAATTTGTGTTGTTGAGCACATTTGGCGGCACAAAGTTTTTTGTTAAGTCTTCCACAGAGCCCACAAAATATGAATTAAATTCATTTGCCAATGTAGCCTTGTCACTGATGGTCTTGCCATTGATTCTAAGTTCCTTTACCCCCTTCTGAACATTTTTTTTTATTAGTTAAGTTATTTAAATGCCTCCATAGGGAACTGTTGTTACCCTTTGCATGATCTATCAGTTTATTGTAATAAGATACTTTTGATTTACGCAGCTCTTGTACCACTTTATTTCTTAAACTTTTGTACACAAGGTGATCATTTTGCAGTTTAGAGGTTAATGATGTTTTCAATGCAGAGTCTCGCCTCTTCATAAGTTTTCTTATTTCATTATTTAACCATGGTAGGTTAATCTTCTGTTGTCTACTTTTAATTTGCTTTGTAAATTTTTCTATGGACTTAGTAATTGTTGCAGTTATAAAATTACAACAATCATACTCATAATGATGTATGACCCCAGCCTTAGCTCGAACATTCTGCAACGTTATGAATAGTTTTTGGTTCTGTCTGAATTTATTCGGTAAGAGTATGATGCATACCTGTAGACATTTAAGTTTCAAAGTACGTGAGGTTTTCACTTGAGGTGGGGGTTAGAAAAGAGGCGATTAATAGGCTATAAATAGCCTATGATATACAGTTGAGATGTGATTGGCTGGTCCTAAAATGTGCACATGAAACACTTAGAGATGCGATTGGCTTAAATATCCACTTCTGTGAGATTTGGACAAGCATATAAATAGGGTTGCCCTTAGTGAGATAGAATTTGACAACACTATTCTAAGACATCAGACACCAGCACACACCCTTATCAAAACACATTTGAAATATAATTTATTGCACATTTAAAGATCAACATAAAGTGGCACAATACCTATTTCAATCCTGTTACATTTAAAACAAAAAAAAAAAGCAAAGAGAAGTCCTTACAAAATGCTCACACCTTCTGTTTAGATTGTTTTTTTAAGAACAAAATGGCCATTTAGTTGCAGAGATTCCAGACTGAAACTGCATAGACTTGTTAAAATAATAAAATTAAAAGACTGAGACACTTATTCCATATGGCACAGGAATTCCAATCATACTTGTCATGAGCCCAGTGACTCCAGTGGCAAAAAAAAGGGTAATTCCCATTTATAAAAGAGGAAATTACATGATAATATGTTCTCCAAGTCTAAAAATACACAAGCCCAATCCTGAATCACATTTTGCGAATAAATGAGTCAAAGAATCAGACTGAAAAAAGAAAACATTCCTTTAAAAAGCCCCATTTACAGTAGCATCTTGTTGTTAAAGGACAATTTGAGAGCAGACGTGTGTCACTGTAAAAACCTCAGTGTGTATATGCAGTGAAAAAACAAAACTATACAAAAAAAACCCAAACAAATTACATGATAGTCACAGTCATTTGTTTAGTATACTATATACAGATTTGACCTCATTTTTCATCATACTACAACATCACAACTGAAACTCACCCCCCCCCCCCCAATTCAGAATCGTCTGTCATTTTATTATTAAATAAATTAGCAGTCGCTGTCAATCACCACTGGATAATTTCATGACTTAAGCAGACAAGACTCCCACCTCCTTTATTGCTGCATGATTCATTACTTAAATTCTGACAACCTCTAACTTTCATATTTGTTTTTGCTTTATAAAACAAACCACCGTGAAACAAACCCACCATCAGTGAGTTTGATTAAACGGCACAAAGCCCAACTAAAAAAGGAGCTACAGTATGTACAGAATGACAGTGAGAAGTGAGTGCAGTGGGTCAAGATACAAGAAGAAAAATTCCTTCCAGATTGTATGCTGTGCCTGCACCCAACCTAGCAGAGTAAAATTATACACGTCAATGTACAGTACAGCATAAATGGTCACAAAAGCATGCTAACTGGCTTCAAAATCACCTTTTATAGTGGAGTAATCAACACAGTTTTATTGGGGATACCTGATCAGAGTGGTAGGCTTTCATTAGGGCTGCCTGGTTGCATATTTCATCTGGACAACTGGTGTGAAATGAATAAAATGTTTGTCTAAAAGAAATGGTTTTAAAAGTCTGTTGGGAATTTTTGATTTAAATAAAAACACCTTTATATACACAAGGATAACAGTAAAGAAATGTGATTAATTTGAGGGTAGTTAACATATGAAGTTTTGTTACGATAGTGAGATACTGGATAATGAAAATCTTTGTTGCTTGAAATCGTATGGACTCTTGCACCACTCAAGTAGCTGTTGTCATAATATTTCAACATTCTAATACAGGGTCAGTGACCAGTGGAAGCAGCTAATTTTAAACACGATTTGTCTAAAAATTTGCATCTGCAACACATATCTGAGCCTCAAAATGGAGGTAAAACAGCCGAGTTTGAAGTATAAACTGGCCTGTTAACATTAGTAATAAGCAAGTTTTTACTTAAATATGCTATTTTTTCATAAATTTAATATTTTTTCCAGGAAATTTGCTGCTTTTAGCTCATAAATTTGCCTTTTTTTTTTTTTTTTTTTACTCATAAATTTGTTGAACTTCTCTCTTAAATTTGGCCCCCACCCCCAAATTTTTCACAATTTTCGTATACAGTACATTTAGTAGTTTTGTTTTGTATTCATTGAGACCTAACTTGTTACCACACGAAGCTATGGTTCCCAAACTCTGCATACATAATAATGTTGAAAATTACACTTCTGCCTGTACTGTGCGGGTTATATGGTCAAAGTTCGATTTTACATCCCGATAAATTCTATTATTTGTAGGAGCTAGGCCCTCCAAAATTGAGCAATTTAGGATGGAAGACCTCCACGTTGGTCTTGACATTAGCATAGGTACATTAGCTAAATGTTGGTCGAATTTGTCAGTGGCCTATTGCTCAGTTACTAAATAAAAACACAACAGAATTTTACAAAAAAGTTGTAGATTTATGTTAAAGTTACCAATTGATTAGCAAAAAAAGAGAATCATACAAGCTAGAAGCATTTTCTACAGATTTAATAGGGGGAAAAAAACCCCACAATTTTAAAGATGCAAATTTTCAATTAAGTCACAAATTTGCAATAAGCAAGTCACAAACTTGCATATTTTTTTCTTAAATTTGTGGCAAATTTACAGATCAAAAGACAAATTTACAATGAAATGAGTATGTAAAGGAGAAAACCTCAAATTTCTGACAAAATGGCAAATTTATAATCAAAGGTTGTTGCAATTTTATGATAAAAATTAAAGTCATGATGTAAAAGAAGAAAAAAAAAAGATTAGCAATGCTGACCCTTTTGGCTAGTGAAAATGCTCGCTGGCTTGTAACTCTGAAAAGCCATTAGTCACAGTAGTTGCCGAACACAAAAGTTAATGTCAAGCCCTGGTGCCAACCCTTATTTTGACCTGAACCACTGGTGAGGTCTGACAAAGGGGCATAAGAGAAACTTTGACAATTTGGCTGAAAGGAATAATGACATTTTTAACTTAAAGGAGCCCTTTGTAGTTTTTTAACTTTAAAATATTCACAAATTACCTATAATTATAATTAGAATGTTTAGAAACAAGTTATGACATACCATAGATGCCAATGTATTACATTACATTTCCTGCAACACCACCGATTCACCAGCAGGAGGAGTCTTGGGTGTCACAGGGCTCAGCAGCATTTAGAGATCTACCCAGTCCTTTTTTGGCACAGTGCTCCCACCTAGTGTTGATGGACTGAATTAATTGAAAACTACAAATACTGTAGACCCTTTCAGGGCTACATTACTGAGTCTGCCTCTCCTGTGAATGCATTCTAGTTACCCTTTAGCTTGGAAGAGTACACAGTTGTGAAAATCAGAGGAAGGAGGCAGAAAAACATAAAAGTAATGTGTGAAAGTGTGAAATGAGAGAGCACTAATAAACCACCAGTGAACCATGGACTCAATGTTTCCCAGTCATATGAGTGAGGGCTTGGCGGCTTTATCACCCTTGTTGTGGTCATTTAATGTTTAATGAAACTGCTTGTCTGCATTCAGTCTGCCCTGTAGTTTCACTATGACGACGCTCATTAACTTCCCTGTTAAATTAAGGTCAATCAAAACAAGTGTTAAGATACTACCTTCATCAAATGTTTTCTTTTAATTAATGTTTGATCTGTCAGGCTGTTTAATGAATGTCAAGGAATCGGACTAGAAAAAATGAAGGATGTTTAAATAGAACAGAAAGGCTTCAAATGTTAATTTAAATGACCTAATTTTCAGCATTACAGAACCTGTCAGTCAATTACTTTTACCCTGGCACTACCACGACAGCAAATTTTAACATCCTTGTTGACTGAAAAATCTGAGAAAAGAACTACAAAGTAAAACCAGAAAGTTTTGTCTGCCACTGAATAAAACCTTAAACCACAGGACACGAATTGTCCAAGTAAACAGAAAGATGCAGAGTTATTTGGAGACACTTTGAAGAAGCAGCACTTGAGAAAACTGGAGAGATGTTAAAAGTCGGACAGAAATAGAGGAAGAGAGGCAGAAGGGAAATAAAGAGACAGACTTTCCTTTGGCACCTGAGCCACAGTGGCGGTGCTTCTGGGTGGCAGAAAAGGTACCATACGAGGGTGTAGAGACGTGACAGAAGAGGGAAAGAGGGAGGATTCACTAAACAGCTCATGACCTGTTCAAACATCCTCCCTTGACCTTCTCTCTTTGACAGGAGACTTGTCCCTCTGTAGATCCTGATTCGTTTCCTCCCACATAAGCACCTCATAAAAACATGGAGCCACTCAATTCAGTCAGAGACAGAGCTTGTCCGGCACCAGCTTTTCGCTGCCAAACCTCTTTTCTGCAGGACAGCAGGACAATGATTGCTTACAGAAAAGGAAGTTCTCCAGCTGCTTCTGTCGCAGTTCCTTTATAGCACATGTGGGGACTTCAGCAGGTTTCTATTTCAGTCTTACTTCCACAGAAGAATCTCAAGTTCCTCACAGGTTAAGTTTCACAGGCTCAGATCCCTTCCCTTCCACGGGCGCTCCTCTGAGGTTAGTGCAGATCGTTCCATGCCAGCGTCCTTTTCCCGGGGTTTAGTTCAGCGTGTGGTTCTATAGGTTCTCCCCAGGCTGATACTGGGGTTCTGTGGAGGTGAAGTAGTCCTCAAGGAAGCCCTGCAGATACTCGAACGTCGGCCTCTCCTCGGGATCCTTCCTCCAGCAGGAAAGCATGAGCTCATGCAAGGAGCTGGGGCACTCCGCTGGACAAGGCATCCTGTAGCCTCGTTCCACCTGGTCGAGCACCTCACGGTTAACCATACCTGCCAAGAGAAACAGTTTTATTTAAGAAGGGATAGGACTCGTTTCTTTAGTAGAGTGAATGCAATAATAGAGGATTATCTTTAATTAAAAAAGTACATTCAGGGCCATTCGTAGCTTTTGGGAGGACCTATACCAGGTTGTGTTTGGGAAGTCCCCATTTTTATAATGGGGAAGAGTTCGAACCCTTTAAATTAAATTTTAAAAAATGAAATCGGGTTATTGTCTAGATGAATAACTTTTTCAACCATTACATAGAATAAAACCTTAACATTCATATGATTATTGCAAATCAAAAAGAAAAATCTGCAAATTTACAAGAAAAGTGACAAAATTACAAGAAACAAGTTGAAAAAAAAATCATGTGGGGAAAAAAGATGCAAATTTATGAAGAAAAAGGTAGCCAGTTTATAAGAAAAAAATTGCAAATTTCCAAGAATTTTTTTTTTTTTTTACAAAAATTCATAAATTTTTGGGAAAAAAATGTTCAAATCTACAAGCAAAAGTAGCAGAGATACAAGAAAAAGTTAAAAAAAATTGATCAGAAAACAGTTGCAAATTTATGACAAAACAAGATAATTTTAATCCCCCCCCCCCCCAAAAAAAACCCCAAAAAAATAATGAGGGTGAACTTGTAGGTTGGGGCTCTGCAGTTGCGTGAGGCGGCCCATTGCATTAGCATACTCTGCTTTGTCTGGCTCCGTCTACATTCCTTATTGGAAACGTTTGAATTTTTGTGGTTCCAACTACTGGTGGCCACAGTTTATTTTGTCTGTAAGCAAATTAAAAGGTGACAGCAAAGTTTAGAAAGATTTAGTTTGATTTCATTATGATGCACTTGTAAAACAGGTTTGACAAATTAGGTTTCAAAAAATTTATTTAAAGGCACATTCCAGTGGATATAAATCCCCTTAAAATCCAAACCTACATTGTCTAAGATGGTATCATATGTTCTTTTTCCACAAAAAAAAAAAAAAAAAAACTTCCATTGCCTACATTTGGTTGACATAATTTTTGCCCTTTTCTTCCTCCTTCAAATGCCAGGATCTAATTAGGCCCCCCCACATCCCCCCCACCCACCAGCACACAGAAGTCTGCAAGCTGGCAAAACTGAACAGCCAGTGACAGCCAGACATGACACATAAGAGTGATTTAGCTCTTGATATATCTTGTAAGTCATACAAAACATGTCACAAACATGTTAACAAGAAAAAAAAAATGTCATTTTAACACATTATAATGTTGAGTGCAGGTAAAGCAGACGTTGTACCTGGATAGGGAACTCTGCCTTTAGTTGCCAACTCTGTGAGCAGCACACCGAAGGACCAGACATCTGACTTTATGGTGAATCGACCATACAGAGCTGCCTCTGGTGCTGTCCATTTGATTGGGAACTTGGCTCCTAAAAAAAGAAAATATTTTAAAAATGCTTCATGCAATACAGCATATACAGTACACTGTACTTCCATCTAACCATATTTGTGCAATTTATGAAATGTTCATAATAACAACAATGGACTGCATTTATATAGCGCTTTTCATGACACCCAAAGATGCTTTACAATGACTCTGTTATTCATTCACTCCAGACAATGGTAGTGGTAAGCTACTTCTGTAACCACAGCTTCCCTGGGACAGACAAAAACGTGGCTGCCAATCCACGCCAACGGCCTCTCCGACCGCCACTGAACATTTATACACCAGTATCACAGAGACTGGAGGCAAGGTGGGTAAAGTGTCTTGCCCAAGGACACAACAGCAGGGTGGGTGGGGGGGTGGGGAGGATTCGAATGGCTAACCTTTCGGTTATTAGAAGGTTTGCGGTCAGTTATGTTCAAAAAAATCCTAGACGGACCAATGATATTCACATTTACCACAAAATACAAATTAAAACATAACTGTACCGGCTGTTCCAAGGTGGAGTCACTTAAGAATCACTTAAGATGGAACATTTGTTGCACGGCTTTGTGTCAAGTTTCTGCTCGGACACAACAACGTGGCAATGAAAAAATACCAAACCCACTGAAGAACTATCAGTCAGAAGTGTTCTGATCACTTGCACATCCACATGTATCGTGGTTGGCATTTAGCTCGAAACAAACTCTCTGACTGTCGATTGCTGCATGTAGCATTACTTTTTATTTATCATTACTTTTTAACTGCAAACACAGTCTCTGTAGGATATGAACAAAAGGACAATATTACAAGCAAACATTAATACATAGTTACTTTTTATTTCTTTTTACAGGTTTGAGCAACCTGTAAACTCTGTAATTATTCTTCATTTAAAAAAGAAAAATCGCCAAAATGTGCTGTTAATCAAGGGTTGTCCAAATTTTTGCATATGACCATATAACTGGTGAAGGGCTACAATCAGAATCTACCTATTGATGCAAGGAACATCTGTCTGCCTGTGTCTTCCTCACGTCTCTCTCAAACCGTCCATCAGACTGACCTAAGGCTTGTCACGCATTTTGCCAAGGTTGCGAGGGTGTGCATCCCAAACTATGGAGTTGCTGAGACAAAATATGCTATTACTGTCTTTAAATGTTTGCCCTCTGCAGCTGTTAGCCATCGCTCGGTCTCCTCCAGTGCTGCTTACCTCTGTGCGAATGACATCCTGGCACTTTTCAGGGAGCCAATAGCGATTTTCTGTGAGATTTTTTCAATTGTTGGGTGTTTTGCGGGCAGTGCTTCTTTTGAGAGTCTGCTCTAACCACGAATGTTTGCAACAAATGCTTTGGAAGTTCTTGGAACAGTGCGGACTGCATTTTAACCCTACACACTCTGGATGTTCTTTAAATCCGTAGCCTTGACTCACTGAATGTGTAAGCTAACCGCACACTGTACACCCTAAACTCTAAGTTTCACTGTAGTTGTGTTTTGCCCATCATGTCTGATGACTAACTTTTGTTACGCTGTTAGGCCTAGCACCTAAAACATGACCAGTTAAAATCCACAAGTTACACTGTAGGCCTACACCTTTTTGAAGTTCCTGTTCTCATCTGTTATTGTATACGTGCTTGTTGACAAACATCTAAAACATGGTCTGTTTGCTGTGTATAGCCTTCAGCATTTCAACCGTTTCTAATGTTTTTGTTTCCATCTGTTGCTCATCATGTTTGTTGACTTAAACATTGTTATATCCAAAATGTGGCCTGTTAAAACTTTCGTTACCATTTGAAACATGGTCTGTTTGCTGCATGCTGTTGAGTATGTAAATAGGCCGTATTAGAAAGATGGCGGCCGGGTTGGTCATGGGCTAGACCGGGGTGGCTACTACCGGTTTCCGGTGGTGACACCGCCCGTGGTATAAAGGAAGTGGGCGGAAGAGGCTCTGCCTCTTTCGTCGTCGCGTTTTTATGTAAACAACTCTGATTATAACAAAGCTTCGTAAACTACAGTAAAGGTGTGTTTACTTTTTTCCCAATTATGGACATAACACATGCAACCTTCATAGTTGCCAAGTCCGCTTATTATAAGCGACTTTGGGCTTGTTTTTCTCTAAAGTTGCTTGCAAATGTTTTTAGCCGCAGGTTGCGGGTTTTTGGGCTTGTTTTTTTTTTAACGTGTAGTTGCTTATTTGGGCTTGCTTTGTTGTCTGTGTGACAGCTCTCTCGGCTCCCCACAAAACACAAGCACGATAGTTTACAGGATGCATCCACATCCAGGGATGGCAACAGGAAATTCTGATTTCAGCTGAAATCTAATTTGGTCGATTGACTTATGGGGGGCCGGGGGGGGCAGCCCCCCTGAAGCTGGGAGGTTTTCAGTAAAACAGAAGTAATTTAGACTGAAAAAAATGATTAAAAAAAAATGAAATACTAGGCTTAGATAAATCATTAAATTTAATGAAAAGTTAACTTACTTTTTCTTCAATGTTGTCTCACCGTCTTTAGTCCAACATATTTAACAGTTCTATAAGAGTTTATTACAATATTTACACTGGTCACCAAGTCACTTCTAATGTGAAACTTTCTTCCTTTTGGCAGCAAGCTGTGTCAGTCTCTGAACTTTGAACTTCATCTCCTTTTCTGGTTTCTTCAGAAATTGTAAGAGTGTTTCTGTTACCTCGTCGAACTTTGAGCCAATTTTCACCTTTACCGTCCCTTTTCTCTCAAGCCATTTCCATCGGAACTTATTTTTGACACTTTTGTCTATTTCTAGCACTGATGACTCCTGATCCTTCGATAAAAATCTCATAATTCCGCTGAAAACAATACCGAAAGCTCAGAATTCCAACACGAACCAGGGATGTGATTTGGGGGTGGGGAAATTATCTGAAAATTTAGCAGGGGGTCTGGGAGACGCAGTTCCCCAGTGGGGTCTGGGGCAGAGCCCCGGTGGGGGGGCAAGGGGGGCAAAGCCCCCCGAAGCTCCTGGGTTTTTATGATTTTTTAAGTACCAGAACTGTGCTTAAATGACATAAAACAAACAGCTGAATGCCACTTATTACTGTATAATATTGACTTATGTTCCAAGAAGATAGCATTCCTAAAATATTCCAACAAGCATTATCCATCACATGCTTTAACACTTGATCAAATCAAAATCAGTTAATTTTATCTATGCCAAAGTCCCCCAGTGTGTAACATCTTTGACTGCTTTATCTACTGTGAAAGATTGTTTCAAAAACGCTGATCCCAAAGAATAGTTGCTCCGCTGAATGGCAAGGTAGTGGGCATGGTTTTTCACTTTTGATGCGTGGTCTGACAGCGCCACACATCAACACGATCCATAGTTAATCAGCTCTTTACAATACACACAAAAAGCTTTTCCTGCCACGTCTGGTTTCTTCAAAAATTGTCCGAGTGTTTCTGTTACCTCGGCAAACTTTGAGCCAATTTTCACTTTTACCGTCACTTTTCTCTCAAGCCAATTCCATCGGAACTTTTTGACACTTCTGTCTGTTTCTGCCACTGATGACTCCTGATCCTTCGATAAAAATTTCATAATTCCGCTGAAAATATTACCGAAAGCTCAAAATTCCAGCGCCAACACACTGATGACAAAGCATACAACGAGCCATTTCATTGGTCCAAATTTGCAACTACCCAATCGCAGGGCTGTTTACACATAACATCCGGGTTTATCGCAGGAAACTCACCCGGGAAAACGCCGAGTGCTAATGTATTGTTGATTTTCGCTAAAATCGGTGACAATAAGGTACCTTACCATCCATCTTCCATCTTCTACCGCTTTTCCGGAGGTCCGGGTCGCGGAGGCAGCAGTTCAAGCAGAGAAGCCCAGACTTCCCTCTCCCCAGCCACCTGCTCCAGCAGCTATGACTTTTTGACAAAGCAACAACGAGCCATTTGATTGGTCCAATCATTTCCAACTATCCAATCGCAGGGCCGTTTACAGCAGTAGCATGAGTACATAACATCCGGGTTATCGCGGGAGACTGTCACTCAGGGAAGCGCCGAGCGCTTTTGTAATCATATTAATTTTTGCTAAAATCATAAATCGGCGGAAATCCGCGGATCGGCGGAAAATTGCCATCCCTGCACATCCCCGTTTCCTGGTTACCGCGCCCGCCCGACTGATCTCTACAGAAAAACTAGACAGATCATTGGCTGCCAGAAGTGAAGCCACCTGGACACCATATTAGTACACCCAAAACACTAGTCCATCCAAATCGATGGCCACTAAACATAAATGTCAACTCGATTCCTATAGTTCACCGGTTGCGCAAGATTATAAGCTGTGTCTCCATACCAAGAAGTTCAAAATCTGTTAATTTCTGGGGAAGTTACTGAGGTAAAAGTGGCCAGCCAGGGGCGTCACTTCCGGCAACCAATGAGCCATCCACTTTTTCTATAGAGATCAGTGGCCCAGCGGACTTCACTCGGTTCTGTACTCACTAATGGGTCGTGAGCTATCCAGGTTTTTTTATACAGATCAGTGCATACGGAACCTTAAACTGAAAAAAAATTCTCCATTGAAATGAATGGCAAGAGTAAAATTATCTTTTGATCCCAACCAAATTTTGCCATGAGTTACACATATGTTTGTCAAATTAAAAGATAATTTTCCACGTAATTAAAGTTGTCGGCTGTCGTATAATAATAATAGAGTAATATTTAGTTTTTGTTTAAATGTCTAGCGGACAACAACTCCCATCATCCCACATCACTAAACTGTAATTGTGTTTAGTGCTGTTGCTTATGCAGAATGCATATGTATTTTCCTTTAATTAGAGTTTATAAAATTCCGTTATTCAATACTGACTGAGCTTACAGTCAATTCACTGCAAACAAAAATAAATCTATATCTCGATATATGTTATCAAGCAGCCTCGCTTTTACACAGTGTGGTAGGTTGCCTGTTGGGTTTTTTTGGGGCTCGTTTCCATAGAGCTGGTTACTTGTTTTTCTCATGAAACCTGGCAACACTAGCAGCCTTCAGCATTTCACTTTGACATAGCCTTTGAAAGGTTGCTTTCTACAGGCAATGCACTGGTTTGTACCAAATCAGGGATTTCATTTGTTTTCAGTCTTCTAAAAATTTACAAAATGTAGCTGATGGAAATACGCTTGGATGTACAGTTGGATGGAAACCCAGTAATCTATCCCCTGAAGCAAAACTTTAGTTTCCTTGGGAATAATAGTGGTTGAGAAGAGGACAATGAACAAACTACATCCATCATGGACAATTCTGATCACCCCCTCCACCACACACTGGACAGACAGCGGAGCACTTTCTCCATCAGGCTGCTACAGCTTCGCTGGTGAATAGTCAGGCACAGGAAATCTTTCCTGCCACATGCCATTCCACTGTACAGTAACTCACTCTGATGTTGAATTCTGGTCATAACTATGCTGCCATACTGCACCTTGCAGTTTAATTGGTACCTCACATTGCACCCGGCGCCTGATAGTCCTGCTTTGTACAGTGAGTATGATTCATGTATCTATACGGGTCATCATCTATTCATCTGTGATGTACACAAGTTATTTAGACAGTTTTACCTTCCATGGGTAATCCCTTTTTTTTTTCTTTTATGCCGTGTGCGTTTCTGTCATTTTGGCTGTCTACCGTCATGCTGCTGTTACACTATAATTTCTCAGTTTGGGATCAATAAAGTACATCTATCTATTGATATCACGTTTGCACAGCCTTACCCTGTCTTGCAGTGTACTCGTTGTCTTCAATGAGTCTTGCCAGACCAAAGTCAGCCACCTTACACACCAGGTTGTCTCCTACCAAGATGTTGGCAGCACGCAGGTCCCTGTGGACATAGTTCATCCTCTCTACGTAGGCCATTCCTGCTGCAATCTGGACGAGTGAGGACAAAAAGTTTTCCAAAGACTTGACAAATCTACACATGTGTTCATCACTTCTTCCTACAACAGTTCATTCATCCCACTTTTAAATTTAAAGTTTCTCTGCTATGGACAACGTTCAATTTCAAGCTTTTAAATGGGTCAGAAGAGCAGTTCTCATTATTTTACAAAACAATTTTCTAGTGGTTTCACCAGTACTATGTTCACCACACAGAGCTTAAAACTGCTCTTCTTGGTTCTCAAAGAGGGACTGAAGTAGTAGCAATGCACAGCTCAGAGTATGAACAATGGAACATGTGTGGGCACGAGGCTGATAAACTTTAAGGACAGGGAATCATTTACAGTATTACCTGAGCAGCCATGTCTACCAGCTGAGGGAGACGGAGCATCTTTCCTGCTTCCCCTTTAAGGAAGTCCAGTAAGCTACCTGTAAATCAAAGATTTAAGAGTTTAGAAAATAAATAATTAAAGATGGAGTCACTCATCCAACCTGAGCACAGGTGGAGATCATCAAGAGCCTATGCTTGTCTCTAGATACAAACAGCCTAAGTGTACTCGAAGTGAGTGAATACAATGTGGATGCAGACCCACCTGAGGATCACTGTGTCTGGGTTTGGTGGACATCCAGGCAACTGAGACAAGACAAATGATGAGATAAATGGACCCTGATTACTACAACTACTGTTACTGCTATGACAACAACGACAGTGGGTGAATGCATGAGCTTGTCTGTGGTTTTTCTTCTTGTTAATTAAAAACTTTGATTGTTTTACAACACTTACAGACATGGACAAAATTGTTGGTGTCCCTCTGTTAATGAAAGAAAAACCCACAATGGTCACAGAAATAACTTGAATCTGACAAAAGTGGTAATAAATAAAAATTCTATGAAAATTAACCAGTGAAAAATCAGACAATGCTTTTGAATTGTGGTTCAACAGAATTATTTTAAAAAGCAAACTCATGAAACAGGCCTGGACAAAAATGATGGTACCCTTAACTTAATATTTTGTTGCACAAACTTTTGAGGCAATCACTGCAATCAAACAATTTCTGTAACTGTCAATGAGACTTCTGCACCTCTCAGCAGGTATTTTGGCCCACTCCTCATGAGCAAACTGCTCCAGTTGTCTCAGGTTTGAAGGGTGCCTTCTCCAGACGGCATGTTTCAGCTCCTTCCACAGATGTTCAATAGGATTTAGATCAGGGCTCATAGAAGGCCACTTTAGAATAGTCCAATGTTTCACTCTTAGCCATTCTTGGGTGTTTTTAGCTGTGTGTTTTGGGTCATTATCCTGTTGCAAGACCCATGACCTGCGACTGAGACCAAGCTGTCTGACACTGGGCAACACATTTCTCTCTAGAATACCTTGATAGTCTTGAGATTTCATTGTACCCTGCACAGATTCAAGACACCCTGTGCCAGATGCAGCAAAGCAGCCCCACAACATAACAGAACCTCCTCCATGTTTCACAGTAGGGACAGTGTTCTTTTCTTGGTATGCTTCATTTTTGCATCTGTGAACATAGAGCTGATGTGCCTTGCCAAAAAGTTCTAGTTTTGTTTCATCTGTCCATAGGACATTCTCCCAGAAGCTTTGTGGCTTGTCAACATGCAGTTTGGCAAATTCCAGTCTGGCTTTTTTATGTTTTCAACAGTGGTGTCCTCCTTGGTCGTCTCCCATGAAGTCCACTTTGGCTCAAACAACAACGGATGGTGCGATCTGACACTGATGTACCTTGACCTTGGAGTTCACCATGAATGTGTTTAGAGCAGGGGTTCCCAACCTTTTTTGGGTCGTGACCCCATTTTGACATCACAAATATCTCGCGACCCCAGAGACATTTTTTTTGCTATATTTATTTTTTGATCGTGTTTGTTATACTGTCTTACAAATACAGAGTAGCCAGATTAGTGCACAAAGTGTCATTTTATTTTCTCTGATCAGGATGTACAGTTAGTGCAACTTGTATTTAAAAGGCTTAAAATTAATACTGAGCAAACAATTTCTCAAACAATGAATTGTGGAAAAAAAAAGCTGCAGCATCTTAAACTGGCCAAAGTGAACATTTGAAAGATGGACAGTATCATAGTGCTTCAGTTTCAGCTTCAGTCATGTCTTTTACATATTATTATCCTCTCATCTCACCACATTTAATGGGATGGCTGAGCCTGCACACCTCGCATCTCATCTCTGACGTAACATCCAGTCGGGAACGGTACTTTAACTTCATACACACAAGGGCACTGAATCCAGCTTCACACAAATATGTGCTTCCAAAAGGAACCAACATTTTTAAAGCACACAGTGAGATCTCTGGGTACTCATCTCTTGCTCCAAACCAGAATTCATCCACGGCCACTCGCGAATGTATTCCCTAATGCGTTTTGTCACATGACAGTTCAATCAGCTGTTCAACAGCGGTGGCAGGCAGGTCCACTGCGCCTGCATCATGACACTCGTAAATCCATATTTCAGGTAGCTTTCGTCATATTTTCTCTGTCTTTTTCCTCCTGGAACTGTCTTCACAGGGGCAGGCGGACGAAGAAATCTCTCCATTTTTCCCTACTGACTAGGTTGTGTTTACACAGTTAGCGGGAACTCAAATAGGGGTCACGTGATCGCCGCTATCAATCAAGATGTGCCAGCTCCGATATTTTTATATACTACATTTTATTTGAACTGATTTATATTGAAAGTGAAAGAATATAGTTCTTTACGAGTGTGTGTGGAGCTTTAATCAAAATTTTTAAAAGAATAATAATTAGATGAAAAAAAAATTTTTATCAGAATTTTTTTTAATTTTTATCAATTATTAGACATTTCAGGCGACCCCATTTGAATTCCACGCGACCCCAAGGTTGAAAACCCCTGGTTTAGCGGTTGTTCTGGGCTCTTGTTACCATTCGTATTATCCGTCTCCTCCTGCGGCCACATCCAGGGAGGTTGGCTACAGTCCCGTGGATCTTAAATTTCTGAATAATATGTGCAACTGCAGTCACAGGAACATCAAGCTGCTTGGAGATGGTCTTATAGCCTTTTCCTTTAACATGCTTGTCTATAATTTTCTTTCTAATCTCCTGAGACAACTCTCTCCTTTGCTTCCTCTGGTCCATGTTTAGTGTGGTACACACCCTGTCAACAAACAGCACAGTGACTACTTGTCACCCTTTAAATAGGCCGACTGATTACAAGTTTGTAGACACCTGTGATGTTAATTAGAGGACACATCTTGGTTGAACATGTCCCTATGGTCACATTATTTTCAATCTTTTCTAGGGGTACCATCATTTTTGTCCAGGCCTGTTTCATGAGTTTGTTTTTTAAAATAATTTTGTTGAACCACAATTCAAAAGCATTGTCTGATTTTCATTGGTTAATTTTCATAGAATTTTTTATTTATTACCACTTTTGTCAGATTCAAGTTATTTCTGTGACCATTGTGGGTTTTTCTTTCATTAACAGAGGGGTACCAACAATTTTGTCCATGTCTGTATATCCCTTATTGGCAAGCAAACCAGACTTAATTTTGTTAGAAAAATATGTTTTGTTTTGTTTTAAATTTTAACAGCTCAGTAACCAGTTGATCAGTGCCATGATGAAGGTGACTGTCCCCCCTTCACCTCTCGACTGTCCTACACTTACAATGTTTTTAGCGCTGCTGCCACAGCTATGTAGTGCATAGCATATGCATACATGTGCCCCTACATGATAAACTGTGCCATACTGAAGTCCACCTCCCCTAGACAGGCCCAAGCCAAGGGAGCTTGGCTGCGGTTAAGCACGGCACAGAGCGACTGTGTACATGTTTACATGTACACAAATAAATCGGTTATGATTGGATTTCTCGAGTTATCTGATTATTTCAATGGCCATGTAAACAGAGTAAGCCGATAAAAGCCATGTAACTGCAGTCATTAACTCAAGTGGTTTATCCTTTAATAATCTGTTTAGTCAGTGTATGTAAACACGATAAAACTGATTATTGCCATTTTTGGTTTATTCTCAGTAATCGGTTTATTGCGACCATGTAATCGGGGTCATCAAAAAGAAGCAGACGCTGACTTAGGCCTGGGACAAATTGATGGTGTTAGAATCAGCCAGCTAGAACCAGTCAGTTCTCCATTAGCCTACCTTGGCTCATATACTCTGTGACGATGTAGATGGGCTCCTCAGACACAACGGCGTACAGCTGGACCAGCTTCTCGTGTCTCAGCTTCTTCATGACCTGTGCTTCCTGTAGAAAGGCCTCCGGAGACATGGTGCCAGGTTTTAGAGTCTTAATGGCTACCCGTGTTGTACCATTCCATGTACCTGTCAGAATCCAGATGTAGAGGAGACAACTTTTTTTTTTTTTTTTTTTTTACCCATCCAATAAAGCACTGCATCCGCTCTTCTGAGTCTGCTTTATCCTTCAATACATGCTAAAACCAACAGCTTCCACAAGGTTTCTGGTTATATTTCACTTCAGATTTTGTATATTATAAACCATTTATGTGTCATGGTGTACGAGGGATTCTTACCCATCCAGACTTCTCCAAAGCAGCCCTGCCCCAGTTTAAGGTCGAGGCGGAGGGACTCTCTGGGAATCTCCCAGGCATCCCTGGCCAGTCCCTGGGTCTGAGGTTTGGCCACAGGACACACGTCTGTTAGCGCATGACACAGCCCATCAGAGTGTTCTGAGAGAGGAAACAGAAAGTGAAATGGGAGGCAAAAGGCTTTAAACGGAGGAGCACTATTGATGTTTCCTAATAGCTGGGGAGCAGGTGTGTGCAAGGACTCACTGCGGTAATGGAAGACAAGCTGCTGCAGGCTGGTGAACTGGGTGCGGGAGGTGATGTAGAAACCTCCACTATCCAGTTTCCTGATCTTGTAATGTTTAACATTCAGGCCTTTGGTGTTATCATAATCCAGCACTGACAGGCAGTACGCTCCTGTGAACAAGACGAAACAGACAGACGGAGACAGGTTAGGACAATAAAACCAGGCGGCTCTGATCCTGCGAGACAGCTGCTGTGTGGAGTTTCCCCAACAGCTGTGGCTTGGCCCTCAAATTCCCAGCTGGTCCATTTAAGGGTTACAGACATCCAGCTAAGCCTTTATGTCCTTGTCTGTAGCCCACAGAGAGAGGGTGGCTGGAGCTTAGGAGGTAGAGTCAGTGGTTTGATCCCATCGCCACTCATCTGAGTCTCCATGGGCAAGATTTTAAACCACACACTGAGAATAGAGTTTAACACACACAGTATATAAACATGTATGTATGAATATCTCAAAGCATTTTGACTTGACTACAATAGCATCATACAGTGTATCCAGAAAGTATTCACAGCGCTTCACTTTTTCCACATTTTGTTACGTTACAGCCTTATTCCAAAAGGGATTAAATTCATTTTTTTTCTCAAAATTCTACACACAATACCCCATAATGACAATGTGAAAAAAAGATTTTTTGAAATTTTTGCAAATTTATTAAAAATAAAAAACTAAGAAATCACATGTACATAAGTATTCACAGCCTTTGCTCAATACTTTGTTGATGCACCTTTGGCAGCAATTACAGCCTCAAGTCTTTTTGAATATGATGCCACAAGCTTGGCACACCTATTTTTGGGCAGTTTGGCCCATTCCTCTTTGCAGCACCTCTCAAGCTCCATCAGGTTGGATGGGAAGCGTTGGTGCACAGCCATTTTCAGATCTCTCCAGAGATGTTCAATTGGACTCAAGCCTGGGCTCTGGCTGGGCCACTCAAGGATATTCACAGAGTTGTCCTGAAGCCACTCCTTTGATATCTTGACTGTGTGCTTAGGGTTGCTGTCCTGCTGAAAGATGAACCATCACCCCAGTCTGAGGTCAAGAGCACTCTGGAGCAGGTTTTCATCCAGGATGTCTCTGTACATTGCTGCATTTATCTTTCCCTCTATCCTGACTAGTCTTCCAGTTCTTGCCGCTGAAAAACATCCCCACAACATGATGCTGCCACCAACATTAGCGTGGTTATGAATGGTGCCTGGTTTCCTCCAAATATGACACCTGGTATTCACAACATAGAGTTCAATCTTTGTCTCATCAGACCAGAGAATTTTGTTTCTCATGGTCTAAGAGTCCTTCAGGTGCCTTTTTGCAAACTCCAGGCAGGCTGCCATGTGCCTTTTACTAAGGAGTGGCTTCCATCTGGCCACTCTACCATACAGGCCTGATTGGTGGATTGCTGCAAAGATGGTTGTCCTTCTGGAAGGTTCTCCTCTCTTCACAGAGCAACGCTAGAGCTCTGACAGAGTGACCATTGGGTTCTTGGTCATCTCCCTGACTAAGGCCCTTCTCCCCCGATCGTTCGGTTTAGATGGACGGCCAGCTCTAGGAAGAGTCCTGGTGGTTCTGAACTTCTTCCATTTACGGATGATGGAGGCCACTGTGCTCACTGGGACCTTCAAAGCAGCAGAAATTTTTCTGTACCTTTCCCCAGATTTGTGCCTTGAGACAATCCTGTCTCGGAGGTCTACAGACAATTCCTTTGACTTCATGTTTGGTTTGTGCTCTGACATGCACTGTCAACTGTCAGACCTTATAGACAGGTGTGTGCCTTTCCAAATCATGTCCAATCAACTGAATTTACCACAGGTGGACTGTAATTAAGCTGTAGAAACATCTCAAGGATGATCAGTGAAAACAGGATACACCTGAGCTCAATTTTGAGCTTCATGGCAAAGGCTGTGAATATTTATGTACATGTGATTTCTTAGTTTTTGATTTTTAATAAATTTGCAAAAATCTCAAAAAAACTTTTTTCACATTGCCATTATGGGGTATTGTGTGTAGAATGTTGAGGGGAAAAAAAGAATTTAATCCCTTTTGGAATAAGGCTGTAACATAACAAAATGTGGAAAAAGTGAAGCACCATGAATACTTTCCGGATGCACTGTATATTCAGTGAATCAGCAAAAATCACCCAACTATGATGGCTGTCCTTAATACCAGTTCTGGGGCTTCGGACAGTCAGGAGCAATCCAGAGCAAATATACAAATATTCTGTGGATTTTTTTACTCGCTCAGTATCAATGGTTTTCATAAAAATGATTTTTCCTACATATTTGCAACTTTTTATGTAAAATTACAACTTTTTTCATAAATTTGCAACTTCTGTAAATTTGAAAGCTTTTTCCTCTAAAAAAATTTACAATTATTATAAATATGCATTTTTTCTTGTAAATTGAAAGGTTTTTCTTTAATTTTGCATCATAAATTTGATTGTTTTTTCTTATCTATCCATCGCTGATTCGGAGATCTGGGTAGCTGAGACAGCAGTCCAAGCAGAGAAGCCCAGACTCCCCGCTCCTCAGCCACCTCCTCCAGCTCTTCAGAGAGGATACCAAGGCATTCCCAGGCCAGCTGGGAGACAGTCTCTCCAGCTTGTCCTGGGTCTGCCCCGTGGTCTCCTCCCAGTGGGACATGCCCAAAACACCTCATGTGTGAGGCGTCCAGGAGGTATCCTGATTAGATACCTAAACCACCTCAACTAGCTCCTTTTGATGTGGAGGAGCAGTGGTCTTACTCTGAGCCCCTCTTGGATAAATGAGCTCCTCATCCTATCTCCAAGGGTGAGCCCAGTCACCCTACGGAAAAAGCTCATTTCTTCAATGTAAAAAGGGTTCCATGGCTCAAAAAAAAGGTTGAGAAACACTGTCATAGAAGATAGGAAAAAAAAAACCATACATGCTCAACTCAAAGGAAGAACAATCACAAATTATTTTTTAGTTATGTTTCAGATGTACATTAAAAATACAATATGTAGAAAATTACTCAGTTTCATTTCATAATGTCAGGTCAGGCATTGGCTTGCTTGCTACCGGATAACCATGAAAACTGGTACTACCTGTCTCATGGGTCGGGCCGTCGGCGACTCAACCAGCAACCCCGCCCTTCCGAGGGCGTGGAGGGTGAAACTGGGCATCCTGGCAGAACTAAAAACAATATCTGTCACAGGTCTGTGGTAGACCACTCCCAGTTACACGGGGTGAGACTGGACATCCTGGCATATAAGCACATCTGTCGCAAGGTCTGTGATGGACTTTTGCCAGTCGATGCATCGTGACATGCACTACACAAAGAGCAGAGATAAACAAACCTATCATCTGGTCAGTCACTGCAACAGATACTGGAGTCAGTTTGTCTTGGCCTGTCCTTGCCACTGATAATACCTCTATCTGCCAAGAATGTGTCGCTAGTCCAGCAAAAGCTAGCGGTATTCAAATACTTTGCAAGCGGTTTCATGAAATGGTCAGTCAGAAAGCAACTCATACTGGCTCAGATGTCGCCTGGGTTAACAAGGTCAGGAGTGCCTGGCAGCAGAGGGTGAAGGACAGAGCTGCGTGAAGGAATCTGATCAGACCTAAATGAAAGTCATTGTCACCCCCGACAGACTGCTGTGATGATGAGGACAACTCAGTTTCATTAACTATTACAAATGCATGAAAGCTTTAGATAATTACACCCATGTGAAAAGACAAAAAACACATGGTAATCAAATGTTTCAAAAGACTGGAGTGACTTTACAAGCCTGAGCTCTATAAAGAAGCCAATCCTCAGTGAAAGGAAATCAAATACCATTAGTGTTTGATCTGGACTTTTACCGACAGAGGTTCACTCTTCTTCCCTCATCAGAAGTAAATCTAGAGCGGGAACAATTCCCTAACCAATCTATGTCAACCCAATCAAGCATCTAAAGCCCTGACTTTTACTTTCAGGTTGACAACAAAATCTTTTTTTTTTTCCTTTTAAGAAATTTTTCCTTTTACAACTAAAAGACTTCACCACTATATAAACTATAACATTTGGGCCCTTCCTCACCATTTTTCTGTATTGCTGAGCAGGATATAAAAGCAACAAAAGCAGGATTTCACTTCCACTGTGGAAGGATTTCAAGTGGGTCACGGCTACTGTGCTTGTAAGCCTGAACCTTACAAACGATCGCACTCATGCTGCAGACTGGCATGTGAGCGTCATGCCTCTGCTCATCTCGGTCACACTGAGAACCTCACATTTGACATCTAATATGGAGAGCACCAAGAGGCCAGAGCATCTCAATGCCAGAGCTCCTCCTCCTCCTGCTCTCCCTGATCCTCCCCTTCTACAACAAGCCTGTACAGTTCTCTCTCCATACCTCGTCTCTTCTCTCACTGTGTGCGAGTGCTAGAAGAACAGAGACTTATAGCCAGGGGGGAAAACCAGCACCCTTCTAGGTTGACCTAATTCTGGCTGAGTGATTCACCCCTATCCATTCACAAGCCCTACCCACTCTACTCCACTCTTTTCCCCACACTTCCTCCAAAACAACCCCCTAAAGAGTCCGCCTACGTCACGGGGACTAGATCTGACTGCAAAGATGCAAAACTCTGCCAGAGAACAAAGATACACTGCCATGGGCCCCGTGTGAAAGCTAACAAATGACTTAATTAACAGGTTGCACCTCTTTTAAATCGAGTCCCTTAAGATTGCTTATTTCAAAGTAGGTGTAGGCTTCCAGGCACAAAGAAAAAGATGTCATCACTTCCACTCTTCACAGATTTTTAAATGCTGCAAAATTAAGAACAGCTCAGGATTTTATCAGTGTTTTATAGAGATTTCTTCTAATTGATTTGTGCTTGTGCTTAAAAACAAAGCAGTGGCAATAAAATTCCAGTCTTTATGGAAAGTGAAAACATCTGCAAGTCATGATTAACATTAGTAGGTTTCTCAGTTTATAAAATCTTAAACAGAAATCCATCCACCTTCCACTATGTTAGATAAAGATATTTGGCAGACGGGCAGCGCGGACGTGAGGACGCAGGCAGGGTGATGTCATCATGCCATGCCTACTTAGGGGGACTGCTGGCGGGAGTCGTCCTCTTTGGCGCTCAGCCTCCAAGCCGACCACAGCCTGCAGAAGCTTAACAATTGCTTATTAGCTACTTCACCCTGACACGTGTACCACCTTAGTGTCTTGTAATAAAGTTCAGGTTCAGTGCAACTCCTGCCTCCGCTGTCCTATTATTCCAGACCTAACACACTACTTATCCGAGGTCCGGGTCATGGAGGCAGCAGTCCAAGCAGAGGAGCACAGACATGATCCCTGCTGCAGGTGGTGAGCCCACTGGAGGGAGGACCCATGTGGCTACAATGAGTCCTTGATGTGTAACTTATTCCATGGGGATCTACATGATCACTCTTGGTCTGGCCCTTCACCCGGGACCAGTTTGTCTTTGGCGACCCTACCAAGGGCAACATAGTTGTTGGGATCAAACCCAAGAACTTTTATTCTGTAAAGTGACTTGAGATAACTCTTGTTACACTCAAAAAAATGTACTAAGGTTATTGTTCACTTTAAATTCATGATTCTATTCAATTTAGTGCAAAATATATATGTTTTCTTACTTAAATTGTGTTTTTTCTAGTAAAGTTAATGTAAATATGTCTCATGTTATCTTTACATAAGAGTAATGTATTGTTCAATCACAAACCTTTTAAATGAACAAGACTAAAGATAATACAACATTATATTAGATGTTATGTTAGATAAAATTAATATTTTTATGTTCTCTTAGCATAATTCATTTAGATGGACCGGTTGACAAGAAAAAAAAATTAAAGTGAAGGTTTCATTTTTTGAGTGGATTTAAAACCCTTCCACCATGACAAAGTGGCAATGCATGGAGGGGCTTAAATAGAAATACAGAAAGAAAAAAGGAAACCAAAAAAAAAAAGTCTAAAATGACATCTTAAGCAAACAGAAAGGAAAAAAAACCCAAACCTTTGAATATTCAATATACTACCAATTAGTGTGACAAAGACCAGCAGAAAAAGGTCACATTTAAATAGCTGGAAACAGAAAATTTTTGCATTACCATTAATAATAACAATAAGAAGTCACTATAAAATAGTTAAAGTTTATTAATTGCTGTAGTTCTAAACCTTCCACTAAAGGCTGGATGGTATGGCCTAAAAATAAACTCTCCCATTTTTTTCATGACACATCCGATTTTCACTTTTGATTGATATTTTGAAGTCAATTAATGAGTTTGTTCCCCCAAATAAACATGATTCCCTATTGGGAATAAAGTGCAAACCTGGCTAACCAAACCAAAACATTTCACAATAAAGGTTTGATCAAACAAAGATGAATCCACACTTTTCTGATTAATAATACATACAGTACCAACTTAACTTTTACAAAATTAATGTTTAAGGGTGGGGGAGGGGGTTGAGCTGGAGGCTACCATATTTACTCTTGTGAATGGGAAAATTGATTTTCAAAATATTCATTTTCTTAGTTGCTTAATCCGTCTGAGTAGTGCTGGACTGGAGCCCATCCCAGCGTCTTTGGGGGACGAGGCGGGGTTCACTGCACCGGGACTACATTGGGAGACAGACAAGCATTCACTCTCACATTCATACCCAAGAAAAATTTAGTATTTCCAGTTAACACTAATTAATCCAATGTGCATGTCTTTGGACTATGGGAGGAAACTGCAGTACTCTGCAAAACCCCACACAAACACTGGAAGAACATGCAAATTCCACACAGAAAGGTCTCAGCTGGCCAGCTCTTGGATTTGAACCCACAACCTTTTTAGCATTAGGCAGCAGTGCTAACCACTGCACCAACAAGCTGCTAAGATACATAATGTATTTATATAAAAACAATATTATTACACCTGTGAGTAATTACAAACAGTAAAATAGAGCGCTTATTATCCAGAACACAGGTACCAGAATCCCCCTCAACTAGAGTATGTACAATACTAATACTTAATACTAAACCTGGATCTGTCTCTTGATTCAGATCCCCCAAAATCTATTGGGTTCTTGCATGCCAACCTTTCTATCTAATTTCACTCAAACTGGGTCAGCAGTTTTCTTATAATCCTACTAACAAATAAACAGCACTAAAAACATAACCTAATCAGTTGAAGGTAAAAACACTACTGCCATAAACAAGTAAATGGCTCTGTGTGCAACTAAAAAAAAATAAAAAAAATTCACTTTCAATCCTTAATACTTAAAATGGCTGCATTAATGCACCATTATGAGGCAGCACAGACAAAGGCAGGAGCTTTAATTGGATCCGTTAATGGACCCCGGTAATGACTGTGGCCTCTGGAGTGATGCGAGTGTCTGCTCTCTCACCTTTAGTGGTCTCGCTCTCCCTCACTAAGAAGGTTCCCCGTCTGTTCTGCAGGTTTAAGAGGAGCCTCTCCGAGTCACGCCGAGTGATCTTCCCAAAATACCACCTGCCAAAGTCGGCCACAGAGAGAAAGATCAGTGACAGACTGCCACTGAGCAACAGTAAAGCACAGTCCTCTTTATGTTTAAGTCTACGCATGGTTTTGTTATAGTGAATCAGAGCTAGAGGTAGGTGGTGATGAAGTACTTTCTTCACAGCATTCGACTTTACTGAGTAGGTTTACTGAAAAATACTTTTGAGTACATTCATGGTGGAAAAAAAAAAAAACAACTACTTTTACTCATATACATGTGGTCGTACTCCTCCATTTTAAATGACTACACCTTAAGTCACTTTGGTTAAATATAACTATTTTAGTATGATCAGTTGAAATCATTGTTCTATTTTTGCTCAGGAAACATTCACCATCTACTGTTTCTTTATATCATTTGGGTTATATTAGTGTTGTAGTCGAGACCAGAGTCTCAAAAGACCAAATTCTCTGTACATGTAGGTCGTGGTCTTGGTAAACTGGTCTTCATGAGGTCTTGAATGCAACACTAGGTTATATAAGAGGCTATATGTGTACAGTTTATGTTTTGTTTTCTTCGTACTAAAAAGAAATTAACAGAAAACCCTTCTAGATTGAGGACACTAAAGCTGCAAGTTTGCAAGAAAAAAAAAATCTTAATTTAAAAATAAAAAGTCATAAATTCAATTGAAAAAAGTTGCATATTTACAAGAAAAAGGTCTCAAATTTATGGGGGAAAACTTCAAAGTTATGAGGATATTCTCAAATGTATGAGGAAAAAAAATACAAATACAAATTTGTAAGAGAAAAATACACATTTTTTTCCCAGATAAGACTGCATAACAGCCAGAGCCACGGCCTGACACTGCAGTGACTCTTTTCATGATCATACACTTTAAGAGCTGTCTTAACAAGTATTAAATGTCCCACACCGACACCCTGCTTACCAATAAAATATTGATACAACTACTATCTGTACTCTTGTTTTTTCCCCTCTTATCTTTATCTCTCATATATCTAACATGTTTTTTTTCTGTTATGTCCTGATATGTTCCTGACTTCCTGCTGCTGTAACACCTGAATTTCCCCCACGAGGATTGATAAAGGATTATCTTATCACTACTTTTATGTCAGGACAATTTCTGGCTACCTGTCTTTGAGTAAAACGTAGCTGCTTTGGCTGTACATTAGGAACTTGCTTTAGTTGTAAACAAACTACAAAGTGAACGACAGAGTGAGACAAGGATGATTTACTCTTCTGCTTGGATGGAGTCCGAAGGAGCCACATAGTTACTGGGGATGTAACCGCTTTCTCCTGTAGTCAGGGAGCGGGCCAGCCACCAGTCCCCTTCTCTGTGGTGGACACAGGGAGAGGCAGGAAGACAGAGAGAGTTAAAGAGAGTGAACCATAGAAAACAACTGTAACATTACTGTAAACACATGGAAGTTTATGTACAGAGGTGGGTGGAGTATCCATAAATTATGCTCAAGTAAAAGCAGCTTTATCTTATATCAGTTACTCAAGTACAAATGTGAGTCATCACCAAAAATTATTTGAGTGAGAGTAAGGAAGTATTTACTGAAAGGTTACTTGAATAATGAGTAACATCATCACTCTTGGTTCAATTACGGCAAGTCGTCCAGGTCCTGAAGCAACCCCAGATCATCACACTACCACCACCATGTTTGACTGCTGGGATGATGTTCTTTTTATGAAATACTGTTAGTTTTACACCAGATGTAAAAAGTTCAACCTTTGTCTCGTCAGTCCACAGAATATTTTTCCCAAAAGTCTTGGAGATCATCAAGATGCTTTTTGGCAAATGTGAGATGAGCCTTTGTGTTCTTTTTGATCAGCAGTGGTTTTTGCCTTGTAGCTCTCCCATGGATACCATGTTTGCCCAGTCTCTCTCTTATTGTTGATTCATGGACTAGTGTCCAAACTGAGGCAAGTGAGACCTGCAGCTCTTTACAGCCGTGGACAAAATTGTTGGTACCCCTCTGTTAATGAAAGAAAAACCCACAATGGTCACAGAAATAACTTGAATCTGACAAAAGTGATAATAAATAAAAATTCTATGAAAATTAACCAATGAAAATCAGACAATGCTTTTGAATTGTGGTTCAACAGAATTACTTTAAAAAAACAAACTCATGAAACAGGCCTGGACAAAAATGATGATACCCCCAGAGAAGATTGAAAATAATGTGACCATAGGGACATGTTCAACCAAGATGTGTCCTCTAATTAACATCACAGGTGTCTACAAACTTGTAATCAGTCAGTTGGCATATTTAAAGGGTGACAAGTAGTCACTGTGCTGTTTGGTGACATGGTGTGTACCACACTAAATATGGACCAGAGGAAGCAAAGGAGAGAGCTGTCTCAGGAGATTAGAAAGAAAATTATAGGCAAGCATGTTAAAGGTAAAGGCTATAAGACCATCTCCAAGCAGCCTGATGTTCCTGTGACTACAGTTGCACATATTATTCAGAAATTTAAGATCCACGGGACTGTAGCCAATCTCCATGGACGTGGCCGCGGGAGAAGACGGAAAATATGAATGGTAACAGAAGAGCCCAGATCAACCTCTAAACACATTCATGGTGAACTCCAAGGTCAAGGTACATCAGTGTCAGATCACACCATCCGTCGTTGTTTGAGCCAAAGTGGACTTCATGGGAGACGACCAAGGAGGACACCACTGTTGAAAACAAATGATAAAAAAGCCAGACTGGAATTTGCCAAACTGCATGTTGACAAGCCACAAAGCTTCTGGGAGAATGTCCTATGGACAGACGAGACAAAACTAGAACTTTTTGGCAAGGCACATCAGCTCTATGTTCACAGACGCAAAAATGAAGCATACCAAGAAAAGAACACTGTCCCTACTGTGAAACATGGAGGAGGTTCTGTTATGTTCTGGGGCTGCTTTGCTGCTTCTGGCACAGGGTGTCTTGAACCTGTGCAGGGTACAATGAAATCTCCAGACTATCAAGGTATTCTAGAGAGAAATGTGTTGCCCAGTGTCAGACAGCTTGGTCTCAGTCGCAGGTCATGGGTCTTGCAACAGGATAATGGCCCAAAACACACAGCTAAAAACACCCAAGAATGGCTAAGCGAAACATTGGACTATTCTAAATTGGCCTTCTATGAGCCCTGATCTAAATCCTATTGAACATCTGTGGAAGGAGCTGAAACATGCCGTCTGGAGAAGGTACCCTTCAAACCTGAGACAACTGGAGCAGTTTGCTCATGAGGAGTGGGCCAAAATACCTGCTGAGAGGTGCAGAAGTCTCACTGACAGTTACAGAAATCGTTTGATTGCAGTGATTGCCTCAAAAGTTTGTGCAACAAAATATTAAGTTAAGGGTACCATCATTTTTGTCCAGGCCTGTTTCATGAGTTTGTTTTTTAAAATAATTCTGTTGAACCACAATTCAAAAGCATTGTGTGATTTTCATTGGTTAATTTTCATAGAATTTTTATTTATTACCACTTTTGTCAGATTCAGGTTATTTCTGTGACCATTGTGGGTTTTTCTTTCATTAACAGAGGGGTACCAACAATTTTGTCCATGTGTGTAGAGGTTGTTCTGGCTTTTTGTTTCTCATCTGTTCTTGAATTTCTTTAGATCACAACATGACGTATTGCTTTCGAGATCTTTTAGACTACATCACTTTGTCAGACAGGTTCTACTTAAGGGCCCCTTTACACAGCAGATCGTTGAGCGACTGGGCAAATTTTTGATCTTTGGAATCATTTGGGAAATCCTTGTGGGTTTTGGACCGAGTCAAAACGTTGAGTAGACCATGGCAACTGTGGATATCACTGAAGATCATTGCCAGCAATCCTGCCTGGGTGCTACTAGTGAAATTGAACTCAATTTCCCCCCAAAATGTGGTTAATCACAGTTAATTCATTATTTTACTTTTTCACCTAGGATAGCTTTTTCCTTTCATAAATGAAATCATTATTTAAAAACTGCATTTTGTATTTACTCGGGTTATCTTTGTCTAATATTAAACTTTGTTTGATTATCTGAAACATTTAAGTGTGAGAAATATGCAAAACTATAAGCAATCAGGAAGTGGGAAAATACTTCTTTTACAGCACTGTACATAAGTAAATATAACTAATTTCTGCTCATGCCTGTTTACAGTTAACTCTGAATTTAGTGCAAGAAACACTGTTAAAAGAAAAACAACAAAACCAGTCTTTAGTTTACATAATGCCAGCAAATCCCATTAAAGAGAAAAGCCCTATCCAAGTGAATCTCTTTAAATGGAAGGCATATATTCTGTACTCATTATACATACTATACAGTAAGCAGGAGCACATTATGCATGCGTATGGGACTATTTTTAGATGCTGATGAATGTCTTCCATAAGCAGAGCTGCATATCAATTCACCCTGGCTTTCCTCTTTTTATTCGATTGGATTTAATACAGTAGGAAATGGTTTTTATGGATTTGTTTCAAAAAGAAAAAACATGCAACATTACTGCACTTGGGTTTTTGCAAAAAACGTGGCAGTGTACGGTCTGGATTTTAAACTGTCCACGTTAGGATTGTACAGTATATGAATATTCCATTATTCAGGTATTTAAAATGTGAATTAACAAAGAAAATCAGCCATACTGGCAAAAAAGCAGCAGGGAATCAGATAGATAAAATGTCATGTTTGGGTAGTTTTGCAGCACCGGTAGCCAGGAAAAGTAGCCACAGGTGGAATTTTTGTCACCAAAGATCAGATGGCACATTTGAGAATCAAAAATACATTTCAGGACAGCCTGAGTCCTCTTACTTTTCCAGTACAAGTCAAAATCCCGACAACATTTGACTCAAACTCAAAAACCTTCAACAAAGCAAAAGAGAATCCTAAACAATACAGACCCCACTGAGAAGCCGATGGGAAGAACTCATGAAGACAAGGCAAAATCAGAGGAAATTAAAACCAGACAACCTTTTATTCAACCTTTAGTCCTTCCAATTAATATCTACAGAGAAATTCAATGGGATAATACAAGCTAAAACATGGGACTGCAACCTGTGGAAGCTACATTTCCTTGTAGCTCAAATTTTCATAAGTTAACAAAAAAGTTGCAAGTTTACAATTAAAAATTGCTATTTACAAATCAAGTTGCAAATTTATGTGCAAAGTTAAAAATGTACCAGTATTAAATTGCAGAATTCATAAGAATAAAGTTACAAATTTATGATTAGTCAGAAAATTACAAGAGTAAAGTCTCGATATTACATGAATGAAGTCCCAAATTTAGGAGAATAAAGTCACAAATCTGCAAAAATAAAGTCACAAAATTACGATAAGAAGTTGCAGTTTTCTGGGAATAAAGTTATAAAGTAAGTAGTGGTGTGCATAATCGCAATTAATCACAATTAATTGCCATTCATGTGCCCACCACTAAAAATAACAAAAAATTGAAAATTTATGAGAATAAAGTCACAAATTAATAATAAATAAAGATGAAAACTTATGAGGACAAAGTTGAACATTTATGAGAATAAAGATTCAAATTTACAAGAGGAAAAAAAAACTCAAGGCCGATATTTAAAGGCTCCATGCAGAACGTTTGTGCAAAAAAAAAAAAAGAAAAAGTTCAAAATTGCTCTTCCAATTTTGACCAAGTTTCTAATATTTCCACTCAGACAAATATGTGCACATAACAGCAAAAGACTGAACAGAAGGTTGCATGATGACTTTTTTCTTATTGCATTAAATATTACTGACCTGAAGCTGTACTTTTTCCTAGGAGAAACCATGAAGCATGAGGAGAGAAGAGAGGGGGAGAGAAATAACAGACACAGCAGACACATCAAAACACAGAAGAGACACGAAGCAGAGCATGACGCAGCACAGCAGACAGACAGACAGCGGAGCCCAATACGCCGTGGGACCACACAGCGGGGCTGCAGTGAGGTCCAGCTTTAATTTTAATGTGCTGTGCAATATTTTCACTTATTTTGCATCAGAAGAATATGGAAGTATCTTCCGTTTAGCATTTGCATATGACCAAATCTTCACTTTTTGCTCTCACAAATGCACCCCAGCAACTTCAAGTAAATCATTTGCATTAAAATTTCATTAAAGAATCTCCCCTGCAATGAGAAGGAGGTTGTAATGCAGATTCTGTGCTGTTTAATTGTGCATAAGGTGTGAAGGCAGTCCGTTTCTTCAGCCCAGCTGTGGAATTCCACACTACAGATAAGGACGGCACACCAGATTTATGGCAGGAAGTTATGGAAAAGAGAAAGAGGACTACTTCAATTCTGGATTTAAGCCTCTGATGCTTCAACTTCGGAAGAGTAGAATATATAGAGTAAAGTCTCATGGCATGTGCTTATGTCTCACATAAAAAGCACATTTTCAGGTGTAGACTGTAAGCAAGCATGTCAGTATCACTAGTTGCTGTTACAAGGACAATATTCCTTCAGTTTGATTGAAATCATTCTAATTAGGGAGTCAAACTTTGCTGTTTACACTGACGCAGATCAGATCAGATGTGTGTTTACACACTGAAAGCATTTAGTCAGGATGGAAGTTTTTGTGCCATGAGCTCTGTTGCTCAGTCTACCAGAAGAAAAAAAGAAAGAGGCGACACCGAAATCTGTGACTCATCCTTACCGCACCTGCATTTGTCTGCATGTGCGTGGTCGACAAATAAGAGTAGATGTGTGCAGATTAATGTGAGTGGAGAACAGAGTCCCTGATGTCTGACTCAACTAGAATAGCCCTCGACACAGATGCAGTCCCACGCCTCTCCTCCTTCCTCATCTTTCAAAAGATGTGAGCAGACATGATGTGAGCAGACATGCATAATGCAAGCACGTGGAGAAGTGACATACTATATTGTCCATGTTGGCTGACCATGATTTTTTTTAATCCCAGAACCATAGCAACAGGTGAGGGTCCCAAGGTCAACCTGTCTACCAAGTTTGGTGACCGCAGGTTCATTTTTTTTTTTTTTGTTCTTGAGGTTGGTGATCCTGGTGCTAACAGTAATAATAGTCATAAATGTGAAATTTAACCATAGGGCCATGTAACCTTGATCCTTGACCTTTTGATCCCAAGTAAGTAAGGGCCCCTTTACACAGGCAGAAATCATTGGGTGACCGTTGAGAGATCAAAAATTGGCCCAATCTCTCAACAATCTCCTAAAGCAGGGATATTAAACTCATTCCATTCCGGGCCAAGACCCTGCAGGTTTTACCTCCACCCAGTGTCTTCCAAATGTGACTTAAATGAATTTCTTCCCACTGATCGCTGATTAGCAAAAACACCTGCTGAAGAGACTGGGTGGAAGTAAAATGTGCAGGGCCTTGGCCCAAAATGGATCGAGTTTGACATCCCTGTCCTAAAGCCTCAAAAAAAAAAAAAAAAAAAAAAAACTGTGTAAATGTTTGGGAGATCGTTGTGCAGTTTTTATGGTGATCTATAGAGATCTTTGAAAGATCCTTGAGAGATGACTGAAAGACCAAGAGAGATCGCTGAGGGATCATTGAGAGTTTCTTGGGTGACCAAAGAGGTCTACATACACTACTCACAAAACGTTACGGATATTTGGCTTTTGGGTGAAATTTATGGAAAATGTAAAAAGTTCACACTACAGTAGCCATGGTTACATGTGCAAAATTTCTTCAATCTGATTACAATTCAGATTAGAACTTTACTGTTTACATGGATCCTGAAAAAGTTGATCCGATTAGTACGTGCGTTTCCATGTGTCACATGTCTGAACGGACTAAATCACTTTGACATGCGCACAGTTATTCGACATTCTGGAAATAGTAGAAGAAGCAACTGCCGATGTAAACAAACCCCGCTTCGTGTTTTTCTCTTTTTGAAACGAACCTGTGTTGTGTTATTCATACTGCACTTTTGCTTCTGTTGGTCTCCATATTGAAGCTACAAGCCCAGCAGTACATACTTCTAGATATGACGAACAGAGGGAGACAGCAGGACGATACAGACCAGATTTGTTTTACTCCTGCCATGTCTTCCGCTAGCTGCTGTAAAGGCGGAAATACGTCACGTCGACGTGTAGCTGACGTACAGACATGCGCAGTAAACATATTTTCTACCCAAACTTCGGAATAAGTGTTTATATGTGCACCAATCGGATTAACAATTGGCATAACCCACCTGTCTCAATCGGAAGGAAATTTTGATCCGAATGAGTGTGATCGGGTCAGAATATTCAGATTGGCGTGTTTACATGAAGCATTTTTATTCCGATCAGCCTTTTAATCCGGTTACTTGTATCCATGTAAACATGGCTAATGATATTATATGATGAAAATCGGGCATTTAAGTAGAAGCATGCAATGGTAATTTCCTCATCTCAAACAATTTACTGAAACAAAAGCCAACAACAGTGGCGGGTATACCACAACTAAAAATGTCAGTGTCTCAATAACTTGTCATGTGCCCTCGAGCATCGATTACAGCTTGACAGCGATGTCTCATGCTGTTCACAAGTTGACTTATTGTCTGCTGAGGCATGGCATTCCAATCTTCTTGAAGGGTGGCCCTCAGGTCATTGAGGTTGTGGGGTGCAGGGTTACGAGCCTCTACATGACTCAGCTGATCCCATAGGTTTTCTATGGGATTCAGGTCTGGAGAAAGTGCAGGTCACTCCATTGGAGGTACCCCAGCTTCCAGCAGCCGTTCCCTAATGATGTGACCTTGATAAGCTGGAGCATCGTCGTCCATGAAAATGAAATTAGGCCTGTGTTGTTCATGCAGGGGCACAATAACTGGATTAATGATGTTATTCAGGTAGTATCAGCTTGTCACTGTACAATTCACAAGGTGTAGGACAGTTCTGTATTGACTAGACACACCTGCCCAGACTGTAACACCACCATCACCAAAGACTCGCCTGATGACAACAGTGGCTGATGCATAGCGCTCTCCTTGACATCTCCAACATTGTCGGCAGCCATAATTTCTGCTCAACGTGAATCAACTTTCATCAGAGAACAGCACTGAGGCCCACTAGTCCCTTGTCCGGCATAAATGCTCCCAGGCCCAGGCAAGCCGATGGGGCCTGTGCCTGGTGGTGTGATCAGGTACCCTTGCAGGTCGTCGAGCACGCAGACCACGCTGATGTAAACGGTTTTGAATGATCTGATGTGACACCTGGGTCCCTCTCACCTCTCTTAAATGTGCCTGTAGTTGAGTGGCATTCATCATCCAGTTCCACAGGGCACTGTTGACAATGACGCGGTCATCAGTGTGGGATGTGGCCAAAGGACGTCCGCTTCTATGCCTTTCTGTCACTCTTCCAGTTTCTCTGCATCTCTGTTGCAACCTACCGATGACACTTTGTGACACTAAGCTCAGTGGCCACTTCCCTCTGAGAACATCCTATTTGAAGCCTCACAATGGTGAGGTACTGTTGAACAATTGTTAGGTGTCGTCTTGGTCTCATGATGTCAAAATGTGAACAGCATGATGAAGAGGACTGTTTAAATACCAATTCTAATTGAATCAGATCAAACACCTGTTGTGAAATTTGCCTTTAAGCACCTTATTAGAGATCAGCAAGTTATATAA
The DNA here is from genome assembly GCA_020510985.1 of Pholidichthys leucotaenia. Lineage (NCBI taxonomy): Eukaryota > Metazoa > Chordata > Actinopteri > Cichliformes > Pholidichthyidae > Pholidichthys > Pholidichthys leucotaenia. The sequence continues at coordinate 67,270,039 of CM035837.1, read as the reverse complement.
AAAGTACTGAAACATTGAACAGTTGGACATGTGCATTCAAAAAGCTAAAGAAGGCCAAATTAAGTTCACCTGTAAAGGGTATTGTGCATTTTAGGTGCATCCTGAAATTTCAGCCAAAAGCCAGTCCCTCCAGGATTTCGTGGAATGTTTTTATGATTGTTGTGGGCCAAAAAGCCTGAATTCGCAGGAGCTTTTTAAAGAAGTTGTGATAAAAGTTGCAATGTTTTTAGAGTGTTTTCTGCATTAAAGGTTGTGGGAAGAATTCCAAAGTTTAAAGCAGATGCTTTTTTCCAGTTTACTGCAGTGATATTCTATATAACAAAACAAGAAAAGCACAGGATTGTCAAAAATTTCCTATTATAGTGATCTGTAAATTAAGCAGAAACTTCTGCTATACAGAAGAATTCTTGTGCAACAGCAAATACAAACATTAGCACAATATCAATTACAACAGCTAAATTGCATTGAATGCATGTTCAAGAGTAGAGATTTGGAAATTATTGACAGCACCTTCATTTGAAAACTCCCTACAGTTCCCAACCACTCGGTACCGAGTGGAGAGGAAAAAATAATTTATTCTGTTGCTCTGTACTGGCTATTGGAGTCTGTGTTTTTCTTAAAAAAAAAAAAAAAAAAATATATATAGAGGGAATATTCTCTCTCTTTCCATGCCTACTTGTCTGTCTGCTGCATGTCGGTCTTCACACACACATCTTTCATTTACAGCGGTACGGCGGAGGGGAGGAATGGATGGGTGGGTGTGTTTGTCCATCCAGAGTCCACACAGGAGATTCATAGTTTTAAAGCTCATTGACCAGATGTAGTAATTAATTAATTAATTAAATCTCCCTTTATTGTCATTCAACCATACAACCAATCATGTACAGTAGAACGAAATTGTGTTTTTCCTATCTACAGTGTTAATCACACACACCCCATATGTAGAATCAGAGGGCCGCTGCCATGCAAGGCGCCGCCACAGATTTCCCTCCTCCATTCCATTATTGCTGAGCACCAAGCTGGATGGCAGGAAGTTCCGCTTTTATATGGTCTTCGGCATGACCCGGCCGGGATTTGAACCCCTGCCTCCCGGGTGTGGGGCGGATGCTCTACCAACTGAGCCACCACTCCGGTAAAATGATTTTACCTCTAAAGATGTATAAATGTTCAAACACTGGCTGTAGTGTAGTGTACTCTCCTCACGCGCGCTCCCACAACAGGGTGCTTTTGGGGCAGGTGCATGTTTTTCAACACAAACCCAGCGCTTCGCACCCGCAGTCAGGACAGAGACATGGCGAGGCGTCCACGGGCAGGCTGGGGGAGACGGAGGAAGGGACGGTGTTGAAAACCTCGTGGGTCTGTGTTTTTTTTTTTTTTTTTTTTTAAAAATCACACACTTTGCAGATATGCTCCATTACTCACTGTAAACTATAAACTCACTACTCACTATGAACACAGAAGTGAACGCGGTGCAACAATGTATTTGATTGGTTAGACTGAGCGTTTCAGTGCCAGTTAGAGACAAATTTGATTGGTGAAGTTGGCGAGGATTGGCCAAAATTGTGGGAAAGTTGCGGTGATTGGACAAGGTTGCAAGGTCCTGCAATAGTTGCGCTAATTGGCTGATTTCGTGTGAATTGGTGCGATCGTAACATTGCGAAATCCTGGAAGGACTGAAAAGCTGAATATCCCTAACTTTTTGTGAGTAGTATATGTATATTTGAGAGGTTTCTGGTGCTCTTCTACCCCCTTTACATAGGGGTTGAGATTGTTGAGAGAAAGCTGAAAGCTGAAACATGGCCAGATCTCTCAACAATTTTTCAATGATTTCTCAACGATCACCAAGATCTCTCAATGATCTTTCAATGATCTCCATGCTTATCACGGTCTCCTCAAAGTTTTAACTTATTCCAAAACAATCTCTTAACGATAACCAAAGAGAAACAACCTCTCAAGGAGGTCTCAAGGAGCGCTCAAAAATCTCTACTGCGGTCTTTCAGTGAATTCTATTGGTCTGTCATCAAATGCTCAGCAATCCCTCACTGATCTCACAGCTATCTCTACCCTTGGTGTGGAAGAATTTGGTGTTCACTGAAAGACTGCTGAGAGATCATTGAGTGCTCCTTAAACACTCCTTGAAAGATTGTTGAGCACTGCTTCCCTTTGGTGATCGTTGAGAGATTTGTTTTGGACTGAGTCAAAACTTTGAGGAAGGTCGAAATCATTGACATCTTGGTGATCGCTGAGAGATCTGGCCATTGTTTTCATCACTCATTGATCTCTCAATGATCACTATCCTTGTGTACAGGGGGGTTAAGCAAATAGGTAAAATGTACTTATATAGAGCCTTTCGGGAACAGACATCACAAGGTGCTCCACATGATTGCACCAGTTGATAAAAGACAAGTTTTTATAAAAACAAACATATGCAGGTTAAATAAGAGCAATTCTAAACAGATGTATTTTTGAACTGCTTTTTAAAAATGTCCATTAATTCAACAGGGCTCAGTTCGAGAGTTTAGGAGCTCAATCAAGCAACCATTGAGAGGCGGCCTTTCTTTTTCAAGGATACCCATTCACACCTAGAAGCCCAGTACAGCCACGAACTGACCTGTGGCCTCTGAGCAGCTCCACTGGAGAAGTTGGGGTTAAGGGCCTTGCTCAAGAGCACCACAGAGGGGTTAAGGAGGGTGGGGCAAACACTGCTATGTTATCTGCCCCACCCAGACCTGATCCTGCCGGTCCAGGGATTGAACCAGCGACCCTCCAGTCACCAGTGCACATCCCTGACCAGTAGGCCACCAACGCCTTGGTGTGAAATGTGAAAATGTATAGGAAGAAGCCCTGTGACCTTTGACCTGAAGAGTAGGTCAGGTCAAGTTCAATCCCGGTACCAAGTTTGGCAATCGTAATCTCAGTTCTCGAGCTACAGCTGTGGACAGACAGACATGCATACGAATAGAGAAACAGACTGATGGAGCTGATCTCTGCACAGCGTGGCATACTGGTACAGTAAGGTTAGGTCACAGATTCTTGTGTAACTTTAGCTTCAGAAATACTCCTTTAGACAAAGCGGTCATGAGACATACAACAATGCTAAACTCTTCTGTCAGTGTGAAGAGTTCCATCAGCCACCATATTTTCACACGTGTGGAAATGCTCCCTGGAGCTGGACTTTTAACTCAGAAAGTGGGACAGCCCACTTTGAATTTGAGATACCACTGTACTGGCACTCCTGCTTTATTCCTCTTTTCTAGGAAATCATACAAACAGCACCAGCCCAACTTCTACTCCCCAATATTCCACTGCAGCATTTTTAAACACAAATTACCACACGCTCCATTGTTTTCAGTTGAAGCTGCCAACAATGGCTAACAAGAGAGACAGTTTTCCAATTTCGTGTATGGCTGAAGAGACATTATTCCCATCTCAAGTTCTGATTTCCAAATTCCTGGAACGCAGCATCAGTGTTTACAAAGGTAATACTGTCCTTTTGATCAAATTACAACCAGATTATACCAACCCTCTCAGTCACACTGGACCAGTCTGTTCTCGTGGCGTTTACACGCTGCATTTTTATTCTGATTGGGCTGTTATGTGCATTATAAGCCAACATTAGCGCCGATGTAAATGCAGCTACCGTCTCCCTGTAAAATGTCTTGTAGGTTACAGAGATGAACAGAAGGCACCATCGGAGTGCGGAGCTGCTTGGACCTAATCAACAGATGGGAAGGATTAATCCACATCATCCACCAGCTCTGACCGCGTCTGCCCGGGCTCACAAATCTGCTCATTTACTCATTTAGGAAGCTGTGGTATCAGAGTAGGGAAGTTGGATGACAGTTGATTCTTACGTGTTGTTAACAATTTGCAGCCGGTCGCCTTTCCTAAAGGTCAGATCAGATGCCGTCCGTGACTCATAGTCATACAGAGCCACAAACGTAGTGACGCCTCCTGAAAGAAAACACCCACACACAAACAGGAAAAATGTTGAGGAAAAAAATATGAATAACGCATTTAAATGTCTTCTAGTGCCTTTGCTGGGGAAAAACAGAAGCAACAACCATCCAAATCTCGCAAAAGACACCCAGTGGAATACATTTATTACATTCTTTTTAATTAGGACAACTTTCAGCTATAATGACAGCAATATAAAATAACACAAAACAATCATTTTGCTGCTCCTTAAAAGCCCAACATCCACTAATAAGCTCTGACATTCAGTGAGTCACCTGTTAAAATAACTGTCCTTTTTTGACCGTATGACCCAATCTAGGGGTCTGCAACCTGTGGCTCCAGAGTGACATGAGGCTCTTGTGCCTACAACCAAAGATTCACTGTGGTTTGACCCAAAGCAAAAAAAGAAATCCAAAATTTACATGAATAAGGCATCAATTTATGTGAAAATGAGGTTTAAATTTTACCTTAAAAAGTCACAATTTTACAAGAAAAAAAGTTTCACATTTATGTGAAAACAGTCTTAAATTCATGAGCAAAGTTTTACATTTGCAGTCAGAGGATGCGTGAGACTTTCTTATCTGCCATTTTGACAGACAGGGCTATAAAAATTCAGTCAATCCATCATTACCTGTCATTTCAATTTTCATATAATAAGATGCCAGATAGTTTTCTTGTTGTTCCGATGTTCAGTATTAATCATGAGCCTACAGAATACAGCATGCAGTTATGTATTTATTTTCATTAAGTGAAATGATGAACAGAGCCTGTGGGTCAGGGTTGTTCAACATGAAGCAGACTTATGTTTTCTGTGTCTCTGTGGGTGTGTGTTCTCTGTGACAGTGGAGGGACATGGAGATGCAAGACCAGAGAGATGGTGACTGACTTCAGAAAGAAGAGGACGCCTTCACAGCCATTGTGGATTAGGAGGGAGGATGTGAAGATAGTGGAGGACTACAAATACCTGGGTGTTGTGATCAGCAATGGACTGGACTGGAAACCTAACACCAATGCTGCGTAGAAGAAGGGGATGAGCAGACTCTACTTTCTGAGGAAGCTGAGATTCTTCAGTGTGTGCAGCAAGATGCTGGAGCTCTTCTACCAGGCCGTTGTTGCCAGCAACATCTTCTCTGCTGCTGTTTGTTGGGGTGGCAGTCTCAGAGCCAGCGACACCAACAGACTTGACAAGATTATCAAGACCTCTGGCTCTGTAGTTGGTCTCAGGTCGGAGACCTTTAAGACTGTGGTGGAGAGGAGGACACTAAACAAACCGTTATCCATCATAGACAATCCTGATCACCCCCTCCACCACACACTGGACAGACAGCGGAGCACTTTCTCCAGCAGGCTGCTACAGCTTTGCTGCTGAACGGTCAGGTACAGGAAATCTTTCCTGCCACATGCCATTTCACTGTACAATAACTCACTCTGATGTTGAATTCTGGTCATAACAATGCTGCCATACCTCATATTTCACCCTGCACCTTATAATCCGTCTTTGTACAGTCGGCACTATCCATAGATTCATATGGATCATCATCTATTTAACCTAGTAGTAGCATATATCTATCCATCTATGCGAGGATACATCGACAGTTGTGCATGTTTGTGCTTCATTCTCCACTGCATCAGTCCCTCTTTTTTCACCCCTCTTATCAACAATATCACAACTACTTGGCTGTTTAAAGAAAGTTTTCATGGAATGGAGACTATATAGACACACAGATGGAGGAAAGTGAACTGCCACAAAGACAGCATACTTAAAGGTGAGAAGATACTAGGTAATTGCTATTTTATATGTGTTATAAAGAGGACAGGCGGGAATTACAAGTAAAAGTTCAAATAGATCAGTGTTTTTCAACCTTTTTTGAGCCATGGAACCCTTTTTACATTGAAAAAAATCATGTGGAAAACCATGAATCTAAAATGTTATAGAATTACATATTGTAACCCATTACAGCATAACTATTGACAATTTAGTCTTGTAATCTGTTTATACTTTGTGTGAAACGTGGTGCGATTACACACAAATTCAATGGAAAAACATGTCCGCGCAATTTGGGTTTTGTTCAACTTGGGCCAGGAGTTTGCTTGATGCTTTCTGCGTCAATATTGAAATTAGTTTGAAATTGAGACCGGCAGACACTTTCCGAAGGTCTCTCAGCAGATGTGCACTCCCGTAAAGGGGCTTGTTTTCATGGCAGATGTGCTTTTCTCGACTCGACATCGGTGGACCTCTGTATCCACCGCTTGTTTGGTGCGGCAGGCAGCTGATGGGTATGGTTTCTAGGAAAGGATGGGACATTTTTCCCATCTGCATTGATGTTGTCAGCTCAGCAACGGTAAACCTGAGGGTCCTGGAACTGCTGCTCCTGGAACTGCTTCCTCTAGTTGTTTATGAATCCCTAAGTTGGGCTCAGCTTCTATCAAGAGGAGGAAGAAGAACAGGAAGAACAGGAGGGATTACTTTTGTGCTGCTGCCTACTGACATGGAGGAGCCACTGCAGGTACCACTACACAACGGCAAGTTGTTTGAAACTTTTGGACTCATTAAGAAGGGAAATTAGACAATTTCCCACAGACCTCTGAACGTTCTCTTGTGGACTCCCCAGGGTCCAAGGACCCCCTGTTTGAAAAACAAGGCAATAGGTCATATTTATTGTAATGTGTCAAAATGACAAACAGCCTTCTAATTTTTCTGAGACTGCTTAAAAATAATCTGTCAATGACAGACAACTTTCAGTTAACATAATTTCTGTTTGCAATAAAAAAAAATAGAATCTTCATGATCAAGTTGCAAATATGAGAAAAAAGTCCCATATTTAATGGGAAAGAATGTACAAGAAAGAAGATGCAAATGTACAACAAATGTAGCACATGTATTAAGAGGGAAAAAACTCAGTTACTAGAAGTGGGGGAAAATTGATAATAATTTACATGTCAAGTGACATCTCAAAGCGCTTACAGTGAGTCCATTATTCATTCACTGCAGACAGACATTGACAGTGGTAAGCTACTACTGTAGCCACAACTTTCCTGGGGCAGACTGATGGAAACGTGGCTGCCAATCCGTACCAACGGCCACTCTGACCACTACCAAACATTTATACACTTTCATACCCAGTGTCATGGACACTGGAGACAAGGTGGGTAAAGTGTCTTGCCCAGGGACACAACGGAAGGATGGCTGGGGACAGCGGGATTCGAACTGCCATCCCTGTGGTTATTGGATGACCTGCTCTACCACCTGAGCCACTGCCGCCCACATTTCCCTCCTCTGTTCCATTTTTGCTGAGCACCAAGCTGGATGGCAGGAAGTTCCATTTTTTATTTATATGGTCTTTGGCATGACCCAGCCAGGACTTGACCTCTGACCTCCTGGTTGTGGGGCAGATGCTCGTATCATGATGCACTGTAGTATCATGATACTTTGTGGTGGCGATAAAGTATCGATTCAGAGACACCAGTATCATGATACTTTATCAAAAATTATTAATAAATGTTGCAAATACAAACTTACCTATTTAGGTACCAGAGTAATAAAAACCAGTTGACTTTTTAGTCCACTAGATGGTGCTGAATGTTCCCTGTCTGGTTCAGTTAGCACAACAAAAGAGCATCTGCTGAGATTTACCTGGGAGCTGAACAAGGCAAAGATCGGAATGGGGAATCACAATATACGTATGTTATTGCAAGACTTACTGCATTGCGAGGTCTCAATAATATCGTATCATAGCCAAGTATCATGATACTGACGTATCGTGAGGGCTCTGGTGATTCCTCATCCTTCTTGTTTTATCTTAATTTTAAAGCTCAAATGTGTTTGGTCTCCATGCAGATTTTTGTAAAAAGCTCTTTCCATGGTAGAGACTGCACACCCCTGAAGGAGCGCTTAAAAAGTTACTTTTTCCCCTCGTTCAGCATCAATGCACATTGTTGCTGCTGCTCTGCTTCTGTAACAAACAACTTGCCAAGGCCCTAATGAACAATATTGACATTCAGACGACCGGTGGCCAATCATCCCTGAAGGACAAAGCCTTTACATTACCGGATTTCTATTTTCTATTTAGTGATCAATCTCTTCTTTTTAATGAAGCTGCGAGCCGAACCTCTTCAGCCAATCATCGATCGATTCATTCAAGGTGCTGCAGGCGGACGCGGCTGGCAGAACTGTTTCTGACACCAGCCGGCCTCTGCTTTCAGGACCGAGCAACATTAACTCACCATCTGTCCAGTCTAGACACATTAACACTTCAATGTGTCAAGTAAAATCCAGGCAGCATGAAGCGTGCGGCTTCAAAGTCAAGCCCAAGTTTTTAAGTCCGACCTTTTGATTGCAGGGGAAAAAGAAGCAGCTTCGAAATATTTTTCTGTGGAAATGTGACTCAGTGCGAATCAGTTTTTTTAAAGTTTGTTTGTCCCCTCAGGACATGTGAGATCTCAAGCTGAGGCAAGAACGTACGCTGACTCAGAAAAAACGTCAAGCTCTGATTAATCTTTGTGAGTTAGTTTCTCATTTCTCATACGGAAAATCTGAAATGGACACCTGCCAATTAGCTTGAATGAGTACCGTTAGCCTGCAAGGGGTCATATGAATGAATCCCTGCTTCAGCCTGCTTAACATTTGTTCTCGGCTCCAAAAGCTCTGATTTTATTTCATCTCATTCGACTGTAAACTGTAATGACACTGCTGTTCCTGTTGATTTTCATATGCCACATTTTACATCAACTAACCGCCAGCAAAGAGTAAATGTTACTTCTGACCATTTTAATGTCACTCCCAGTTTTTCGCCCCTTCCCTCAAAGCTACAGGGACTCAATATAGCCCAAGAGCCACAGGTTGCAGACCCCTGATCAAACAGATTTCCTAGCAGGTCTCCTACCTGATAGAGGTCCTCTCTGAGGTGATGTGATGGTTCCTGTGTGGTCCACCCCTCCAAACAGAGCCAGCTCAGGGGTGTTAGTTGGGGCTTGTTGGTACTGCCCTTGACCCCGCCTGCCCGTCCCGACGGCGGGGCTCCTGTTGGGGGTTTGGGTCTGCTGGGCGGGGCCCAGGTGGTGGAAATTCCCGCTGTCTGATCCTGTACCGATGTTGCCGTCCACACTCCAGGAGCGCTGGCCTGGCTCCTTGGGCTTGCTCTTGCCCGCCCCCATGTGCAGACCTGGAACAAGATTCAACGATGAGTAAAAACTGGTGACAACATAAAAATCAGGTTCTTCAAGTCTGACGCATTTGGTACTTTTGATTCATTTTAATGCCTCGACTGTTATCGTTCATCTGTAGCAGTGACATGGCACCTGGACATAAGTCAATCTCACCCACATGTCATGTCATTTATGCCATTTAACCATGATTAAGATACCATCCATCGTCATTACCTCCACCAAGGAGGTAATGTGATCATGTCAGTTTGTTCGTTAGACCTACCAACCTACATTCTGAGAGATAGGGCCTTGGTGGAGGTATGAGCTCCCTCTAGTTGTTTTTCCTTACACATTTAAAAGTTATGGACATTTCAGTGTAATTACACTCAAATAAAGTGCATAGTTGGTAAGACTTAAAAAACTGTATGACGCCTCAAAACAACCAAGTCAAACATAAACTGGCCTGCCAACATTAGTATTGGATGAGTTCCTTACTTTAAACATGCAACATTTGCCTCAGATTTATTTTTTCCAATTCTTTTCTTTTAAATTTGGCAATTTGTTCTTGTAAATGTGAACTTTGCTTGTTGTAGATTTGCAAATTTAAAACTGTGAAATTGTGACACTCTTTAATTTGCTACTTTTTTCCTCATCAAGCAGATACATTTTTCTCATAAATATGCAACTTTTTAATTCAAAAATGTGAGTTGTTTTTTTGTGAACGTTACAGAGAGCAGCTAGTTATGAGCAACAGAGCTGCATGTGACTCTGGAAGATCAGACTGCAGGCCCCAGATTTAAAGTTTAGATTCTAATATTGGCTAATTACAAAACAACAAACTCCCATTCATTCAGGAACCACAGATGAAACCATTCATTCACTCTTTTCAAGGAAGAACTCCTCTTAACAGTGTGCGTTTGCTGTGAGCATCTCATCCATTTTAGGTCTCCGAATCCACCACTGAACATCCTTGGAGGGGTTCCAAATTCAGTTAAAACCCTTTAGCATGCAAATACCCAGAAGACCAGGACACTTAAAAGGACTAATGCCTTCAAGGTTGCTCCTATCTGATTCAATAAGCATCTATGATAAAACAAGGCAGTAAGCAGAGGGGGCTTTGGCTGTGCTGAAGCTGGGTGTTAATGTTGGGAGAGCTGACAAGGACAAACAAGTTTTATCTTCCACAGGTAATTCAGCTGCTGCCACCTCTCCACCTGATGGTCCAGTCGGTCCTAAGTGCAGAGACAAACATGTTCAAACAGTCAAGTGCACCCACAGAAAGTCGGAGCGCCTTGTTCACACACCGAGTCCAATCACACCGCCCCCCCCCCCCCCAAGGCAAGTTGCAGTGACTCACTGTGAGACCGGCTATTTCGGGCCAGCTGAAACAGAGACAGTCACACACGCATGAAACAGCCTTGTTCCTTTGTGAACAGAGGCACTCTCGGTTCCAGACGGAGTGTTTGCATGTGTGTGATGCTGAGCACTAGCAGCTGTTCCCTGCTCTCTGAGAAATAAGGCTCATTCGCACACCAACACCCAAACACAGTTGTATCTCACATCCCTTTTCTACCACTCCCCACCCCCCCAACACACTTGTGTGAGTCTGACAGACGGGACAGAGCAGGTTATTAACAGGCAAGGAGGAAGGAACCAGCAGTGGCCGTAAAAAGAATGTGTAGGTGGACTGTTGTATACTGCATGGACAGCTGAGGCTTAGTGGGCGCTTTAAGTGTGATGTGTGCGTATAATATAATTACAAAGGTATGGGAATTCTCAAAGACATGCGAGGATCCTGCTGTGAAGATGCATGGGCGTGAATGCGCACGAGCGTGAGCAATTTCAAGCAAGCATGCACAGTCGTGCAAGCTTTGGTTCAACTCCTGCCAGGCTGTAATCTGGCACACCGGGCGGGGGGGGAGTGGTTCATGTATCCCATGGTGCAACACTGAGTCACACAGAGAGAAAGGTTCACAGGACAGCAGACAAAGATGGACAGTGTAAAGAGAGAGAGAGAAAAAAAACTGTTGATTAGTCCAGCTAGTCGATGTTCAAGCAGCTCTCTGATGATCAAACCCCCTCCTCCAAAATAGCCATCTGACCAGATGTCAAGCACTGCTGGAGGCACAGATCTAATAGGAACGTTTAGCAGTCCAGACAGTCAAATCAACAGGAAAACTCTATGAATGAGAAATGAAGCATGTCATTATGCTGAGGGACTGCGGCGCCGTCACCTTTGCCATTTCGAAATGGGATGCAACAATGGCCACTTGCAAATTTACCATGCCACTTTTTTTTTTTTTTTTTGACCAAGCACAAGTGCACTAAATGCAAAAAAGCACTGGGCCATCAACATATCCCTTTGACAGCATCCCATTCAAGATTTCGGAGTGTGATGACTTCCGGTCTGGACACCATGGTGATAGCAGCTTAACGCTGAAGCTCCCAGACCCAATCCAGGAAAATACCTTGAAAATCAGATTTAACGGATTTTTGGAAGAGTGAAAATCAAAAGACAAAGTCATCATGCCTAAAGGAAAACAGAAGAAATAGACATTTTCCAGGCCAGGACACGCATCGGCCAAAGAATCTGATCCGGAGGATTTCCATTCAGAAGACGAGGAGCTGAATGAAGCTAACAAAAAGGTTAGCTTGAAAATAGTACTTAAAGAATTACGACTATTTCACCGAGAGTGTTGGGCCGAATTTCGTGAAATCAAAGAAGAATTAAAAAGGACAAACAGCAGAGTGGACCAGGCCGAGGACCGAATCTTGGAAGCAGAGGAAAGAATAAAAGGGCTGGAAGATTCCGTGCTGGATCTACACAAAAGGCAGTCAAGACTGGAGGCTAAGCTAACCAACCAAGAAGGAAGACTGAGAAGAGACAACATAAGAATTCATGGTCTGAAAGAAGGAGTCGAGGAAGGTTTCACCACAATGGCGGCATGCGTGGAATCCTTACTGAGAGAGAAGTTGGACATTCCCCAATCCACCGACTTGAAGATAGAAAGGGCGCACCGTACATTAGCCCCTAGGCCGGCGGCGGAAGCGTCACCACGCTCGGTGGTGGTGAGGTTCTCCAACTCCAAAATAAAACAAGAGGTTGTAAGACTGGCTTGGCAGAAAAAAGGATTTATGCACCAAAAGAGAAAAGTTTTCGTGGAACACGATTACGCCCCGGAGGTCCTTAAAAAGCGTCAGGAATACAACGACGCCAAAAAGGTACTACGAGAGAAAAAATTGCACTTCCAGACACCATTTCCGGCGAATCTGCGCGTCTTCTACGGCGATGAGACTTGTCTCTACAATTCGGCGGAAGAAGCAACCGCGGATATGGCGAGAAGAGGGATCCCGGTAACAGTGTTTAAACCCGCAGCAGACCCGGGCGAAAGAATCAAGGCTCAAACGTGGTCCACACAGAGACCCTCAAAATCCACGGGCCAGCAGCGGGAAACCCAGCGTCAGAGCTACAAGGAAAAACTGGCCGTTTACAGGAGGGAATAACGATTTTTTTTTTAGTCAATCTGCACATCCAACCCCCCTCCTACAAGGTAACAAACATTAAAGGAGATGCAGAATCAGCATGTGGTAAAACATTTCATGGAACAGTCATAATATTAGAAACAAATAAGTCTTTAAAAAAAAACAAAAAACTTGTTAAAATAGAAATGTGACAATGATCCACATGTTCTCCCCATACTAACAAATACTGTATTAGCGTGAACGTTTGCTGTGATGGTGGTGGGAGGGTGCACACAATTTCATAGGGTATAGGCATAAAAAAAAAAAAAAATCATTACAAGTTTGGATTGGGATCTGAAATTCACGTTAAAAACATGGGACAACTTACAGGGGTAAGAGAGGGCCCTCAACACGTAACAGAGTTTGAGAAATTTCCCTCAGAGCCTACACTCCATCAAGGCTCTTCCAGGGTCTCTAAAAAGACCTCAGCTCAGGAAGTTCTTTTGTCAGTTTTTGTTTTAAAGTTTTATACACTATGTTCTTAATGTTTTTTATGTTCTTAATGTTCTTTCAGTTTCTGAGTAGCATAAAAGAGGGCCACCACACTGTTATACTAAATAAGACAATACAATGGAGAAACAGGGTGTAACCAAAATAATCTCATATAATGTAAAAGGGATCCTGAATCCAGTTAAAAGATCCAAGATTCTAGGCAAAATGAAAAAAAGACAAAGCAGGAATAATATTTTTACAAGAAACCCACCTAACAGACGTGGAGCACACTAAACTCAATAGACAAGGGTTTAAAATGATCTCTTCATCTTCATATAAGTCAGGGAGGAGGAGGGGAGTAGCGACATTGATCTCAACCAAAATTACATTTGAAAAAAAAAAATCAGAACACAAAAATAAAGAAGGGAGATACAGTTTGGTACTTGGGCAGCTAGAGGGAGAAGATATCACCCTGCTGAATGTATATGCACCTCCAGGGGCTAAATGGAAATTTTATAAAAATGTATTTGACCTAATGATAACTAAAGCCCAAGGTTTAGTGATATGTGGTGGAGACTTCAATCTAAGACTGAATCCATACTGGGATGCATCAGGTAATTCTCCACATCAAAATAACACTCACAGTAGGAAAACTCGGATGCTACTAAAAGAAATGGGAATCTGTGATGTGTGGAGGGAATCCAACCCCAGTGTAAAAGATTATACATTTTACTCAGCGCCACATTCGTCATACTCAAGGATTGACTATTTTTTTATGTTTAATAGAGACATTGGAAGAGTAAAAACATGTAAAATAGGACTGATGGATCTCTGACCACAGTCCAATCTATATGGACTTAAGTATCCAAAAATACACAAATAATACATTTTCTTGGAGGTTAAATTCAAATGTCCTGAAAGGACCACTGAAAGATGAATTGGAATCAGATATTCTCAGATATTTGGAAGAAAATGATAATGGAGAAGTATCCCCTTTAATACTGTGGGATGCATGCAAAGCTGTAATAAGGGGAAAGATTATTGCAAAACTGGCAATCCAAAAGAAACTGAGACAAGAAAAACTAACCACATTAGAGTCAGAACTTAAGAACCTAGAAAAAGGGCACAAAGACAACACTCATTCTAATGACTCGCTCAAAATTAAGGAAATTAAAAAACAAATAAATGAGATCTACACAATAGAAATCCAGAAGAAACTTACATTTCTGAAACAAAAATACTATGAAGCAGGCAGCATCCATCCATCCATCCATCCATCTTCTACCGCTTTTCCGGAGGTCCGGGTCGCGGAGGCAGCAGTTCAAGCAGAGAAGCCCAGACTTCCCTCTCCCCAGCCACCTGCTCCAGCTCTTCAGAGGGGATACCAAGGCGTTCCCAGACTAGCTGGGAGACATAGTCTCTCCACCGAGTCCTGGGTCTGCCCCGGGGTCTCCTCCCAGTGGGACGTGCCTGAAACACCTCAAGTGGGAGACGTCCAGGAGGCATCCTAATCAGATGCCCATACCACCTCAACTGACTCCTTTCAATGTGGAGGAGCAGCGGTTCTACTCTGAGCCTCTCCCGGATGACTGAGCTCCTCACCCTATCTGTGAGGGTGAGTCCAGCAATCCTACGGAGAAAGCTCATTTCAGCCGCTTGTATCCGCGATCTCGTTCTTTCGGTCATTACCCAAAGCTCGTGACCATAGGTGAGAGTAGGAACGTAGATTGACTGGTAAATCGACAGCTTTGCCTTAGAACTAAGCTCCCTCTTCACCACAACAGACCGGTACAACGTCCGCATCACTGCAGATGCTGCTCCAATCCGTCTGTCGATCTCTCGCTCCATTTTCCCCTCACTCGTGAACAAGACCCCAAGATACTTAAACTCCTCCACTTGGGGCAGGAGCCTGTCCCCAACCCGGAGAGGACAATCCACCTTTTTCCGGCTGAGGACCATGGACTCGGACTTGGAGGTGCTGATTCTCATCCCAGCCGCTTCACACTCAGCGGCAAACCATCCCAGCAAGAGCTGTAGGTCATTGCTGGATGAAGCCAACAGGACAACATCATCTGCAAACAACAGAGATGAGATCCTGTGGTCACCAAGTATGACACCCTCCATTCCCTGGCTGCGCCTAGAAATCCTGTCCATAAAAATTATGAACAGGACCGGTGACAAAGGGCAGCCCTGGCGGAGTCCAACTCTCACTGGGAATGACTCCGACCGAGTGTTGGCAATACGAACCAAACTCTCACAACGGTCGTACAGAGACCGAATAGCTCGTAACAACAAGCCCGATACCCCATACTCCCGAAGCACCCCCCACAAAAATCCACGAGGGACGCGGTCAAATGCCTTCTCCAAGTCCACAAAACACATGTAAACTGGTTGGGCAAACTCCCACGAACCCTCAAGAATTCTCGAGAGGGTAAAGAGCTGGTCCGATGTGCCACGGCCAGGACGAAAACCACATTGCTCCTCCTGAATCCGAGGTTCGACCAACGGCCGGACTCTCCTCTCCTGCTTCAGACCTTGGCGGACTGAAGCAGGCAGCAAATCGGCAAAATTACTAGCCTATAAATTGAGGAAACAACAAACGGAGAGAGCAATCTACAAAATTAGAGACCCAGTATCAAAGGAAATAAAATTCAGAATTCAGGATATTCTTAAAAGCTTCGAGAACTACTATAAGAACTTGTACTCCCTCAAAAAACATAAAAATGCATCCGAAGCATTCCTAAACACATTAAACCTTCCCCAACTTACTGAGTCTCAAAATAAAACACTACTGTCAGAAATACAACCTAAAGAATTAGAAAAAGCAATTATGAAACTTAAAGCTAACAAATCCCCAGGAGCAGATGGCTATACAGCAGAGTGGTACAAAACCTTTAAACAGCAACTATCTCCTCTCCTCCTGAAAACATTTAACTATGTCCTCCACACAGGGGAAATCCCCCCCTCCTGGAGAGAAGGGGTCATTGCAGTCATACCTAAACCTGAAAAGGATAAACTAGAATGCTCCAACTACAGACCAATCAGTGTATTAAATCAGGACTATAAGCTTTTTACCACTATCCTTGCCAAAAGGTTAGAAAATATACTGACAGACTTAATTCATTTAGACCAAACAGGTTTTATAAGACAAAGACAGACACAAGACAACATTAGACGCACTTTACACATAATTCATCATATAAAAAAATATAACTTAAATGCAGTCATATTAGGATTAGATGCTGAAAAAGCATTCGATTCGGTTGACTGGTCTTTCCTATATAGAATCTTATTCAGTTTCAATTTTCATAACAACTTCATTAGAACTATCCAGGCATTATATAAAAAACCAACAGCTAAAATAAGGATTAACGGTAATTTATCATCATCTTTTGAGCTGGAAAGAGGATGTCGTCAGGGCTGCCTCTTGTCTCCACTGCTCTTTGCAATCTTCATAGAACCTCTGAGCCAATGGATAAGACAGAATCAAAAAATTAAAGGTATTACACTTGGTCAGAAGGAACATAAAATAGCATTCTTTGCTGATGACATTTTAATATACCTGGGGCAGCCGGACACCTCATTTCCAGAACTAATCTCAGTTTTTTCAGAGTATGGAGATTTATCGGGGTACAAACTAAACATGCATAAAACCCAAGTTTTAACATTCAACTATGACCCAAATCAATATTTACTAAGCAAACTCAAAACTAACTGGGAGATGGAATCTATGAAATATCTGGGGGTCAATATCCCGAAACAACTCAACAAAATTATAACACTAAACTATGATCCACTGGTGGCAAAAATAAAATCTGATCTAGCAAGATGGAATATGATACCATTCTTGGGTACTGCACAAAGAATTGAAGCAGTCAAAATGAATATACTTCCACGTCTTCCATACCTTTTCCAAACAATACCGGTAGAACCTCCCAAAAAAACATGGCAAGAACTGGACAGAAGGATCTCAAGATTCATATGGCAGGGCAAGAGACCTAGAATCAGATATAGAACCCTACAGTTAAACAAAGACAAAGGTGGGCTCGCGCTGCCAAATATCAGGGACTATTTTAAAGCTGCACAAATTAAAACTTTAGTAGAGATATGTAACCCAGTCTACACTGCACAATGGAAGTAGATGGAATGCCAAATAACAAGTGACATCCCCCTATAGGCGATAATAGGGAACAATGCCTTACCTAAACTTTTGAATAACACTAACCCGTGGATAGAGACCCCGCTAAAAATTTGGTTTAAGATAGTCAGAGAGAATCAAACTAAAGAACCCTATCGATTATTGCAATGGATTGCCTATGATCAAGACTTTACTCCTAATAAAACAGACACTAGATTTAAAAAGTGGAAAGAGAACGGACTGATAAAATATTATGATTTTTTTAAAGGGCAAATTTTAAGAAGTTTTGAAGATTTGAAAAAACAAGGTCTAATAAATCAAGACCTTTACAGGTTCTTTCAGCTTAGACACCACATAAACAATATACTTAAAAAGGAGGATTTGGACTTCCGGGAAGATGGCGGAGAGACATAACACTTAAACAAAGAGCTCTCCCTAGCCGGATTAAAAATCATCGGTAAATGGCCAACTCGACATAAACGAATCAATAAACTAAGGGATGAAAACACGAAGGAACCGGGCACAAGGACAAAAACAGGGTAAAATTGAAGAATTCCTCTCCAACAACGCAGGAAAAACCGCTGTACGCAAAGCCCAAAAAAACGAGATGTCCACAGCAGAGAAAATGGAGGACACCAGACTCGACAACATGAACGCTGGCATCGCCAGTTTGGGTGAAGAGTTGAGAGAATTCAAGCGACAGCTACAACAGGATTTAGCGGCTCTTAAGGAGGAACTGAAAAAAGAAATTAAGGAGGAAATCATGGACCTCCGAAGAGAAATGGAGCGTAAATTAACGGAAAACATGGAGGAGCTGCGCTCCCAGCGGGCGTGTATGACAGAAGCGCAGACCCGAATTTCGGAACTAGAAGATTGGAAAAGCGAGGCAAACGAACAACTACAGACCCTGACGACGCAAACGCAGAGGATGCAGGAGAAAATAAACGACTTGGAGAGCAGATCCCGACGAAGCAATATGCGCATCTTTGGAATTCCGGAGGGCATTGAAGGCAACTCGATGACAAAATTCATGGATCAGTTCTTAAAAAAAGAACTGGAAATACCCGGAGAAACGGATCTGCAGATTCAACGGGCGCACAGAACACCGGCACAGAACACCGGCACAGAACCCGAAAACAAACTCTCCACCCAGGTCAGTTGTGGTAAACTTTGTGAAATATGACATAAAGGAAAGAATCCTGACGCAAGCATGGAAAAAAAAGATACGAATCGGCGACAAACAGGTATTTTTTGACCATGACTACCCGACAGAAATCGTGCAGCAGCGGAAGAAATATGCCAATATTAAAAAAACGCTGAAAGAGAAAAAAATTAGATTCCAAACGCCGCTAACGAAAATGAGGATTCATTGGGAGGAAGGCACAAGAACCTACAACACGGCCGAAGAGGCAGCGCGGGATATGATGGAGCGGGGCCTTGAGGTGAGCGTGCCGAAGGAGACGGCTGGAGCAGCGGCGGCCCTGAACGCACCACGACAGACGGAGTGGAGACGAGTGAACGGCGGAAGAAGGGGGAGAGACGTAGAGCAGCGGGCCCAGGACAAGCTACAAGGCTTTCAACTGAAAGCCTAGATCATAACAAAGATTAAGAAAGGCACAGAAGAAATGAAGGCCAAGAAGACAAGGTAAAAGAGAAACAGACGGCTAGGAGAGGTTTAAGTGATATTTGTTGGACATTTCTAGACTTATGACTATTACTTTGATAGTAATTAGAAGTCTAGGGAGGGCCCTTCACTCTGTGAAGACAAACCCCCCACCCACCAACAGGGACCAGTGGGCAGAAGAAAGGCCCAAAGTACGGAGGTCGAGTTTTTTTAATGTGTTTTTATATAAATATGTGTTATTTTTGTTGTTAAAGGGGCTAGGAGCACAAGTTAAAAAAATGGAAAAACATGAATATGGGTAAAAATCTTAAGATAATGACACTAAACGTGAATGGTCTGAACTCACCTGTTAAAAGGGAAAGAATAATAAGAAAATTCAAGAAGGAAAAAGCTGAAATTATATTTATGCAAGAGACACATTTGAGCAAGGCAGAACATGTGAAACTAAAGAGATTTGGCTATAAGAACTCCTACTACAGTTCATTTAAGGGAGGAGCAAAAAGGGGGGTTATGATACTAATCTAAAAAGGAGGATTTGGAAAGGGCCCAGTCAGGTGTTCTGAAGGTCTTCTTAATGGCATATAAAGGGATCCCAGGGATCAGATACATCTCTAAAATATACCAAGGTCTTCAAGACTTAAAAGGAGACAACACATCATATATAAAAGAGAGATGGGAAAAAGAGGGGAATTTCACTTTACAACTGGAAATATGGGAAAAGCTAAATAAACAGCAATGGAAAAGTACCTCATCCCTGCAGTGGAGAGAATTAGGATGGAAAAATTTGGTAAGATTTTTCAGAACACCTGCACAAAACAAATTTACTCATAAGGGGTTGAATTGTTGGCGCTTGTGTGGTGAAGAGACTGCAAATCATTTTCATGTGTTTTGGTCATGCCCAGTTATCCACCAATATTGGACCAATGTACAGACAATATTGGGGAAAATATTCAAAATAACAGTCCCCTTTTCTTTTGTAACTTTGTATTTGGGTTTACTACCGGATTCACTGGAAAGACGAGGAGAAAAATACTTATTCACTGTTTTAATATTGGCAAGTAAAAAAGCCCTAACTAAAAAATGGATGTTGAAGGACTATCCTACACCTGAAGATTGGATTAACGTGATCCAAGACATTTACTCGATGGAAAAGTTGACATTCGCACTGAGACAAGACATGGATGGGTTCTTGAACTTTTGGCAACCCTGGATCGCATGTGTCTTCCATTAGATCTAATCTTTGACAAATATCATTTTAATAATGGCACCGCTCTTTGTTCCAATGCTACTCAGATGCTCTTTTATTTTTATTTATTTATTTTTATTTTTTTTGTTTTTTGCCCTTTTGCTTTTTTTTTTGTTCTCTTTAATTTCACTTTTTCTTTCACTTAAAAAAAAGGGGGTGTTGTAATAATTATTCTTCCAATGTTGTCAAATAACAAAAAATAAGGGAACATGTGATGAAAATGTAAACAATGTAATGCTGTAATGACATGTATACCCTTTACAAAAACTTAAATTAAAAAAAAAAGATTTCGGAGTGTGTCTATGGGAATTTATGCCCACTCATCCAGAAGAGCATCTGTGAGGTCAGAGACACTGGATCAGAGGAGCTGTTTTATAAATCTCTGTTCTAGTTCATCCCAAAGGTGTTGAATGAGGTTTAGGTCAGGCCTCTGTGGGCAGTCAAGTTCTTCAACACCAAACTCATCCAAACATACCTTTGTGAATGTTGTTTTGTGCACAGGGGTACACTCATGGTGGAGCAGAAAAGAATGTCCCAGAGTGATAATTATAGAATTGTCCAAAATGTCTTGGTAAATAATTACATTTTCCCTGGAATGAAACACCTGAATTTAATGATTAAAAGGTGTGGTCCAATACTTTTGTCCATATAGTGCACTTCAGTTTGAATACTCACAAGTACAGAGTACTCACACAAACACTTGACAAAATGCTGTTTTTTCCAGTCTGTACATGCCACCTGGCACTTGGACTGTCATTTATTTTAATGTGGCTCACCTGTCATCACCATAAGTATTCCCTAATGTAATAGTGATCATTGCTGTACTATGCTGCATTTTTACTGTATATCCTGATCTTTGCTCAGTCATCTGAGAGAGGCTCAAGAGACTAGCTGCTGCTCCTCAACATCTAAGGGAGTCACTTGTGCTTTTGGTATCTGCTCAAGATGCCTCCTTTACACCTTCCTGAAAGGGTCTTTCAGGAAGCTGCTCCTTTCTCTTCAAGTCTCTTGGCTGGCCTGGGAACACCCTGGTGTTGTCAAGCAGGAGCTGGAGGAGGTGGGTGAGGAACAAGGAAGTCCATACTTCTCTGCTTGGACTGCTGGCCTCAGGACTCTGACCCAGATAAGTGGCAGATGATGGATAGATGGATGGATGGATGGATGGATACTTTATAATGCACAAGCATTTTATTTAATGATGAAGTGTTAACTTTTTATTAATATTTCATTCTATTTAGAGTATTTTCAAGGTAAATGAAGTTTGCATACAGTACTTTCTATTCTTGGTTGGTGGAAATAACCCAGTTTTTGGTTTATGCTCAATGGAATATTCCTGAAATTAGAAAAAGTTTTTCCTTTATTGTATACAACTCAAATATAAGCCAAGATTTTAAAAAAAAATCTATGTTGAAGTGTGCACTGCCTAAGGAAGTTAACCTTTAAACTACTATCTCACAGAGTGGTGAATGCTTACGAACGTTGAGATTTTTTGGGTTTCGTCAGGGTTCGTAAAAGGTTGCACAACAGTTAGCAAACAGTTTAAGGTCACAGTTTTTCATAAGTTTATTTTTCTGCAAACCATTGCAAGTGAATGTGAAATAGTTGTAAGCATTTTTAAATGGTTTCAATGGTTTTGCTCACCCTTTTTTATAGGGGTGGGTCCAAGATTTGTCTCACATTCGCCTGGTATTTTACCTGGAGTTGGCAAAAGATCCCAAACATTCCCAAACAGTGACAAAAGAGTGGCAAATAGTTGCTAATCATCGCAAACACTGTTGCTAACATTTGCTAACAGTTGCGAATGTTCACCAACTGTCTTTTGCAACACTTTCGCACACATTCAAGCAAATGTTGCTAATTGTCAATAAACACTGCTAATAATAGAGGCAAACCCTGATTTTCATGAACATTTGTCAGAAAATTTAGCAAATCCAAAAACTGAAACATTCGTCAGCATTCGCTGCTCTGTGAGATACTAGCTTTAAGCCTCAAAAGACCTTTAGCATTAACAGAATCTTGAAAATTAAAATTTAGATTGGATTTTTTCAAGTTCTGAAAAGACATCTTAGTCCTGACCAGTGACTGTTAACCTGCATCAAATTTAAATTAGACAAATGACAAAAAAAAAAAAAAAAATCTGAAAAATGAATATGGAAACTATTAGGATAAATGTTAGTATAAATGAAAACATTACATATAGTAATCTATATTTTAGATGTAGTCCATACTTTATTCTTACCATCATCCTTTAGAGTCTCAATAAAACAAAAACCAAGGAATTCAAACTGCACATTACATGAGTCTGTGGAGTCTGTCTGGGACAGTCCACTAGATTACAGAAACAGGATAAGAAACATTTGATTTGCAGGAGATGGATTGCCACCTTATCATGGTGGAGGGTTTGTGTGCCCTAGTGATCCCAGGAGGTATGTTGTCTAGGGCAAATTGCCTCTGGTAGTGTCTCCCAAGACAAACTGGTCCTGAGTGAAGGGCCAGACTAAGAGTGATCCAATAGACACCCATGATGAATAATTAAAAAAAAAAAAACAATAAAAAAAAAACAAGGATTCAGTGTACCCTGCCTGGAACAGGGTTACCAGAGCCACACCCTGGAGCCAGGCCTGGGGGAGGGGCTCGATGGCTAGCGTCGGGTTTCCAGGTTCCTGCCCATGGGACCCGGCCAAGCTCAGCCCGAGGAGTTACATGAGTCGGCCCTCCAGTGGGCTCAACACCTGCAGAAAGGACCATGGGGGTCTGGTGCAATGTGGATCAGGTGACGACCAAAGGCAGAGACCTTTGTGGTCTGATCCCTGACTTTTGAAAATGGCTTTTGGGACATAGAGTGTCACCTCCCTGGTGGGGTTGGAGCCTGAGTTGGTGCATGAAATTGAGAAATACTGGCTAGATATAGTTTGGCTCACCTCAATGCACAGCTCCGGTTCTGGAACTAGTCTGCTGGAGAGAGGCTGGAGCTTGGCCTACTCTGGAGGTGCCCCAGGCAAGAGGCAATGAGCAGGGGTGGGTATTCTTGTATCCCCTGCCTTGCTGCCTCAACATTGGAGTTCTGCCTGGTGGACAAAAGGGTTGTTTCCCTGCATCTTTGGGTTGGGAAATGGGTCCTGATCATCATTTGTGCCTATGCACCAAATGATGGTTCAGAGTACCCACCCTTTTTGGAGTCTCTGACTGGGGTGCTGGAGAGTGCTCTTCTTGGGGACTCCGTTGTCCTACTGGGGGACTTCAATGCTTACATGGGCAATGACAGTGAAACCTGGAAGGGCGTGATTGGGAGGAACGACTTGCCCAATCTGAACCTGAGTAGTGTTCAGTTATTGGATTTCTGTGCCAATTGCAGTTTGTCCATAATGAACATCATGTTCAAGCATAAGGGTGTCCATATGTGCACCTGGCACCAGGACACCCTAGGTCGCAGGTCAATGATCGATTTTGTTATCGTGTCACCAGACCTGCGACGATATGTCTTGGACACTTGGGTAAATAAAGGTGCAGAGCTGTCAACTGATCACTACCTGGTGGGGAGTTGGATCCGATGACGGGGGTGGACGCCACTCAGACCCGGTAGACCTAAACGTATAGTGAGGGTGTGCTGGGAACATCTGGCTGAGACCCCTGTCTGAGAAGTCTTCAACTCCCACCTCCGGAAGAACTTCGACCACATTCAGAGGAAGTCTGGAGACATGGAGTCTGAAAGGGCCATGTTCTCCACCTCCATTTTTGAAGCAACTGTCCAGAGCTGTGGCCGCAAGGTTGTTAGTGCATCTCATGGTGGCAATCCCCGAACCAAGTGGTGGACACTAGTGGTGAGGGGGGGGCCATTAAACTGAAGGAGTCCTATCAAGCTTGGTGGGCTTGTGGGACTCCCGAAACAGCTGAGATGTACCGAAAGGCCAAGCGTAGTGCAGCTCGGGTGGTTGCTGAAGCAAAAACTCGGGTATGGGAGGAGTTTGGTGAGGCCATGGAACAAGACTTTCAGTTGGCCTTGAATAGATTCTGGCAAACTGTCTGGCAGATCAGGAGGAGGAAGCAGCTCCCTGTCCAAACTGTGTATGGCAGATGGGGAACACTGCTGACCGACTGGGGACATCATTTGACGGGAAGAAATACTTCAAGGAGCTCCTCAATCTCACTGACACGCCCTCCACAAAGGAAGCAGAACTTGAGGATGAAGAGGACAACTCACCCATCACAGGGGCTGAGGTTGCTGAAGTAGTTAAAAAAACTCTTTGGTGGCTGGGCCCCAGGGGTGGATGAGATTCACCCCGAGTACCTCAAAGTCCTGGATGTTATAGGGCTGTCATGGTTGACATGCCTCTGAAGCATTGCATGGAGGTTGGGGACAGTGCCTTTGGCATGGCAAACTGGGGTGATGGTGCCGCTCTTCAAGAAAGGGGACCGGAGGGTGTGTTCCACCTTTAGAAGGATCACATTTCTCAGCCTCCCTGAGAAGGTCTATGCCAGGCTACTGGAGAGGAGAGTCTGACTACTGGTCAAACCTCGGATCCAAGAGGAGCAATGTGGTTTTCGTCCTGGCCATGGCACATCGGCCCAACTCTTTACCCTCTTAAGAATCTTCAAGGGTTTGTGGGAGTTTGCCCAACCAGTCCATATGTGTTTTGTGTACTTGGAGAAAGAATTCCCACGTCCCTCGTGGTCTCTTGTGGGGGATGCTGCGGGAGTATGGGGTATCGGGCTTGTTGTTACAAGCTATCTGGTCCCTATACGACTGTTGCAAGAATTTGGTTCATATTTCCAACACCCAGTCAGACTCATTTTCAGTGAGAATTGGACTCCGCCAGGGCTGCCCTTTGTCACCGATCCTGTTCATAATTTTTATGGGTAGGATTTCTAGGCACAGCCAAGTAACAGAGGGTGTCATGTTTAGTGACCACAGGATCCCATCTCTGCTGTTTGCAGATGATGTCATCCTGTTGGCTTCATCTAGCAATGACCTATAGGTCTTGCTGGGATGTTTTGCTGCTGAGTGTGAAGTGGCTGGGATGAGAATCAGCACCTCCAAGTCCGAGTCCATGGTCCTCAGCCGGTAAAGGGTGGATTGCCCTTTCCGGGTTGGGGACAGGCTCCTGCCCCAAGTGGAGGAGTTTAAGTATCTCCGAGTCTCATTCACGAGTGAGGGGAGGATGGCGGACATTGTACCAGTCTGTTGTGGTGAAGAGGGAGATGAGCTCTAAAGCAAAGCTGTCAATTTACCGATCAAACTACGTTCCTACCCTTACCAATGGTCATGAGCTTTGGGTAATGACTGAAAAAATGAGATCATGGATACAAGCGGCTGAAATAAGCTTTCTCCATAGGATTGCTGGACTCACCCTTAGACATAGGGTGAGAAGCTCAGTCATCCATGAGAGGCTCAGAGTAGAGCCGCTGCTCTCCACATCGAAATGAGCCAGTTGAGGTGGTTTGGGCATCTGGTCAGCATGCCTCCTGGATGCCTCCCATTTGAGGTGTTTTGGGCACGTCCCACTGGGAGGAGACCCTGGGAAAGACCCAGGATACGCTGGAGAGACTATGTGTCCCAGCTAGCCTGGGAACATCTTGGTATCCTCTCTGAAGAGCTTGAGCAGGTGGCTGGGGAGAGGGAAGTCTGGGCTTCTCTGCTTGAACTGCTGCCTCTGCGACCCGGACCTCCAGAAAAGTGGTAGAAAATGGATGGATGGAGGAAAAACACATTAGATTTATAGATTCCAGTGGTTTTCACATATTCCAGCTCAGACTAAATGTAACCACTTCTATCTTATCAGCATATAGTCAGTAGGAAATCTGAATGCAGAAATACTCTGATGGGAAGCACACGGCAGAGCAGATCAATTCAACCCCAGTGCTCTGCTCTGACTTTCATCTGGTCTCAAATTGATCTAGAAAGTGGACCAATCGTTAGAATTAATCTCACACTGATGAGAGAGGGTAATAATTCTTGCAATCAGGTCGTGTGAAAAACACAGTTCAACACTTGGTGTCATTTTGTCTGAGACACACCAGAGCTCCTCTGAGCCTGTGTGTATATAAACAACACAGGCAACTCCAAGCCCCAAAGATTTTCCTAATATGGTGCTGCGGTGCCTTAATATACCAGTA